>CM065662.1:12979967-13082467 GCA_033220385.1 Triplophysa yarkandensis | reverse complement strand
GTCTTTCTCGGTTTATGAAGCCTGGAAGCACTTTCTGAAATGATTTGATGAGATCACTGCAAACGACACGGACCGAAAAACAAAAAAAATTCAATAATGTCTTACGATAGTTGGTGCCACGGCGAATGCCCCTGTCTCTCTTTCTGAGTGGCTTATGGGAAAAGCACAACACCCGCAGGCCCTTTCCAACTGCCATATATAATTTTGGGAGGCCATCATCACCCGTGATCCATCTTTATTTTACCCCTGCAGCTGTCCTGTTGTGTCTAATGCCTGCACAATCGGCGTATAAATGTGCTGGCTGCCTCGCTGATGTTTATTCCAAATGCTCTGTGTGTTTTCAGCGAAGACAAATCTTCATTAGAACCGAGACCATCGTGTCGTAGCCTGGCTCGTGTGCCGGCTTATTTGTTTCTCCTTGAGACCGCATGACAGGAAATGAGTTTGTACATTCAGATCGGAGGAAAGATGAGTGCAACCCCCCCCTCCCTTTGTGGCAAACAGATACACCCTCTCACAAAGCCTCATCTTACATTATCCACTGTCAGCGAACGATGTTTATTTGACTATTAATCTGCGCTAGCCAGCTGAGGCTGAAAGATTCTGTGCATGGTGATAAACAACGCCAAGTTATTATGGCCGTTGGAAATTACGTCCCAACGTTTTATCTAATGATTCAAAGAAGGACAAGGGGCTCATGGCACCCTTCCAGCCCATAAACTACACCCACCCATTACTTCTCACATCCCATCATACTTCAAATGGGCTAATTTTCCGAGACGTCCGTAGCCTGAGCAGTTGGACTATTGAAGCACACTCTTTCATCCAGGTAGTTTCAAACTTAACAAATTTCCCAGTAATGATTCTTTCTGTTTTTTTTTAACCATTATGTCAAGGCCTCTAATGCGCATCCTTTTCAAATCGGCTTCATGCTATCAAATGTAATTTACACTTTCCTAAAACGTCAGTGGAGATGAAGGCAATTACGTCTGCTTTTGGCTGTCAGCAGCGTTTGGATTTTTGAGACTTCCATCATGCAGTTCCTACAGGTGCTGACTTCATTTAAAAAGTTCTGCACATCAGAAGTGTTTTACTCTTGAATCGCATGTCCATCACGGCTTATGCCATAATTTGCACTGTGGGACTCATACTGTGTGTGAAACTACCACTTTTTAATTGCTTTTGATGAGAAAAAATGTAATTTGCAGGTAGTATATTGACTCCACCCCCATGACAGCTATTCTGAAGGTTTTGATGTTCTGACTATATTATTAATAAGATTAAACTTAGCAATAATACAGCCACTGCTGTTCTCCATTACAATATCTAAAACAGTATGGACATATATGTTTATTTTAAGCATCTTGATGTCATCTCACAGAAGCCCACAGTAAAAACTGTCTCTGCTAATCGCAAGATGAGCTTCTTAATAGGATATGATGTGTAGTGATGCCAGTGACCCTGCTATAAACCCTAACCTTCTCTGCAATGAATGAGATCTCTGAGACCCATTCATTTAGCCTGACCCTAACTTCAATATGAATTATGCATTCATCAATCTGAAATGATCTTTAGAGGATTTTTAGCAGATGGATTGGATCCACCTTTTCCAATTGCACTAAAGTGAATTCGGCAGACCAGCAGACCAGACCAGTGGAAATTATAGGATTTAATATGATATTTAATATTATATTAAATATAAAATTGGCTGAGGTTAGGGGTAGGGTTTCGTTAACGCTTTCTCCTAGGCATTGTGCAGTTTTGGTTCATTCACAATGTATTGATTCATAGGAAGTAGCCCACTCATTAAAAACGTACGAATTCCCTTGAGATCATACTTAACATGTTTATGAACTTTTGCTCACCACTATTGATTTACATTAAAAACATTCAATGAAACAAAAATCCACAACGATTTTCTTTTTAAGAAAACATTAACAATTGGTCAGAGAACTGAACACCACAATATTCGATTTGTCCCACTTTGAACAGAACCCCGTAAAACAACTCCAATCCACAAACGTAAGAATTGTGCATTTTAATTCGTCCATTGATTTCCTTGCACGCAACCTCTTTCTTTAATTGTCCTCATGGTCGTCATCGGCAGCTAAATCAAACACAAACATCCCATCCTGTAAAGGCATGCTGCCCAGAAATTCTTCTTCTGTAATAAAAATGAAATTCAAAAACAAATCAAATGAATTGAATCTAACCTGTCCCTGGGCAATAATGGTAGAGGCTTTGAGAGCACAGTGCTGCTGATTAATTGTTGATCCTCTCCACACACTTCTGCTGCATTGTCCAATTAGTGATTGCACAGCAGATAATGAAGAGCGTCAATCAGCCCTCGCACCTTCCAGCCCAATGCCGCGTGCAGATTAGTGAGGGCTTCGAGTGATTGGCTGATACCGACGGAGGCTAGAAGCGCCACGCCGGCCCCCACGGGGAAGGACGCAGGCATAAATCTTCCCTGTCAATCAAGTAAAGCTCTTACTCGCAAACGCATCCAGGTCAAGGTTGGAAGAGCGATAGGAGATTGATGAATAAAGAAGTGCTGGCAGGCTGTAAATACAAATACATGACAGGATAATGTGAATCCAGGGTGAGATTGTGATGAAAAATAAAGAGGTTCTGGCTCGGTGGAAAATGGGGGGTTAAGTCGATCCTCAACAAAAGAGAAATTTATTGATGGATCAAGAGCTGTTTTTTACTTCTAGGATATTCAGGATTTGAGTGAATATTGTCTTATATTTTTTGAGCTTGGCCTTGTGTCTTTTCAGCAGTTTGAGTTGAGGACGGTTCATAGGTTCGGGCTGAAACAATCGTGGTATTGCGGTGTCAGTTCTCAGTGACACTTTCAGTTTTAGTAGCGTCTGAAACTGCTGAGTGTGATTAAGTGGAGGTGGAGCAAGCTTGCATATTCATGCTTCTGCTGGCACCCATTAAAACTAAGGTTGAGAGTTGCATTCAAGCTTTTTGGACATTCAATTATTTTCAAATGATTAAAGCATTTAAGTATGTAATTTTGATGGGGAAAGATTAGTTTTAAGGGTTACAAGAATCAACCACAGAGCGATTCTAATTGCATTGCCTCCCGAAAAGCAGATGATGACTGTATGCTGCTATGACTAGTCTTGACTTATTCTGGCACAAGTCAATCAGGTAGAATTTGGATTCGGTATAAATTGGACTTAAGTTCACCCTGCACCCTTCGTCTGGTTTAGGTGAGCTCCAGCAGCGCTGTGTCTGCTATTAAACCTTCAAATAATATTGTGTGTGAGCCAACTGATTCAGTGTCTGCCATTGGACTAATGTTTCTATTCATCTGTCACAAAAGTCTTTCCTGACTGAACATGATAATGTCTTATCATTTTACTCATGATCACTCTGACTGTACCTTCTGTAATTAGTTTAGGAGCATTATGGCACACTGTCCTGGTAAGAAACAGTAAGGATAAGCAAACGGCCTATGTGTGCCACTTGCTGAATGAACGCTTCTAGTACAACATGCCCTTATAAATAAAAGATGAAGCTTTAAAGGATGGTAACCTTAATTCTGGCATACTAAACCTGCATGAGTTTACTTTCTGAATTAGTGGCCATTTATTGATATAATAGAAGTGAGGACTGACATGATTCTTGATGCCTTCCCGTTAGAGTCAAACTGATAAAGAAAATTATACAGGTGGAAATGACAAGATTTTATATCAACCCAACATTGGGTCAAAAACGCCAACCCAAAAATGGCCAAGCAAATGATTTGTGGTGGAATAAAAGACAACTTATTATTTTTTATCAAACCACCCAGCATGGTTCATGTATATCCCTTAGGCTGTTTTCCAAACAATTGACTAAAAATGCTGTGATATGTTGAGTATGTGTACTCAAGGGATATGCATTCACACTTTCAGTAATCTCTGTATGTTAACTAATTTTCACGTAAAGTGTGTCAACTTTGATCAGTTTTAGTTTAAAACATTGTCATGTAAACATTTACAGCATTAAATAGAATCTGTGAGTCAGTTCAGTTCCTCACAAAGTTAACAAACGCCTTTAAAAACTCTTTTCATACGCTCCTTTCGCCTATTTTGGTGATGCTTTGCTCCCGGTTATGTTAGAGTTCACAGCTCCGGTCCTCATCTACTATCATTATATGAAGAGCTGCCAGATTATTCTCCACATAAATGAAGACACATACGGGCCGGGGCAGCGACATTAGCCCACAGATGCTCACCGATGCAGCGTGGATGCCCTAAATACACAGACGCACACTTGTTGGCCAGAAGGAAATGAGGAATCAGGGAAACGGATGGTGAAAGGTAATATTCTCTGATTAACGCGTATGCATGTGCGTGTGTTTCCAGCTGAGTTGCTGTAGAGCCACTGATTAGTGTTCTCGAGTGGGTATGCCACACTGCCCCGAGAGTCATTTTCGCCGTGACTCACAGAGGGTGAGTTTCGAGAGCGCCGGCCTGTCACGTCTCTGTTATTGCCAGATGAAATAGAGCAGGGGTTTGTGGACTGCTCGAGCTGTTGGAGGGTAAACAAATTACCACAGAGTGAGATGAAAACATTACAGAGACCATAATGATCCCCGGCTCATCAGTTTGAGTCTGTCTATTCCCCTCACTTTAACAAGCGTACCCATAATCCAATCTGTCTGAAGGGACATCTGAACCTTGTCAAGGTGTGAAGAACAAGTGTACACAGTAGAGGCAGAGAGGAAACGCCAAAGGATTTTTGTTGACTCTTGCGCCTAAAGGTGATGTGTGTAACTTCCCAACTAACAATGCACATAGTTAATGTTCTAATGGGCAGATTTTGTTGACGCTGCACACTTTCGGAAAGCCTTAGAAGAATGTTATAGGGTTTACTTTGGATGTTAATATAAAGTATATTGTATTTCATTTTAATAATAATAATACACATCAGCCTCAATAGTAGTGCTGATCATGGTCACATAACCACTGTTGGTACGCCACTGTGCACACAAAAGCATTCCCTCTTGACTCTTTATAATTATCCAATTACATCCGATTCTTACCGACATATATTTTTTGGAGAGCACATTGTTGCTTTTGAAATTTACCTGCGAGGTGGAGAACGTTCCTGCTGTGGGCTCAGCGCTCTCCATCGCATGTGTTCTGCATCATTATAACAGCCAAGACCAAATCAACTCAATCTTGATACTTTGATGCTTATGTGACAATAACTTTCCTTTAGTTTTCAACACTGCGTACATAACAACAGATCACAAATATTAAAGAAAGTGGAAATCATGATTATCTCTCGGCTGGGGAATAATATAATAGTCAAGATTAAAGACTCTTACAAGGCCAGCGTCCTTTATGATCTTATGATGGGTAACAATCACATCACGATGTATAAAATAATATAAAATCCAGTTTGCAGATTGGGATAAATGTTCTTTCTCTCTGGAATCAACACTGTCAAATTCAAGCTTCTCGTGCATAAGTAAACTGTTTATTTTTGCTCAGCAGATTTCTCTGTAAGAAATGTCTACTTAAACTACTTGAGCAGGAAAACATAATGTGAAATATAATTGTGTATAGATTTTTAAAATGTTATCAAATATCATCATAAGTCATTGCATCATTTTGAATAAGGCCAGTTTCACATAAAAGACTAGATAAATAGTTAAATTATTATTTCAATTTTATTAAAAAGCTCTAGTAAAAACATTTATAGTGTGCTATAATTAGATGGCACTGACATATTTTAAGATATGTCAACAAAATACAGCAGTTTAGACAGCTCTAGCATTTATTTTAGTGTAATACTGTAATACTGGGCATAAACTGAAAATATTATTCACACATTTAATAATTTAATAAATGTAACATTAATTTTGTACCACATTTTAAACAGAAGCGCTCATTAAAATAACTGTGTACAGTATTATGAATTAAATTGTTACCCAACAGAAGGTTTGAAGATTTAATCTGCTTCGACATATGCTCGAGTGTATTTCACTCATTGAGATGACAAACACATGATAAAATAATTCTTTCAAGTTAATTCAAATGTATTTATACACTGCTTTTCACAGTTGTCTCTTTAGATTCATTGCAGAAAACACTGTTACGAATGATATTCTACAGAAGAATGAAAAAACAGCTGTGTGAGATTAACAGTTTATGGCTGGTGAATCTTCAAATATTTAGAAGATTTTATAATTTCGTAATCAGAACAACGTCTACAAAGACGCAAATTGGACAGAACCCTACATTTAACTGACAACCAAAATCCCTGAAATTTGCCAAGCACTAAAATAACCCAACTACAGGACCCAAACAGCTGGGAGCAGAGCATCCGAAAATAGAATAGAAAGAATAGAAAGGCCGGCCAGTTTAGAAAAAAATTGTCAGCTTAATATTGTTAGCTTGAAAGTTCTAAAACCCAGACACTAAAGGTAAAAGAATAGAAGAATAGTCCCTATATCACCTTCTGATCTGAGTGACCTCACTGACAAATCTCAAGTAAAGATCTGTATCAATATTAACATATGGATTACACTCTACAAGCTGGTTTACATCTCTTTTACCTTAACTGCTCTGGGTGTTTTACAACAACCTCAAACAACATTTATTAGAACAACTTGAGTTCCTTCTCTAATGCCTGAACCCGAATCACACCGGTGCTGTGAACATTCCAGCATAAATCATTTATAATCAGTAAAACATGAATGCTCTCTCCGGCTAGGCACCGTTTGTTTTGTTTGATTCTCTTCTACTTGTCCTTTCCTGCTTTTCTGAAGACCTGAGGCATTACGGGCTATTATGAAGCAAAAGTGTCATCTGTGGGACAGTGTTGGAATCTGTCGTCTCCACCTCACTGATCTCCATGCACGACTGCCTGCGCCGCACAGCTGGCAGTTTTGAGCGTGCAGAAGATGAGGGAGGAGATGGAGGAAGGGTCCGCTCGGAGGCCGACTGGCTGAGCATCCAAGCAGAACACAAGCAGATGCGACCAAAGCGTCGCTGAGCTCTGCATGAGTGTGAACTCCTCTGTTGGAGTGAGACCCCATGAGTCAACCGTCCCTGTTCTTTACCTATTTCTCTACATTCCTCTTTGACTGACCTACATGTGTTTTACTGCCGCTTCAGGTGCTTTGGAAGAAATAAAACAGGCTTGTGTTTAGCTGTCCAAATGGACTCACCGCTTCGAAGATCACAGGGAAGACATTTGTTAACCTCCAAGAGCAAAAATATATATGTTTTCTATTTTGCCTAGTGTTTTATTACAAATATAGACATTGTCAAAGATATATATTTGATAGATCACACAAAATATTAAGAGAAATTAGTTTTATGCAATTGCATATGTGCAAAAGAAATCAAATGTAAGAAAATGAAACTTAAAATAATTCAAAAATCAAACTAAATAAATAAGTACCCTGCTCGGAAATAATAGACCAATACAAAGCATCATCTTTATTCTAATGTTTTCTATTAGAATGCCATTATGAATCATTTGTTTTTTTTTCCATTAAAACCCGTTTTGAGCATTGTTCCCTCTGTATCGGTCGGATCAGCCAATCGAATCTATGACATACCGGGAGACAACATTATAGTTTCCATTTAAACCAACACAATCCCAATAATCATTTAAATCTATGATATATTATAGTGTGACAGAATAGCTTGCAGAAGCAATGTAAGATTGATATTGTTATCCATTTATTTAGATCAGTTCTTCACAATTCCCAATGAATGTTATATGTATATATAGCCTGAGTGAGATAACACATTGTCTTTGTAACTAATAGTGAATTAACATTTTCCACTTCCCTGGCATTGTTAAAACTGGATGAGGCATGTAATTGTGCATGCATGAATGTGGAAATGAATAGCCTAAAAATGACCAGAAAACATCTAGTTTTTTTCCTGAAATAAGTCCAGAAATTTGCCAAAATCCTAGGCAGCTATTTCTTTGATGAGATGTGCTTTCTGTTGTTCTTATTAACTGTAAGCAGTAATAGAAATAATTATCCCTCATTATTCTAATGAGCAGTGTGTTGTGAGGGTTCATCTCTTCATCACATTCAATTGTGCTGGTGACCGGAGGTTCCGCTGGCACGGTCCAGGGTTTCAGGGAAGAAGATGCTGTCATTGGTTGGCAAAGAGGCTGAATGAAAGAAAAAAGGAAAAGGTTCAATCAACTACCACACAAACATCTATGATATTCTCCTGCTGTTAGAATTGTCTCGCGTTTTTAGATAATCCCATTATCATCTGTATAGAAGCATATGTCAGTTTTGTCTAATGGACGGATGAAATTTAGACTTTTCCTTTTTCTTGGTTCATAAACAAATCACTGAAAAAAGAAATGAGGGCAGCAAAAGAGAGCTTTCTTCTGCTTTCAGTATTCCTTGAACATGACAGGGCAGACGGAACCCTGACGTCGCCTGGAAGCAGAACTGCGGGTATACACAGCAGCGAGATAAACTCCTCGGTCTACAGCCAGCGTACCTGAGTAATATACTGAGCGCTATCAGAGCAAACACACACAAACAAGCTCCTACAAATAAAGCAGCTCACAGCGGCGCACAATGAAAGATAGACGGAGGGAAAAACACCGTGTTGTGCAGACTGGCCTGCTAGGCTTCAAAGATGAAGAGCCCAATAAATTTGTACGAATTTAGAGAGCATTTTCTGTTGTTGATTTAATAATGACTTGTTGGGGTAGCAGACGTTGGAGTCCGCCAGGGAGAATTTGTATAAATCAATCTGTGGACTTGTGTTTGGCTTTTAACAAGCCATTCATCAGAGTTTACTGCAGGCGGGATGGAGGTATGACGGATTTGTTTACTAATTCATGGAATTTGTAGCATTAAAGACGTCCTTATGTACACTGGAAAATTATTAATTATTTCCGCCTGTGTTTAATTTCACATCAATCTGGAAAATGTCATCGTTTTCTCTCACACAGACGCTTACAAAGATAATTGAACGCTAATATTTGTACGGTATATACTGCACATCAACTCTGTTTAAGCTTGAAGGCAAATAAATATTTATTAATTTATGATTACAGCATGAGATTGTGTTTTGGTACATGTACTGGAAATCGATCATATTGACAGAAATGTAATGTCATATACGTAAGTTAAGAAAGAAAAGATCCACATTTTTTATCTTATTATATTAAACATGCATACAGCACAGGTCCTATTACATAAAATTTGCCATTTGTTTTATCATAAGCTCTAAATTGAAAAGATGTTCTTCTTCAAAAACCTGATCGCATCTTGTGCTGTGTTTACACCAGACATGAATCAAGTGTAAACTACATACAAAGTCAATTGAAAGACATGAATAAATGTGAACACACAGCAGGTGATCCAAATAACACGAATGACAAGAATGGCGGTAAGTTGGCGTGCACCCGCGTCACTTGTGCAAGTTCAATATTTCTTTAAATATTTCTCAATCTAAAGTTCATTTGACATAAAGTTGATCAAAAGTGTCTTTTTTGAACTTTTTGAAATTATTGCGTATTATACATGTATTTTGGCTATTTACAGTAAATATTACCTTAATGTAAACATGTCAATGCTTCAAATAACCCTTATAACCAATCAGAAGCATCCTCAGGGAGACAGGGGATTATCGGATGGGCAAAAATGATCTGGCCGTGTAAATGGTGAAGACCTTTACTCTGCAATCCGCTTGATTCTGATATTAGTTTTGCACAAATATGTGATAAGAATAATTAGTGCTCAAAATCAGACACTTGGATAGTAAGTTAGTTTTCACTGAAATGAGTGGTGGAGGCTTTTCCCACAAACAATATTACTTATGTTTCAGCTGGATGCACAAGCATACAACAATGTCCACCTGATTGTTGGTGAATTTTTTCATCCAAAAACACAAAGGGTGTTGATTATGAAAGTTATTCTATCTGATATGTTTTACTTTTATGTAATACAGTAAGTCTTTTTGATCTTAGTGTGAGCATATTTAGATTTTTATTGTTGAATTTTATTGTAGATTTTTACAGTTTCACCTGATATTACTGTAATGACAGCAATAAACTGATACCTGTCTGTAGGGAAGATCTTATATAACCGTAATGAGAATACCACGATTTCATAGGCATTTAACCAATATGACTATAAAGATATTTTACCTTAAAAAATATTAATATATTTTTTTAAATATACTGGCTATTTTGCCACTAAAATCACGTAATACATGAGTAGTACACTTTATGTTGTCTCTAATCATTTTCTCATTTTAAAGAAATGCATGGTTTTAACTTATACCTAAGCTTTTTTTTATAGATTGTGTGCACATATACGCAAAAATATTTAAAAAGCAGCTTCCTGTAGGTCATAGTATACAGTGTAACTAAGTGGATTCTAATGCTACCAGCACCAAAGTAAGCCTGATATCTGCCTACAATATTTTTTTAAAATATCGACTTCTGACATCCCTACAGTAAAGTATAACTAAGTTAGAAACACACGCACACACATCAAGATATGAAGAGAGTTCTGAATGTTCCACAGTAATGAGTATTGATAAATCAGTACACTGAGATTTAGAAGGGAATGAGCAATATAAAACCTCTTCTCCCATGTTAGATAGTCACACATCAGGGACCGCTGTAGACTTCAACATGATCGCTATTAAACAACACAGCCAGTGAGACACACGTCATCTCTTCTCTTAGACAGCTCAATGCAATATTGATAGCTGATATGTCAAACCCTTGTATTCTTGAGCATGTATGAGTGCCCATGCCACGTGTTCCCCATGGACATGTTACAGTTTGAAATAGAACACATTTGTCTTGTAACTGAATTCGATTTGGAGATTTTATTGAGAATTCTAGAAGAAATCCGTTGAGTTTGAACAAACTAAGGTCCTGATGGTGTCTGACTTGATAGAATACATGTTTCTTGTCCAACTCAAAATCTTGGCTTTCCAATAATACAAACACACAAGACGATTTATAGTTTATTCAGAGCTTTCAAGGTTATCCAACCCAAGGATATAGTTTACTGAAAGTTAAATTATTCATCCATTCCTTAAATAATTGAAATCTTGGTCTGATTTTTCTGTTTCAGTCACTGTACAGATGTTCAAATTGGGTCTTAAGATCCAAGCATACCATCTGTATTTTTGTTATTTTTGTGTATCATTAGGATTATATTCTGTATGTGTTTAATATAATATACTAATACTAATACTAATACTAATATTAATACTTTTAATTCTAGTAATTCTAATCATTCAAATAATTATAATAATAATAATAGTAATAATAATAATAATAATAATAATAATAATAATCACAAAAAGGATTACATTTTATTATTTATAATTATTATTTAACAACAAAAAAATCAATAATAACACAACTGAAATAAGTTCATTTTCAAATCGAAAGAAAAAGAAAATCTAAAAACTAAAACTGAATTTAATTTCAGTCTTGTAGATTCATTTATGTACATTATTTAAATAGGTAAATTTCATTAGGTCATTAAGGTCATTAAGTAAAAAAAAGAATATTCTACAAAAAATTCATCAAAAAATCATCAATAAATACATCAAAAAATCAAAAGGTCCAACACAATCTCAGAGTGAAGCATACTATAACCATATTACATGGTGACAGTTTTATATTGATAAAATAAGAAAAAAACATTAAGAGAAAATAAATTACATTAGAAAGAAACATGAAATAATCCGCACAGCTAAACTGCGGATGTGATCAATGTGTTTTAGGATACTCGTTTAAAGTTTCTTTCTCTCTTAGTTTTCATGGGATAATCATGTGATTAATGTGAACGTGACCCTGAAGCAGTTGTGATGTCCTGACAATGCTGATTCTCCTTTTGCACCACAACATTTCACACACGTCCACCAATGTTTCTGAGACCTATCTTTAACACTTCCTTTTGTACTGTGAGACAATCTTACACCACACATCTAAAAGACAGTTCTGTAACTATTTCTTCTCTGTTTTCTGTTCTTTTTATATCTATAACACTCTCCTGTAAGAGGCATCAGATGCTTCACTTGGCTACTGCTGACAGCCTTCTCCATCCACTCATATCTAACAGAGCTTAGACCTTCACTCTTTTTGCGTTCTGTATTTCTCTCTGTGTGCTGTTGACAGACTGACGAAAGGCCCTAAGTGCACTTCACCATTGCATCTTAATCACCCTTGAGTCCTCAAGAGCTTTTCCTTGAATAAATTCTTCAAATGAGGTCATGTAACATTAAACTATTTCATAATGGATCACAGCATTTAAAGGCACTCTCTAAAATGTAAGGAACGAACTGGAAAGTGATGCGTGGCAACAGAAGCACTGAAGTTGAATTTCTTTATCTTTGTCGTTTCAGAAGTTGAAGCTGTGTTTTCCCAGCAGCCCCAGGACTTGGTGGTGGTGGCTGGCCAGCCGGTCACGCTGCCCTGCTCCATCCCTGGATACCACGGCGTCGTCCTGTGGATCAAAGATGGCCTTGCTTTGGGCGTTGGAAGGGACCTTTCAGGTAACATGTTTCTTCGTTAATAAAAATCCAACAGACTAAAAATGTGAAAGCATTCACATCTCCAGAAAATTTGATTGCATTTTACACTTGGACTAGCACCGAGTCCTCATTGGCCGCTATAACAACTAAATAGGTTTTAAACAAGGTGTTTTATAATTAAGGTTGACTTCTGTACGTAAGTTTAAGCTCGAGGGTGTAATTGCTTTTTTAAAGCTGTCCATTTGGTGCCAGGCGTCGAAGAACACAGAGCAACTAAAATATAACCTCTTAAGTGCATTTAACTGCTGATAGCTCATGAAGAGTGGTGACTCTCTCCCGCTGGAAAAGCAATGCTTGTTTTGCTAAGCTAATTGGGAATTTGTGCAAATCATCATAGGATTCTCAGAGGTATACACTGACGTCAGCCCCCTGTAAAGTGGTAAAATATTGAGCAAAAATATCCTGTTGAAAAAAGAACGGCATCTATGAAAACGCTTATTCTTTACCATAGTCACTTCAACTGACTGCGATATCACATGCATGATTCTCTGAAGCAATTTATCATCAATAAAACTTTGATATTAATAAAATATACTGTTTAAATGTTGTTTGTATGTAAATAAACAAATTTGTTAAATTCGCAAAAAAAATCTAATGTTTATTAGAAATATATATTTGTTACATAAAAGGTTGTTACATAACTTAAAAAAATAATAATAATAACTTGTTTTAATAAGTTTTATAAACTCTTTTCATATTTTTCACTGAGAATATAAATCAATTTAAAGTTTTTAATAGTTTTATAAAACGTAGTTATTTGTGTAATATTTACAAGGCCCATTTACCATGTTTACCTATGAAACATCCTGCTCCAGACCGCTTGCCCCTATTTCATATATAAATTCATATATTCATTATGGTCTGAAACAGTTGGTCTTCCTTTATGACATTTACATTGGATTTTCTTGGATTACAATATACAAATTCCCTGCTGGAAGGAAACAGGTGGGTCATTTTGAAAGATTAAACAAAGGTTCAGATACTAGCTGGGTTGGCTTGAGATGAAGGGTTACATAAGGGTAAATCAATGTTTCACTGCATTTTCCCATCACACTTAAAGCTTTGGGACCCTTCCAGCACAAAGCATGACGTAAAGCCCACTTGGCCTCTTTAAAAGCATCCGCTGGGTTAATCTGTAAAATTAAATATGTGTTCCAGTGGAGATCAGAGGTCTGTTTGCTTTTGACCTTCAGGGGCTGCTCTGCTGGGTTTTGGAGCTGATAGTGGTCTTTAATTAGACCCCAATAGATGACTTAGCCCCAATAAATCCAAGCTTGTCATTATCGTGCTCTTGGGAGCTGGGCCACAGTAGTGAAAACAGTGAGTGACGGGATTTATTATGGTCGACAGAGAAAATGTGGTGAGGTTCTGCGCCTGCGGAACTCACGATTATGAAGGAGAAGGCCGAGAACAAGACTTAACTGTACATCGGCTGCAGTTTAACAGTCACGGCCGAGAGCCGAGGGCCAACCCGATCCGAGTCATGCCAGCACCGTCCAGCTCCTTATGTGGATCAATGGCAAGCCAATGCTCGCAGGGCTGTTAAGAATTTCAATGAAGTCCCGTTTACCCTCCATCTCTTTTTTTACGACGTGCATTTTTTTCTAGATTCCAAGAGCCAGCGCTTCAGACAAAAGAGCACTTTAAAAGCAAGCGCTGGGTACGGGGCGGAGGGTTGACATGAATGACACTTTCCAGGATAAAACTCAGCACAGCTGCTCCTTTTATCAGTCTTGCATGCGTCAACAAGTAACGCAGCGTCCAATAAAGAAAATTGACACGTCTATGACTGTGTACTCCAAGCTAGCAGCTGCACACATAAAAAGAGGGGAGTACAACAGCTTATACAAACACAACGCATTTCAATATCAGCCCGCTCAGCTATTCACAGAAGAAGCGTCTCTGCTGAGGCTCATTCAGTCGTGTTTCAGTTGAGGTCGGCGTTGATTAAAATGAATAATCTCAAACAATATGTTTAATAAATCAGCAGACGAAAGAACGACGATTCTTATCGCTGTCGCATTCTTCATCGAGGTCCTCTCGTGCGAGTCTAATTAAAGGCATCGGCTCAAGACTGCTGCAAACACACGAATCAAATAAATATCGTCAATATCCCAGTATTTCTTGTGCAGGACAAGCAAACCACAAAACCACTAAAGGGATGTTCAAAATATGTATTTGATTTCTTCTTCTGTTGAAAAAGATATCTTGAGAAATGTGTCAGTGGTTTCATGTTCATTCAATTGGGTCCAATGGGTGCAAATCTTGCATGGTTACCAGAAATATCTTCTTTTGTCTTGTGCAGAAGAAAGAAACAATAGGTTTGAAATGATACATTTAATCTCTTTAAAGGAAAAGTTCACCCCAAAGGCCACCCCATCAACTTTATACTTACCCTTTACTAATTCAATCATGTATGACTTTTTTCCAATAACCAAAACAAATATTTTTTTTCTATATTTAAAAAGAATGTTAACACACAAGTATTGTTTTCCTTGACTTCTAATGTCTGGACAAAAAAAAACAGTACAAGTCAATAAGTGAAGGTCGTGGAACACTCTGTAGTGATGTGTCGCCAAGTATTTTGTCCCATACTTGGAATTTGTGCTCTGCTTTTTAACACATCCCAGTGTACACACACAATAAGTGAACACACAAACACACACACACACACACACACACACACACACACACACACACAGTAAGTGAAAACACACACACACACACACAGTAAGTGAACACACACACACACACACACACACACAGTAACTGAACACACACAGAGTAAGTGAGCACGCATACACAGTAAGTGAACACACATACACACACACACACACACACACACACACACACACACACACACACACACACACACACACACACACACACACACACACACACACACACACACAGTAAGTGAAAACACACACACACACACAAACACACACACACACACACACACACACACACACACACACACACACAGTAAGTGAACACACACACACACACACACACACACACAGTAAGTGAACACACACACACACACACACACACACACACACACACAGTAAGTGAACACACACAGAGTAAGTGAGCACGCACACACAGTAAGTGAACACACACACAGTACGTGAACACACACACACACACACACACACACACACACACACACACACACACACACACACACACACACACACACACACACACACACACACACACACACACACACACACACACACACACACACACACAGTAAGTGAACACACACACACACACACACACACACACACACACACACACACACACACACACACACACACACACACACACACACACACACACACACACACATACACACACACACAGTAAGTGAACACACACACACACACACACACACACACACACACACACACACACACTGTGAACACACTGGAGCGGAAGCATCCATGGAGCAGTGTAGGGGGACTCACCTCAGTGGTGGTATTCCCGCTGGTACAGAGTTTCTCCACAAGAAAGAAAGATGTAAAGTTAAGAGGTTCAAATATTTCTGGGGTGAATTATTTCCTTTTAGGTCCCCAATAGGTGCCCTGTAGGTGCAACATGTTGAAATCAGTTTTGAATTCACTTTTTTTCTGTAGTGATAAAAACATTTTAGCACTAATCTGAAAAACAATAAATACATACAAAAACTTCAGCAAAAGCAACTTTATTCATCTCACTTAAAAATCCACGTTAAGTTACAAATCAACATTAAAGTTCAGTTTTATTTAGTGTGTCAGAATTCTATTTTCTCCAGCCATGACATTCAAAACCAGACCGAATAGAAGAGATCTAACTCCTGGAATATAATTAACAGAGTTTCTCTCGACCGTTTCTTCTGTTTGAGGCGTGGACGAGATACACTTACTCATCCGCTCCAACATTAATCACTGCGTCACGTCTTCGTTCACAGCCCTCTCCCCTTCCATCGATCCAGCATGAAGACTAATACCTTCCTGTCCTGATGGATTCATTAGCTCTAATGGGGCTATTTTATAATGTTTGCTTTGCTTGATGTGGGTGTCTTTGAGATTCATTGTGATCAATGACAGAGTTTTTTTTTCGTTACGCCACCCTCTGCCGTGTGTTGCTCGGGCATATTGTGGGGCATGCATGATTTATAAAATGAGATATTCATATAAGGGATGTCCAGAGGAGAGATGAAATGCACGTTGTAGGATGGCTGAGGGTTTATAAGATATCAATTGAATACTGAATATTACCGGTGGGTGGATGTAATCTCTGCATCATTGTTTGTTTATTTGACTGAAGGAATGATGCTGGCCAGTGAACTTGGACTCCACTTTAAAACAGCAAGAAATTACTATTGAATTAAAATTAAAACTGACAAAAATATGTCAAACAAATATATATATTTGTTCTAAAAATTTATACATTTAGTATAAGTTAATGCACAAGCTTTGCACATTTCCCTGAGCCTGCATTGGTCCATGACTGGCCTTCTATTTTATTGCTCAGAGTTTTCTTTTTAATGGCTTGGGAGAGTTCACAGAGTGCTGTTCCACTTATTTAGGAGTCCTTGTCATGAAATAAAATATATAGACAATTGTCACAAATGAAACATGTAAGTGGATAACACTGCTTAGATCGTTGTTTTATATATTTATATAATAGATTTATTTATATTTATATATATGGCCCTGCCTGTGAAAACTGTTTGTGATTTACTTTTTATACATAAAAAAAGAACAGGTCAAATATTTAAATCATAGTAAAATTTATTGGTAAAATCTAAATTTGATGCCCATTTCTTAGAATTTTATTTTCCGACTGGTTTTTACAAGCAGGGTAACACAGAGTCAAACTTTTAATTAAATAATAAATTAGATATGTATATACAAATAAAGTTATAAATGAATCATAGTCTGTGTTCGTGTCAAAATGTTTGATTTTTGTTTTAAGGCTTTGATAATAGAAAATCCGACTCTACACTGTAGGGTTATGGACATTAGGTACATATCCAGACACACTTATATCACAGTCAACATAGACCTTTTACATAATAGCTTTTTTTCTTACAAAAAACACAGTCTGTGTAACCTTTGCAGCAGCCATTTCAAAAGTGCTGATCATTTTAGTCCAGTAAGCGATGTGGGCACAGACTGTTTTGATGGGTTATTAAATGTTTGTTTTTGGGTTATCCTGCCTCTGTTCCGTCTCCCACTCACTTAGAGAAATTAAAAGCCATATGTGGGCAGATAAAACACATTGCACCATAATCATCTGCCGCTCTTTCCTCAATAGGGGAAAATGAGAGACACTTCATGGTCTATTAAAAGTGAATGGGATCCAATGAGGCAACAGGCAATAATTGGCATTTTCTGGCACAGTGATTTCAACAGTCAGGCTCAAGGACTTAAAAGCCATTAGTCTAGAGTCCGGTCTATTTTTCACTCTTTTCTACAGCACTATGTTAAAGCACATTCCTCTTGCGAGCCTCATTGCTGGAGATTACAGTGATGGCTGCAGTAATAGTGCCGCGCTAGAGTGCAGGAACGGGTTGGATCTCAATGTGGCACTTGAAAACATATAGGTGATTTCGACAGTGCCCTTTCATTCGCATTTCTAAACAAGTGCAGTCTGTTATATAAACCTAATCAAATGTGCTGTTTAAAACCTCCAAAAAGTTTTAACGTGATGTTCTTTTCTAAGCCAACAAGATCGAGAAAGAGATTGCTTCTAATTAGTACCCAACAACCCAAGGGTGTATGACCATGTCATGGAGAATTCTCAAGAGCTGACATGAATCACAGCGATGGAAGGTGCAAAATCAATAATCCGCCACAGGTCGCCTGCTGGCGGCTTTCAACGGCTGCTCTGAGTCTATAAGCCCGATCACTTTTGAAGGTGTAAATTTAACCACATAAGAAAATCTATTGAATTAAATTGAGAAATAAACGTGCCGTGCTTCTTTCCGCAGAGGAATAAGCTGAGATCAGCTTCTAACGCTATTAAATCTATGTCTCCCATCACCATCAATTACCGTCTTGCCTTGGAAACAGAGACAGCGCTAACCGCAATAATGGCACATTTTGAAGGTCTCCCTGGAAATTGCAAATCTCTAATAATTAGGAGTATTTCGCCTCTTGAGAGCAGTCAGAGCCGTTTATATCCAGAAGTTGGGAAATCTAGCGTAAAGCATGCGGCAATCGACTGCTGCATTCCTTCCAATGCCATTCGCTTCCAATGCAAATGTTCTCGCTAATAGTCTGCTGATGTGTTTTAAAGGCAGACGCTTCTGCTCGTCGTGGTATAACAGTCAGGTTTCCCTGAAATACGCCCCGCTGAGTGTATTATTAAACCACAAATCACCGTTCCTGTGGAACACATTTTAATCTTCTCACTTCTCTTGTGTGTTGCTTGCTAAGAACTACACCTACACTTGAACAGCGGCATGCCTGAGGACCACTCGAGTATATGATAGCGACACCAGCGGATAGACTCAACCTCAATCAACAAATCATATCACCTCAATCTCCACCGGCCTAACACGGCCGACTGAAAGCCTCGCAACTCTGCTCGTCCGCTGTTTATGTACTGAAGGTCACCACTGTGTCCTTGCCGGGTCTGGTCTCACCTTGGTAGAGAAAGCCATCAATTATTTTTCCCTTGTAGGAAAGGAAAGGATTGTGGAGAAGCTGTTGTAGGCGTACACACGTGGCAAGCATTTTCAGGCGATAATACAGAAATACAGAAATAAATAGCCTTTCTGGAGAGCTCTGATGCAAATAATTCACAATAAATTCAACCGATGTTCTTTGATATAACAGCGGTTGCTAACAAACAGTGAATGTTGCATCAGCTACTCTCAGTAACTCCCTGTGGCATTCAGGGATTACCTTGTACTGTCACAAAGTGACTAAAAAGCCAATATCTCAGTGCTGTCATGTGCTGGACTAGTCCCAACTGTGCAGCAATTAACAAGACACAATTTCCTTTGGTTTCATATAACCACAAGCTTTAAACAAAACGATGTGTTACCCGCAGTTTCTGAAACGCACCATTTCATGATGTTAACTCTGTGTTTTTAGGCTACCCTCAATACGCTGTGGTTGGGGATCACACTACGGGAGAGCACCACCTGAGAATCCAGAGGGTGGAGTTGATGGATGATGCCGTGTTCGAGTGCCAAGCCATTCAGGCTGCCAAGAGGTCACGTCCTGCTCGACTCACCGTGTTGGGTAAGTCTGAAACATTGCTGGACAAAAACAATGCACAGAAATACTGAAGTTTCATTGAACTCGATCCATTTAATATTCTTGTAATGTCAGTTGTCTTTAAATCAAAGTATAGTTAAAGCAAACTGTCAGGACAGATTATAGTCTAAAATATCTACTTGAGTTATAACTCATATCAAAGCTAGTGTATTCAAAAATCAAATGTTTTATTAAAAAGTGTTTTACATTTTCTTATTATCTCTTATTTAATATTCACAAATGAAATGAATAAAGGCATTTGGATTGATTAAACTGATATCAAACTATCTTTCGGTTCAGCTAGGAATTATGTAGAGTATTAAAAATAGATTTTTCACTGACCAATCTCCCCTGCAGTATCATAAGTTCTCAGTTTTAATTTCCTGCTGCAAATCTCACTGTTGCCATTATTAAACTGGAGAGGTCATTGAATCTTAATTACGTTTTATTGGGTTATTATTCAACGTTGCTGTTTCTGCGATATTGGGCAACTGCAATACATTGTTATCTGTGCCCAGGTTATTATAAACCACATGTAAGGTTTGTATCTCAAGAACCGCCAAGACTTTCCCACACAGGCCCATGATGTTATGATGTATAGTACTTCCCACAGATCCGGCTGAAATAAAGATTACTGAGAGAGCACGAACTAAGGTTTGGGCTGGGAGAGGATGAAGTTAGACAAAAAGTGCAGTTGAATTATAATAGTTCATTTTATGGCAATGCTTTTATTCACCATAGAAACAATGACATGGGTTGTTTCCTATACATTACATACTAATGCCACAACCAATGGGAATCCAATGGAATGAATCCAGTTACGTCCAAAATATTGCCGAATGAACAAGTAAATCTATGGGGGGACTTCCTAAAGATTCCCTAAGATTTTATTATATTTTGACAACGGATGGATCACTTTCTCTAGCTATATCACACATATGACGTCAAATGCCAATAGCATTGCCATATTTGGGTAGATAAAATTGCACTTTAACTGGATAGAAAACAATGTTTTAAAACTATTTAAATGGTTTATGGTCTACAAGGAGTGCAAAAAAAACATTCTGTATTGACTTACTTATTCACTATCCGTGAATGATTTATAATTATTTAATCATAAAAAGCTCATGCTTGTCAAGCATTTAAAAGGTTCAGAAATGCAGAATTACTGCAGCGTCTAATTTGACTTGTGTTTATTTGCTTGTTAAGTCATGGCCTATGATATATTGCCACCATATCAAGTGAGGATAATATTTCAACAGCTGTTTATGGGCGATGTTTATTCATATTTAATATTTAATATAACTTATTTAAGTTAAACTTTTCCTCACTCAAAATCAACACTACATTCTCCAAACTTACAGATTTTCCTACATTCATATTTTCATAGTTTGTTCAAGAAGAATAGCTGTCTGATGAACTATGATTTTGTAAAAGACATATAGCTAAGAATCAGTGGTCTGGCAGATATATGTATTTTTGTTGTTGTTTTTGTCTATAAATTGCATCTGAATGAGCATTTGGACCCTCAAGCGGTATTGCATGACATCATATTTATCATGCGGATTGGTCAGTTTAGCAGTTCCAATATGTTAACATCCTTGTAACATCATAGCAACAACTCAGACTATGTACTAGTGAACATTAATTTGGAGCATCGATGCTCAGATGGGTTTGTTTTCCTCCATTTCTCCTGCTGTGGTCATTATTGATTGAGCTTTAATTACTTCTGCTTTATAACTGCCTCAATGGATGCTGATAACACTAATTATCCACCACAAGCTTAAAAATACCAAACACAAGTTCATCTCTGCTTAGTTTAATTTCCTGTCAAGCTGGTCACCAAGGGGTCGGTGGCTTCATGATGCTTATGACTGTTCAGTGGGTTATTTATGATAAGGAGTTTGAAAGGCTCATATTATGAAAAATCAAATCTCTTCGATTGATTTTTAGGATAGAGAAAAGTGTACATATTGAATGCAAAAAATGACCCGATGAGTGAAAAATGTCCTTTTGCATCCAGCAAAACAGAATATGGTCTAAAAGATAAATGATGACTGTATTTAATACCTAAATTTATTATAAATGAATAAAAGTGGGATCTATAAATGACTAAAAAGCAATCACCCAACCCCCTTTCGGAGCGGACATTCATCACATACATTTTGGCAACCGTCTCACACTTTGGTAAACAGTCTGGACCCTTTAAAAAGCATGGGTGACCAGATCTTCCAACCGGGGCTTGTAATGTATTCAAGCTCTGCCGCAGACATATCTCTGGGCTGTCTTCTGCAATGTCAGGAGCTGAGCTTCAGCCCCGCTGATGACAGGAACGGGACTGTGACTCCATCTTTCCTGTATTTCCAACCTGACAGCTGAAGTGGTCCCTCAGCCCCTCTCCATATCACTTCATGACCCAGCCGTCTCTCACACAGCCGCTGAACATCTGCTGAAGACCGGGCCAGGTGTATTCTCTACAGGCTGAGTTCACATCAGTGTGGATCTGCCATTCTCGCTAAAGGCTCTGATATCTGACCATGCATTGGAAAGTTTGAAAACTACTGTAGAGTCCAAACGCTAACTCCATGAGTTATCCTGAACATTAAAGCATTCTAGTTGCTGGAAGAGAAATAGTTGCTCTTTGCCATTTTGAACTTTTTGAAGATTAATGTTCCCAGTAAAAGATTCAGGTCCAGGGAGCTCGAAAAAGAAAGTATGACCTGCCTTTTACACTTCTGCTCCACAGTTATTTCTCTTGAAGTGTGTAAAAAACTTTACTTATATTGGTGACCTTTGAGGTAAGATCACAATTGCTTCATAAAGCAATCAAAATATTTTCTTTAAAGAGAACCTGCATCATCCTTTATGGCTATTGTGACATGTGATTGGATGAGATGGCTGAACCTTGAACTTCACAGAATTCTTGGAATGCGGAGAGCTCCTGATGTCGCCATTGCTGGTATAAAGACAAGGCGAGAGGGATTCTTCTTGAGTCGGTTTTTTACCCCATAGGACAATTAAATATCCCCTCTACATGTTAACCATCATCCCCTTCCCATGAGCTACTTCAGCCCTTATCTTAGCTCAAGAGAAAATGGACTACAGACATAGAGTAATGGAAGGAGACAACCTTCTTCTGGCCTTCTGGAACTAACAAAAGGTTACTCAGTGCGGCAGAGCACCAAGTTTGTGTTTTGCTTTTCCGCTGCAGGATCAACACCTTTACCTTTGGGTCTTTTGCGGAACCCTTATCAGTTTCCACAATATTTCTGTAGTTCAGCTGTAAAAGCAAGACACCATCAAGATTGTAGGCTTGACCCCTAGGAATGCACATATTGATAAATTGTGTAGCTCTATTGTATGTACACAAACAAAAAAAGATTTTGTTAAGTTAAATTAAACTTCTTGAAACATACAAGGGCTAAATTTCTTCACCCATTTTTCATTTCATTTCCACAAATGATAAATTATTAATTTATAACTTATGGAAGATCAAGTGTTCTTGTGGGTAGAAATAAATAGGTATAGACACTTGGAATTTGCATCGCTTCCCGAAAAGAATCGTCTGATAAACAGCTTCAAGGCATAAAGATTATTAACTTTTAATTGCGAATCACAAGACGCGAGACCGCTTAACATGTATTCAAGAATCCCAGCAGCATAGAGTGATGAAGATAAACAAAGGTCATCCATTCAGATTTCATTTCCACACTGATTTACGCTACCAGCAAACTCAATTAATTCGCTTTTGACGTGAGCGAATGATAGAGGCCTAAAAGTTCTTTAGTTTTATAGTAAGTTAGAACTACAAGATATATAACTATTAACTATTGTTTCTCACTAAAGTGATCATAGAGCAGGTTGACGTCTTACTCAGTATGAACCATTGCACATATAACCGTGAACACACTCGGGCAGATGTTATTTAAATGGACCATTAGTTTAACAGGAAGTTCCACCCTGCTGGTCTGTGACCTCACACACATCTGTAAACACTCTTTAATGGCATCTGATAGACAAGTGCGAGGCCGGACAGATGTTCGGCTATATGTAAAGGTCTGGCTGTCAGCGTTTCTCGTATAAATTGACATATGCTATGACACTTCTGCAAAGAGACAACTTTACTTGGTCTTATCAATTCTGCTGGTAACAACAACCAATCCTAATAAGCATAATTACTGCTATATTATGCATGTATTCTCATACAGGTGTAGTTTGATCTTCTTGTGAAGTTAACCTTTATGGTAAATCTGATTGATTATGTAATTGACTACACTGTAAATTAATTTACCAAGCTGTTAATTTCTTTATGTAATAAATAACCTTGACAAACATATATTTGTTATATATACCAATATTTTAATTATTGAAAAAAATATAATAAAAAATATATAAAAATAGATTTACTTAATTTACCTAAACACAATATTTTATTAATATATTTGCTTAGTTCCAATGCTTTTTTAAATTTAACAACGCCATGTAAAATAAAAGTAAATTCATGAGTTTAGTTATTAAGGTCTGAAAGGGTCACTACCAGCCAAAACACAAAACATAGCCAAAAGCAACGATGTGTCTCCAATGCTTTGTGCTTTGTCGCGCTGCTTAGTCTCCTCTTCACGCCACCACGAACACCACCTGAGGCTTCCAAATTTCACCCAATCACAATTCAACCCCACCATCTATTTCCAAGCACAGGAACCCAACCGTATCTCATAACTTCTTCCATGCTCCAACCTACTGTGTAGTCAGAATCCATGACAATTCTCTCCAAAAACAAAATGAGACTCTGTGTAATAGTCACGCCATAACCCAGCCCCCTGCACCACCAGCGGCCCAGTATCTTTGATGCTTATTCAAAGCTAAATCTTATTTTCCTTCCATCGCCTTTGGTTTCTCCATCCATGACTCCATTCTGCTATAACTTAGACAGGGGGAGTCCGTCTTGAAGGGAAGGCAATCTGACTGGGCGTCAGTCATGCATAGAGCCGTTGAAACCTTACACGTACACATCCCTCCAAATAGAGGACTAGAGAATGAGAATGAGAGAGAATGGGGATCACTGAATGTTTTCCACAGAATTCCTCTCTCCGGAAAGAAACCCATTATTGACAGCTTTGAAAGGAACTTTGATTTGGGCCAGTGAGCTAAAGATGTCAATTGTCTCCATTTCTGGCTTGTTTTTGATTGCACTTCCTATTCTTTGTTTTCTGTTGATCTATCAAAGCCCGTAACAGCAGGTGACTTGGGATGACTCTGAAACAGATGGGTCTCATTGTTGTGCCAAACACGTCAGCAGAGCCAAAACACTCTCTAGTCTGAGAAGTCACCCATTCACTTTCCACCAGATTGCTTTCACTCAATCCCAGAATCCTCTGCTCTTCTAGCTGTGCACAGGATTACTGCTCGTATCAACTGATCTCCACTGTGGTGTCAGTAACTCCAGTAACTTCATGTCAATTACTCCACTTCTGAAGCTACTGGCTGAAAGGTCCACTGTTAAGGAAGTGTTATGACACTCTCTCTCTCTCTGGCTCTCTCTCTGGCTCTCTCTCTCTCTGGCTCTCTCTCTGGCTCTCTCTCTCTCTCTCTGGCTCTCTCTCTCTCTCTCTGTCTCTGGCTCTCTCTCTCTCTCTCTGGCTCTCTCTCTCTCTCTCTCTCTCTGGTCTCTCTCTCTCTCTCTCTCTCTCTCTCTCTGGCTCTCTCTCTGGCTCTCTCTCTCTGTCTCTGGCTCTCTCTCTGTCTCTGGCTCTCTCTCTCTCTCTCTGTCTCTCTCTCTCTCTCTCTCTCTCTCTGGCTCTCTCTCTCTCTCTCTCTCTGGTCTCTCTCTCTCTCTCTCTCTCTCTCTCTGGCTCTCTCTCTGGCTCTCTCTCTCTGTCTCTGGCTCTCTCTCTCTCTCTCTGGCTCTCTCTCTCTCTCTCTCTGGCTCTCTCTCTCTCTCTCTGGCTCTCTCTCTGGCTCTCTCTCTCTGTCTCTGGCTCTCTCTCTCTCTCTCTGGCTCTCTCTCTCTCTCTCTGGCTCTCTCTCTGGCTCTCTCTCTCTCTCTCTGGCTCTCTCTCTCTCTCTCTGGCTCTCTCTCTGGCTCTCTCTCTCTCTCTCTGGCTCTCTCTCTGGCTCTCTCTCTCTGTCTCTGGCTCTCTCTCTCTCTCTCTGGCTCTCTCTCTCTCTCTCTGGCTCTCTCTCTGGCTCTCTCTCTCTGTCTCTGGCTCTCTCTCTCTCTCTCTGGCTCTCTCTCTCTCTCTCTGGCTCTCTCTCTGGCTCTCTCTCTCTGGCTCTCTCTCTCTGGTCTCTCTCTCTCTCTGGCTCTCTCTCTGGCTCTCTCTCTCTGTCTCTGGCTCTCTCTCTCTCTCTCTGGCTCTCTCTCTCTCTCTGGCTCTCTCTCTCTGGTCTCTCTCTCTCTCTGGCTCTCTCTCTGGTCTCTCTCTCTGTCTCTGGCTCTCTCTCTCTCTCTCTGGCTCTCTCTCTCTCTCTGGCTCTCTCTCTGGCTCTCTCTCTCTGGCTCTCTCTCTCTGGTCTCTCTCTCTCTCTGGCTCTCTCTCTCTGGCTCTCTGGCTCGCTCTCTCTCTCTCTCTCTCTCTGGCTCTCTCTCTCTCTCTCTGGCTCTCTCTCTCTCTCTCTCTGGCTCTCTCTCTGGCTCTCTCTCTCTCTCTCTCTGTGGTCTCTCTCTGGTCTCTCTCTCTCTCTCTGTGGTCTCTCTCTGGTCTCTCTCTCTCTGGTCTCTCTCTGTCTCTCTCTGGTCTCTCTCTCTCTCTGTGGTCTCTCTCTGGTCTCTCTCTCTCTGGTCTCTCTCTGGTCTCTCTCTCTCTGGTCTCTCTCTCTCTGGTCTCTCTCTCTCTGGTCTCTCTCTCTCTCTGGTCTCTCTCTGGTCTCTCTCTCTCTGGTCTCTCTCTCTCTGGTCTCTCTCTGGTCTCTCTCTCTCTCTGGTCTCTCTCTCTCTCTGGTCTCTCTCTCTCTCTCTCTGGTCTCTCTCTCTCTCTCTCTCTCTCTCTCTCTCTCTCTGGTCTCTCTCTCTCTGGTCTCTCTCTCTCTCTGGTCTCTCTCTCTCTCTCTCTCTCTCTCTCTCTCTCTCTCTCTCTCTCTCTGATCTCTCTGGTCTCTCTGGTCTCTCTCTCTCTCTCTCTCTGTTCTCTTTCTCTCTCTCTCTCTTTGAAACATTGCCCATCCCAGTGATTTAGAAAGCTTGTAGCTGAATCTGAAGGACCTCAGTTGATTGGACCAATGTTTCAGTCCATTTGGCTAATTGCAAATCCATTTGCCTGCAAGTTATTTATTGTTTTCTTCAATGAAACGCTGCTTTTAAGATGTCTTGTCACCTTAAGGCAGGTATATAAGTTTGTATATTCTATTTAAAGTACTACAGTAACATAAACGTGTGTTTTAAGAAAGTTTGTCAGAAATTGGAATTTCAGAGCTTGATTCACATAAATGTGTCATGGGTTTTATTTTTCTATACTACAGTACATGAATTGTAATTCTATTTACTATACCTAATTTTATGAAATTGGATGATTTTTTTAATTAGAAAAATTAAATTATAAAATTAAATATATTGATAAAATATTTTAAATGAAGAAATATTTAAAAAATAACAATAAATATCAAAAATTCAACTAAGATTCCACAGTGTATCACATTAGTTAATTTCTATACATTAATTTTATTTTATGAAAATGTATTTTTTATTTTTAGAACATTGTTTCTGAAAATCAACCCATTCATTGGGCTGTAAATAAATCATATGCTGTGTAAAATAATAATACAGCAAACAAGGGATTTTCATGGCATTTTAAGGGCAATCTTATAAACTTCAGGGCCATCTTATGTACTTTAAAATGTACTGTCCCTTTAAATCAAGACCAATCTTCATTCACTGTCCTTAACAGCTGTAGTAGCTGTCGCTGATCAGCACATGTGAGACAGAATGAAAGAAATATGCTAGGTGAGGTTTATCTTTCAAACAGCCAACTGGAGGGTGAAGGAACCGCAGCCCACTAGCCAGTAATTAAAGAGAAGCCATCAATCTGTGCTGTGGACCGACTCATGAGAAATGTATCCACTGAATGCGGTAAAGCACCAATTTAGAACCATTAGGAGATGCAGAGTTTGCAAACACATCGGTAATGATGATGGCAAGTGTGGCTGCAGGGTTGCCCTTTGTACCGCTGTCAGGCTGGAAGTGTCTGTGAAAACTAAAATTGGATGGGAATGTCTGACAAAACCTCAGGCCCACGGCTTGAAATAACAGCTCTTTCTTATAACCATCAGTGTCATTTGTAGTATGTGGACGCGGTCATCAATACAGACAGCCTTGTGATGGAAGAACACTATCAAACACAGATAGAGGTCTGGGCTTCGAAGGTCTGATGTTTGAAGTATAAAGAGATATGCGTCTATAGGCTTGTTTCAGATCCACAAGCTGTCTCCCGGAAATATAATTCTTTAGATCCACATTGGGAACTTAGAACACTTTTGAGATTAGCACTGGTAATACTTTCTTTAATAATTGTACGAGTCTACATTAACAACATAATCTGCGAAAAAAGATATTTCCTTTCATTTATTCTACAAAGCCAGCCAAGTGTGGCTGTGATCTGACTGATATGACAGAGAAGTACTCCGGATGTCCTTAAACACATTTAAATAAAACACACGTCCTTTCAAGGACATCCAGCTCAGAGATTTCAATCATTCAGTCGTGATTTGACCGTCTGCATTAAAAATGGACCCACTTGAGAGACCAATAAATATCCACAATAACTGTCTATCTGGGTCAAGCGAGAGCCGAGACGGCGTTATTAAAACAGCAACCTGGCATCTGTCTGTGTGTACATACCTTCGAATCATATTATTTTAAATGACAGAAATATATTTACTTCTGCCATTTGTTGTTATTTTTGTACAAGTAACATATTACAGGCAGGCATCTACAGTAGATGAGAAGACAATCTCAAGAAAAAGAGCAAATATCAGAGGGAGTGCAAAATAAAATATAAGGTGTGATAAAAATAATACACTGAAAATAATAAAGAAAGCATTTTGTTGCTGTCATTGTGTTCCATACATTTTTTCCAAAATAAAAATGTTTTCATTGTTTTATTGTCTTTTCGAATCTGTTTGACTTTCATATTTCTACAGAGCAAAAAGAATATATTTAAACCGTTGATATTTGATTTCTGTTTTATGGACATAAAACAATTTAGGTCAATGGGTCTCAACGTTTTTGTCATCAACATTCTTTATAATATCTTCCTTTTTCTGCAGACCACAATAGAAGATATTATGAAAAATTTTGGAAACAAAAATTTTTTTTTCATGCCTTGTTAATGACTGCTTATGCTATTTGGTTAGCAACAATCTTCAAAATATCTTCTTTGGTGTTCTACAGAAGAAAGAAACGTAATCAAAAACAAAGTTGTTGAAAACTTGCTTTCTTTGGCAAGAGTGAATTAAGTCCTTACTTTCCTTTTTATTTTCTTCTATCAACCATTGACCATGCTTTCATCATTTAAGACGCTGACACCTCACTCTTCTGAACACTTTAGTCCTTGCCCATTAAGTTTCAATAAAAACAAGATAAGGATAAGGATATTTATGATGTTATCTGCATCACCTCCTTACCGCCACACTGACAAACTTATTGGTGAACCAGCATTTAATTGTCCATCCAGATTTCTTATCTCCATGTCCAGATCTTCTCCATTGTATATAGTTTGCATATCTGATGAGGTTTAGTTGCTTATCTCAAATTACATTTTGAACGCTGAATGCAAAGTTAGAACAGCTTTCCCATTATTCAAGCTAATAAAAGATCTCAAAAATTCACAATTTTGCACAATTCCTTAACTGTAATTATCTTTCTGTAGGCTGTGACCTCCTCTCATGGTGTCCTTGTTCTCCCTCTCTCTTCTGTATGCCAGCTGCTTACTAACTTTGATTTTCTCCTGCCCCAGATCTGTTCCATAATGAGTGTGCAGAACGATCAATAATTCACTGGAGTTTGAATAAAACCCAGGATGATCGGGCCTGGCTGTGTTTTAAGAGAGAGAGAGCAATCAGTACCATTCATGAACCTGTTTTCCGTTGGTCGTAACGCTCCTCACACAATATCTTCTGCGTGCTCCTAGATTGCCTCTACGCCCCCTTTCGCGTCGTACCCCCGCCCCGCACCACTATTACGCCGTTACACGTGCGCGCTCGGCTTCTCACTTCGATTCGCTGTGCGATAAAGGCTTCCACACACATATAAAATCACACCTGCACTCTTTAAATGCGTATGAAATTAAACCACTCTGCTGTGATCAAATCTCTTTCCCTGACGTTCAGCCCACACCGTTCGCTTCTGAATGCCATCAGACCTCTGAAAGCCATTTTCCGCTCATTCTGCCTGAGTAGAGGATATGAAAAGATCTAAATTAAAATGTGCAGGGGACGACAGTCGGTGATTCACTAACCTACAGTAGTTGTGTAAGTGTAGCGCTTTCCCTCAGATGAGTGATTAGACTTTTTTAAATACGACCCCCAATGTCATTCTTCTTTCTCTTGGTGATGAAGACATCTGCCAAGCCTCTGCTTCTATCTGACAAAACATTGTTATTTCTCCTGTTTTGTGCAGTTCCACCCGAAGACCCGGTTATCACCGGTGGGCCTGTGGTGAGCCTGAGAGCGGGTGATCCTCTCAATCTAACCTGTCACGCCGACAACGCCAAACCCGCCGCTTCCATCATCTGGATTCGAAATGGGGAGGTGCTGAATGGAGCCATGTACTCAAAGGTAGGGGAGACTTTCATAGTACTCAGGTTAAAAACAAATGTATTGTAAGATGAAAAAGATTACATTTGGTGAAAATGTGAAGTTCTTCCGTCACAAAAACAAGCATGATCTTTAATAAAACCATTTGGTAACAACAGTTTAAATATTTTGACACATGAAAGATTTAACACAAAGCCCAGAACCCTCGGAATGTTTAGAAATAGATTTCATTTAAACAAGTTTGTTTCAGCATTTCAGAATTATTTAATTTGCAACAATAATCTCTAAGTAACCGTTTTGACGGTTATTAATCCACTCTTGACACATGCTTGCTTTTTTATCCAATATTTGACATCTCAATATGCATATTGTGTAAGACTGAGTAAATCTATTCATTTTTGAGAGAGGTTAAAGTAGGTAAAGGAGTTAACAGACACACATAAAACACGAATTGTCACAATGAAAATGTGTAAAACACATCCAAACATCTTGTCTATCTAAACTAACTGTGGGCAAAACCGTAAAAAATATTTCATAGCATTCATGTTAAAAACAATGGATTTGTTTTCAGTTGAAATAAAGCATTCCTCACATAAAACCTTTTTATTATTACAATATTACTCTAAGTTAAGGAGTTGGAAGTAACATAGTTTACGATTTTTACAACTTTACAAAATCATTTTGAACGGTATCCCAAAGTTTAACTTTTCGTTCAATTTTGAAAGGCACATGCAGAGGTTTTCCTGATGTTCTTATAAAACGGCCACTTGTGCCGAGATCCATCTGTGTCGGCGATTGCTTGCACCATCTGCACTCATTCGCTTTAGCCCATAGCTGCATTTGATTGGAAGAAAATCCCTGGAAATCCAGCCTGAAACTGAAATGAAAGAGACATGCTTGTCCCCCTTACCCTGCAAAATGTGTCGACACAAACAAACAGATGGCAAGATAAGGCAAAGCCATATTGTTTTCCATGAATGCCTTTTGTGTCCCCAAAAACTGGGTTCCTCTTATAAACTGATGTTTGTGTGTGGATTTGTTTTCATGCATACATAAAGCACATCCTTCATATCTAACCTTAATCCATCCTGCCATAGTGCTGTTAATATTCTTCTGGCTGCAATCAAAACGTGCAATATTTCATCTCAATCCGCCTCTTCAGTCTGCTGGGGTCAATCCGAGGCGGAAGAAGTCATCCGTCATCAGACTAGCCACATGGATTTCCATATAAATAAAGGGCTATTTTAAAACCCTGCTGGCTAACATTAGCCCTTCCTTAACCTGAGCAATTATTGTCTGTTTCTAAAGAGCAGATAAACACTATTGATTCGGCTGGTGTTACTAAATGCTGTATTGGTCATCTGCACACTCGCTCTGGAAGTCGTTGCTTATCCGAGGATGTGAGCTTGGTTTTCATTGGTTTGAGCGCTGATGGATGTGAAGGCTTGAGGATTGTGATGGATGGAGATGGTTGAGCCATCTCATATCTATTTTCATGTCATTAAAAAGCATCCCACTCGTTTAAAATACAATCCGTCAGTGTAAATAATGGGAATGGGATAAGATATTTTATTTTTCAAGATATTTGTCGTCTTCATAATCAAGGCAAACGAATGCTAGTTTGCATCAGATTTTCCTCTTATGAACTAGATTTTCTGATGTAGGAAAATAAATCAAATCATCGTCAGTTCTTGAACATTGAGGAATGTTTCCTTTTGGACAAATGTAACTTTAAAATGTAAAACCTAATTGCTAAAGGTTAGGGTGCATATAGAGCTCTAACAAGTCATCTAATAAAATGTGGAAAACAGAGAATTTGAATCAAAATGATTACAAATAATGCCAGCAGCAGATTTTCCTTTGGCCATTGACTCCCAAAAGAAAAAATAAATGAATTACATTTACACTCAAGATGTAACTTAATTAAATTAAACTAAATAGTTGAACATAAAAATGTTAGCATCTGAGATTTCATCGCAGAAAAGTAAATGTTCTTCTCAAACACCAAAGATAATTTGATAAATGTAAGAAAACAAAAAGAAAATCTTTAACAACCATAATTGTTTTCGATTATGGTAGTCAATGGTGAAGCAGAAATCTTAGTTGCTATCATTCTTCCAAATATCTATCTTTGTGTTCAACAGTAAGTTGATACAGTTTGGAACAATGTGGTGGTGAGTAAACTTTCCCTTTAACATCTTCAATTTTTTGTCAACCATAAGTGTTTTTTTATGGCATCACTGTGAAGAATCTTTCTAGCACCTTTATTATTAACAATGTAGCTCCGTGTCAGCAAACTCTGTACATGCAAGCACCACAAAAACCCTTTTCTTCATAATTCTCTCCCCCTGCTCCAAAATCCCTCAAAGCGTCCTCGCTCATACCTCTCTCGAATTTAATTTCACCCCCAAGACTTTCTGGATTTCTGTACAATTAGTGGAAGCTTTTAAATAGTAATGCTCACCATGAGAGAATATTAGGATATTTCAGACAGAGTTCTAATTAACTTTAGTATCAAATGCATCAAATGATTTGATATGGCTGAGGCAGATTGCACGCAGAGCGGCTCGTCAGACTCGCAAACATGTCACAATTCTCCACCAAATGGAAGTTCTGGTGTTGGTGTAGGAAACGTCAGCGTGGTTCTCCCCCTCCACTTCTCTTCTCCCAGCCCTCCTCTTAATTAACCTTCTTGCGGTTTTGCCAATGAAATTAAAAGTGGGAGAGGAGAGAAGCAAAGAGGCTTTTAATTAATTGTGCCGTAAAATGATGGAAATTAATCAGAACTGGAGGTGCAGGATTAAATTAGTTAATCAAAGAATGCCTTTTCACCCCAGGAACAGAAGCGAAGCTGTACGATATTTTTCAGCAAGATGGAAAAACAAAGCAGCGAACACTTATCGCTCTTAAAGTGAAATTAATATCCGGTAATCGGCAGCGAACCGCTTGGATGTGGCGACGCTCAATTACCGCGGCTGATTTGGAACACCTCTCAGCACCGGGCCGGGGGACTTTTCAGCTTCATGGTAATGTTGCCAGAATTATTAACATTAGCGCGTCTCCCGGTCTAATCAGAAAATCACCGGCGCTTTTTCCATTGACGCCGCCGTTAATTCCATCCGATTTTTATCCGCGCACTTCAAAAGATGTTTACTGACATTCGCTAACCTTTAAGCTCACTCAATTGATGGAGAAATGGAAGTTAGCATAGGCACTCTCGCTTCTGATTTTGACATTTGACAAGAGTCGGGCCTATCTCGTACAGCTGAAGAATTGTGCCCGGAAACACACATGTGGTTTTGACATTTCTAATTCCATCCCAGGACGCATTCTTCAGCTGCGTTCTCCTTCGTTCGCCGCTTTCACAGGGCTGACATCCTCCAGGCCGCTCCGCCAGAAATTATCTATTTGTAATTTGGAGCTATTTTAGTCAAGGTCCTGGTTAAGTGTTGAGTCCTGGGCTGTTTCAGGCCCATTCAAGATTAATGACTTCAGACAGGCCCTGAGCAATGAGAGAAACAATCCGGACTGTGTCAGGCAGGATATTACATTGACACGTCCTGTAGCTGACAGTTCGTGTCCCTCGGCTGCTGCGGTGAGCACACGCTCCGAGCGGCATCAGCCGGCACGCTCACCGCCGCACTCGCTGACAAACACAATATAGGTGTGCGTTCGCTTAAAGCCTTTTAGTGTCATCCCAATGGATCCAGGCTAGTTGTGACTTGCTGTTTTGGTTTGACATGTTGGCACACATAGTAATTAATTCATTGATTTATATAGGTTCCTAGAAACTCTATTGCATAATGTCGGCAAGTGAGCAGAATTGTTTTCACATCTTTAGAAAACCGTGCAACATCCAATCCTCAAACATCTTGTGAATATACCGCTGCAGAGAATATTACCAGACAATTCCAAAATGTAATTTAATCTTAATATCTAGATGTAATGTCTGATGAATGAAGTCTTTTAATAGCAATATGAACTGACTGCGTGATAAGATATTTTAGTTTGAAATGTGATAGAAATGTTGTTAGCAGTTTACAATTTTTTTTTAAATAATTCAGAAATATATTAATAATTGTAATTGAAGTGGAATCTTATTTTTTTTATTTCTGCATGTTTACTTTGTGTTTTGAACATAAATTAACATATTTTAATTAACCATGCACACAGTACACATAATGTACATGTACAAGTGGTTCCAAAGCTGGGAGTAACCATTGAGAGGGTCCCAGATGACTTCCAAAACTAAAAATGAGACAATATGAACAAAAATGCATAAAAAAGCCAAGTATCATATTGTTTATTTGATGTCAAGAATTAGATAATAAGTTAGGAGAGAGAGATGAGATGAGATGCTTGAATATTGTTGATTCCAGCTGTTTGCATTTGAGTCCCAAAGGTTTAGGACCTCATATTAAAGTTGCTCGGTTTGTGCTGGAGAGTGTGAAATGTAACTTTAGCCATTAATATTTCCATAATCTACTGAAAAAGGCACACATGTCAGAACATGTCAAAACTTCTGAAGCGCTTCAAAACACCATCAGACATCATAGAGAAGAGATGATCAAGTTTTTCATCTCTTACTCACTTACTGCATTTTATACATTTACAAGAATCAAATTTACATAAGATATAAAGACTTTAATTACAAATGATTTTTCTTTTTCTTTCCCTGTATGCGGATGGTTTATTTTTGTCTTCTTTTATTCAAACTTACATGTTTGTTTGATTGCCACCGGAGTAAGAACACTGAACTTCATTCACATATTTTATAAACATGTCTATAGTTCTCGAGTAAATTCATCGTTTAATATTTTAATTAGAGTGAAATTCTATCTCACGGTTTCCTTAGTTTCAAACGGACCACAATGAGCTCCTGCAGTGTAATTAACGGTACTGAGAGCGTGACGTGCTATGCATTAAGGATTATTCTCCTCTACTGAAGCTCTTTTTCTATACTCTGTTGTATTAAGGGTGAGGAGCGTCTGGCTTTACTGCAAGTGTTTTTTTCACCATGGCCTCTTCGGCACTATAATAACACATTCTCTGAGTGTTTAAAATACATGCCTCCCCTCCTCTCATTCTTCTTCTTCTTTCCTCTCTTTTTGACTCTGTAGCTATTCATCCCTTGCTTTTTCTCTCTCTCTAAAATGGGGAGTGCGTTTCATTACAATATTTCGAATCCGTGGTAAAAGGGGAAAAAATGAGTGGGTAATTACTGCTATTAGCGAGCTCCTGTCACTGGCCCGCGCAATGTCACGACTAACCATTAACATGTAACTATTGTGGCTCAAAAGTACATTATTCTTCTAGATTCTTTGGGAGTGCTGATGACATTAATACATGGTCTTATAGAGACACAGATGGGGTCTTGACTCGCCTCCCACACGAGCCAAAGCTTTTGGCTTTAAAACGGCCTGTGGGGGCATGGGCACATTTTGTTGGAACAGATAAAAGAAAGACATTTCTTGTGTATGAATAAAATATTATTTTGCTACATACATATACTATTAAGTCAAAAACAGGAAGTAATCCCAAAACATAAGGGAATAAAGCAGTTTTATTGATGTCACTACCTTTTTCTTCTGGATAATCATATCTTCATTTCTGTAGCACAGATCTGACTGTAATCCTTTTAGAAAATACTGATAGTCTAGAATAAGAAGATTGCCCAATGAAAATAATAGATAGGGAGAGAGAGAGAGAGAGAGAGAGAGAGAGAGAGAGAGAGAGAGAGAGAGAGAGAGAGAGAGAGAGAGAGAGAGAGAGAGAGAGAGAGAGAGAGGCCAGAGAGAGAGAGAGGCCAGAGAGAGAAAGAGAGAGAGAGAGAGAGAGAGAGAGAGAGAGAGAGAGAGAGAGAGAGAGAGAGAGAGAGAGAGAGAGAGAGAGAGAGAGAGAGAGAGAGAGAGAGAGAGAGAGAGAGAGGCCAGAGAGAGGCCAGAGAGAGGCCAGAGAGAGAGAGAGAGAGGCCAGAGAGAGGCCAGAGAGAGAGAGAGAGACCAGAGAGAGAGAGAGAGACCAGAGAGAGAGAGAGAGAGACCAGAGAGAGAGAGAGAGAGAGAGAGAGACAGAGAGAGAGAGACAGAGAGAGAGAGAGAGAGAGAGAGAGAGAGAGAGAGAGAGAGAGACCAGAGAGAGAGAGAGAGAGACCAGAGAGAGACCAGAGAGAGACCAGAGAGAGACCAGAGAGAGACCAGAGAGAGAGAGAGGCCAGAGAGAGAGAGAGACCAGAGAGAGACCAGAGAGAGAGAGACCAGAGAGAGAGAGACCAGAGAGAGACCAGAGAGAGAGAGACCAGAGAGAGAGAGACCAGAGAGAGACCAGAGAGAGACCAGAGAGAGACCAGAGAGAGAGAGAGAGAGAGAGAGAGAGAGAGACCAGAGAGAGACCAGAGACCAGAGAGAGAGAGAGAGAGATAGAGAGAGACCAGAGAGAGAGAGAGAGATATGCTAACAATATCAGTGGTGTGTTTTGTGTACAGTAAATGTAAATGGGCACTGCTGTTGTTAAGTGTTACCTAATATCTGCTTTTGTGTACTGTGGAAGAAAGTCAGTACAGGTTTTAAAAGGAAGAAAGTAAATACAAAACATGCTTTTAGCCAGCGGGCAGAGGGAGGATTGTTTGTCTTTATTTCCATATGGGCAGCTAGGCAAAAGTGCCATGATAAATCATGACCCCCGGGGTTAATGTTAAATAATGGTGTTTTGTGATATCCCAGGAGTCTTTGGGTTTCTTTTGAACTGCAAAAAAGAACAACTAAAGTGAGAACAGGAAGTTTTAAATAAAGCGTTCACTTGGATTTTAAACTGTTTAATCCTTGATTCATTTTTACTAACATTCCTGTATTTTCTGCTCCTCCTACAGACTCTTCATCGGGACGGGAGGAGAGAGAGTACAGTCAGCACCCTCTACATTTCAGCCTCCAACATCGAGTCTGGTCAGAAGATCATCTGCCGAGCATCTAACAAGGCCGTGCCAAATGGCAAAGAGACCAGTGTCACAATTGACATCCAGCGTGAGTGATGCCACACATTTACATTTGTTTTTTTTTAATGATGCAGGAGACCAGCTCATTATTTCTCATGCAAGACATTCAGTGCTTTCCTTCGAATTAAAACCCTAAATGCACAGCGATCCTCAAAGACCCCTTAGATGTTTAATATTGATGGTGAAACCCTAATTATCCGCTGGATTCTCATAATTAATTTAGATTTGCTCTTTCTGACAGTGACATTAGAATGAGTCGAGATTTGCGTTTGGGAAAATGACACCAATTTGCAAATCCTCCGGAGATTAATTAAATTTTCGGGTATTTTTACAAAAAGAACAATGAAGTTGGCACATTGTTTTCTCTGATAACTGAAATATTCATCTTACTGCATACGTGACGTTCTTGACTAAGAGCTTAAATGAATCAAGTTCATGGAACCTAAGTTATACCATAAATGCCCAAGGGACTAAAGTCTTGGAAAAGTATTTCAGACATCTTTTATCTAAATGCAACACCTTGCTCTTCTACTGAAACAACTTTCCTTTTCCAATGACATCATGAATCACCGCTCACAATTCATCCACTTGTTCCCATAAGAAACCTCTGGCGGAGGTTGCTGAGAAAATTATCCAGTTCTTTATTTGCACTGCTAAAACCCCCATCAATAAGGTTAACTATGATTAATAAAGTGGAACATGTTATTTAGAGCTCTATTACTGGTGACAGCTCCATTGTGCAACTTTATGCATTGCTTAAGAAACTCTTTGTAGTGCCGAAGGGTGCAGGGTGAGGAGATGTGTGCAAAGCAGGCTGTAGAAAGGATTAATATTGTTGGTGGTGCACATAGGTCTGAACGTTTGTTTGCATGGGATTGTAATGCAAAGCAGCGGGCAGCAGATATGGCATCTGTAGAATAGCTGATGTCAGAAGTGGTCTTGAGGAAGAGGAAACAAGCTGTCAGAGAATGGTCAATCCACATCACATCCACATCCGGACGTTTACTATAGTCCAAAACATCTGATTTCTGTTAAAAATAATAACTCACAATATCACAAACTTTAAGACTTTTTACAGGTACTAACAAACACACACACAAATGAAATGTGAGATTCAGAATCTGAGAGGTGGTGCAGGGAGGATGAAGGCCCCAAATGTTTTTCATATCATGTTAAATCATGAGGGGTGATCACATTTCTCATCTTATGGATGCAAGTTCATATTTTTTATGTAGAAGCATGGCAGGCACACACTCGATACAAAGCGAGATGCAGAGAGTTGAAATTAATTTTAACTTTTCAGAATACCATACGCAAACAAGCATTTAAAATGAACGAGATTCAAACGGCCACATATATATTTAAATGAATGTCTCTGGGCTAAACCCTTGATAACTACTCACTTAAGAACCACTCTTAAAGAAAACCTTTCATATTTTAGAATCCAACAATAATTACTATTTTTATATATACACTTTTTCACAAAGCAGGTGCCGGACAATGAATGCATGAACACAAAATTGTATGTACAATGTGTCCAAATGTGAGTAAATCCTGAGAAATCAGAGAAAATCTCTCATTGCAACATCCTCAATTGTAACAAATAACATCTGATGTTCTCCTCGTTCTACTCGTGTTCTTTATTAACCAGAGGAGAAATCCGACCAGCAGTAATTCAACTTTTTCACAGTGTGACAAAACTGTCCAAATCTCTGCGCTCTTTTATTTTATTACCTCTCCCGTTATAGAAAGATGGGCACATTTCCTGTTGAAAAAACACTATATACAGAAATATCCCTGAGAGACACAGTCAGGTGAATGCAGAACGGTAGAAAAAAATCAAAAGTCATAATGAGCTTTTCAGAATGACATGCAGTCAGAGACGCAGTTCGCTTTTGAATGACTAAATGAACACCCGGCTGAGCGAGCTGCATTTACATTGCTCTCCTGACCTGGAGTTCTGTCAAATATGAGGCATTAACTCTGGAGAAGAAAGCAAATAAAGATGGAGAATAGGACGCGGGGAAGGCGAGTTCCCCCTCTGTGTATCAAACACAAGCAGGTGTTTTATGAATAAGTTATGATGGTATCAGCAGGTGGGACAAAACTAAGGATGCAAACCCTCATCATCTGTGATTCAGGGTAGGAATGTTTCCACCGGGGCTTCCTCGAGGCCTTAAGGGGGCTCGCGTAGCCATGCAGATCAGTTAATATTGATGAAGGACAGATGTTTGCACATGCACAGCACAGACATTTTGGAGGAAAGACAGATGGAAACTTGCAATAGGTGTAGCTTTTACACTAATGAAAACATAGGGACCGTGTATTCTTTGAAGGATGTTATATCGAAAATACATCAAATTGCAATGGAGAAGGTTGTTCAGAACAAGGATGTTCAAGTGGACAAAATATAAAATAAAAATGTATTGGTCATACTCCCCCAAAATCACAGTAAACAGAAATCGAGTACAGCTCCCGGACTCGACATTTACCAGCAAAAATCAATAGGTTTTATTTTACCTTTCTTATTGTGTGTTCTTGTGTGTATCAGGATCGATGATGTGAGTTCAGTTGCCATGCATGTTGCCATGTACCCTGTACAGACACATAGAGACAGAACAGACAGAGAATCAATGGGTGACCCCAGGTGAACGACAGATATTCTTCCTTTTTTGTCTGTTTAAGAAAGTGACCAAAGGTTAACAGAACTTTACATAAAGAGAGCGGACAAAATGCAATTGAGTTAAGTCAGGGCCATAGCTGCTGAAAGACTGCATATTACTCTTAGGTCCCTACGTCAATTGAAATGGTAGTGGCCCTGAACCTTTGTCGAGCAATGCAAAGGCTTTTATAGTGGAATATGTCAGCGATTTCTCCTCTCTACTCAGACTTAATGTCACACATCGAGTTTTACATTCTGGCTTAAAAGAAACTCAGCTTTGAGCTTTCTTGAGCAAGGAAAACTTCTCATCTGCTTGTACTACGAGTATACACTCAAATAATTCTTACTAAAAATTTGCATATTTCAAAGCTTAGAAATTGAATATTGTGTCGAAAGAAGTAAAAAATAAGATCACTCAAATATGTCTATTTGTATTAATTAAAAACATTAGGTGTATATTACAAACATGTTAATTTTTTTAATTGAATACTTTTTCAGTACATAAACTTATAAACAGTACATAAAATATATTTCAGAGAAATAACTACACTTAAAAAGATTTGCACTTAAAAGTTGTTTGTTGGATTCAATTTTATCATGTACATTTATTCCATGTAATTAAATGGATTTTTTAAGTTGTTTTTTTTAATTTAAGAGAAATTATGTTAAATCAACTGCATAAAGTTAAGTAATTCCAACAAGCAATGTTTTTTAGTGTATTAAATGTTTCTTGAAGATTTTATTAAGTTATTATAACTTGTTTGCTTTTGTGAAATGTATCACAAAAACAAACAATACTATAGTTTTGTGTTAGTACACAGTTTTTTCAAGATGAAATATTAAACTGTAAAGAGAGTAGTAGACTTTAATATATCGTGTAAGACTAATGAAAGACACTTCGACTGACTGTGTCACTGTCCAAAGCAAAATGTGTTGCCAACTTCAATTCAGTGAAGTTAAGAGTGTAAAGGTGAATGTGTGTGATGGGCATATGTGATTTCATCACGTCCATCCTCTAATGTGACCACTCTCGTTGTTTGTCAGTCCTCATTTACAGTCCACTAATTGACCACTTGGTTTAATGTGATAATGTCATCAGCAACAGAAGTAATTAAAGGCTTTCTGGATTTTTCCTCTTCTCTGTTAATTCTTATTCCGATCAGTGTTAGCTTCCAAGACAGCTGCTCTATTCTGGTAAAAAAGAGACTTAAATGAGACCAAACATTACTTACTGTATTACTTTGAGCTTTAACCTGTCCACTTCAAAGTCTTTCCCTGCCTGTGCTTTTACCTCTAATCGTATAAATTCGAAGGAATTACATTCACACCTCCCAAATGTAGCTACACATAAGCCCTCTGCTGATAATTTGACCCTGGGTTAAACGAATTAGCATGTAAATATGAAAATTACTGAAATAAGCTGAAGATCGAGGTGCTTTAATTCAAAACTGCAAAGAAATGAATTTCTTATATAGTTGGCCCAACATTTTCATAAAATGATAAAGAGAGCTCCATGTACTATAAATACAAACTTTTGAAGTTCCTCTCCACTTAAATAAAATGAAACAAAATAACATTTATTAAAACTAAGCTGCAAAAAGAACTTAAATGTCAGATTTAATCTGCATCGCATCAAAGCACAACATCTCATTTAATGACATCGCTCATTTTATTGGCAAGGTCCATTTGATTCTTAAAGTGGTCATAAAAAACTATCTTTAAAAACTATTCAAAATAAATAAAGCCCTCCTCCTGAAGGAACGAACAAAATAAAAAGCGTCATGGCCTTCTTTATGAAGGACTGCTTAGAGAATCCTTTTACACTTTATGGTTTGAATCTACTTGAATTACAAAGATGCAAAAATGAAGGTAATGAGAGAAGAATATATCCATTAGCAATACATTATTCTAAAAAGCAACAACAACAAAAATGCATTACACATCACTGAACCACTCATAAAGAGTGTAGTTTATTTTTGGTTTGGATAGATTTGATTTATCTTTATGATCGTATATGCAGAGTAAAACTAAAGAGGCGATGAATGCAGTTAGCATTACTAGAAGTGCAAATAATAGTGTTTGTACATAAATAATAATTCTGTTGAAGAGTTATGAGGCGGTAAGTGAAGACCAGCTCCGTATAAATCACAAGAACCATTGCACTACAATTGTTTAGTTAAATTCCTTTTAGAGACCTGAAATAAATATGAATGATTATTAATATTTGATTAGAAAATGACATTTACCTAACTTCAGTACATCACAGTTGTGCTTCACATAATATTTTATCTATTAGAAATAGATGTAAAGTACTAAACAAGAGCAAAAAGTAATCCGTATTGAGCGAGAGAATCAGATTCTATTGCAGCGGCACTTATGTCAGGTTATGTGAATGTAGTGTTTAAGATCAAGTTTAAATGGGTAGAGTACCAAAAGATTACCTTTACATATACATTTATTTGTAATGCTTTTATCTAAAGTATCTTACAGTATTGTACAGTATATATCTATCACTGTAGAGTAAACAGGGGTAAGATGTCTTCAAGAACACTTCAGTTATTATCTGCTGACACTGAGATTCAAACCAACAACCTTCTGATCACAAGATCAACTCTCTTACCACCAGAACACAACCAATATTTATTTCCTCACCCTTCAGTTGTAAATCTATATAAGTTTATTCATTCTGTTCAACACAAAATAAACGACTTTGTATAAACTAAACACTTTTAGGAAAACCTCGGCTGACATCGAAGTCTTTTCGCTCTATGGTAGTCTGTAGAACTGTTTTGTTGCAAACAATATCATTTAAGTACAAATATGTTTAACATCTCGTTCTTTCAGGTTTGGAGGAACTTAAACAAGAGTAAAAGATGACTTTATAGTTATTTTTAGATGAGCTTCCTCTCTAATGCCATGTCCACACCAAACATGAACAATGCTCTTCTTATTTTGCTGGAAAAGTTCGTCATCTTCGACTTACAATAGTCCTCGATTATTGTAAGTCGCTTTAGATAAAAGTGTCTGCTGAATGACTAAATGTAAATGTAAATGATCTTCAGGGGTACTTACAAAAAACATTATGCGAGTCAGTATTCATTTCATTACATTTTCTGCTAAGCAAATAGTCTTTGCTAAAATAAAACTGATTTCAGAAGTTCAAAAGTTCAGGAAATACAGATGTTTTCGTTTGCATAGATAAAAATGTATCAAAGCACACAAACCACCCCCAAAACAACCTTCCTGGTCCATTTTTATAAAACCTATCGTGAATAGCAACCCTTTCTCCTATCTGCGACCGCACCATAGACACTCCAGAGCTCGATGTGAGATCTCAGTGTCTGTGCAGTTCCCACTGTGGCACAGATTCAGTCGAGTTATAAAGAGATTAAGCCACCCCTCCTGTTGATACCAGACCATCATCATTCTCTTTCTCACTGAGAACAGCTGGCCATAGTGACCCAGTGAGAATAGAAATCAAGCTTTAAGAAAGGGAGATGAGCCATTTTCTTTGGCACCACCATCATAACGCTGGGGAAGTTGGGCGGTTTTTCAAACCCACCATCTGCTTTTCACTTTGAACTTCTGATCAAAAGCTGTCATTTCACCATTGACCCATTCCCGACCCTTTTGTTTTATATAATTATTATTATTTGTCCTTCCATCCCTCCTCTATTTTAATTCTGTTGTTTTGAAGGCTGTCATTGTTGGGTGATGTTTTAAACCTTTGCCCATTGTTGAACCTGAGGAATTATGAGCGCTGCATATTGATGGCCTGTCGGGTTCGACTCGGGCCATAGAGACGACTCATGCATTTATACATCAAAGTGACAGACTTCTTTATTAAGACACAGTCTGACGATAGATTTGGGGGGTCACAGGGGTCTTTCTGTGCTGCTGACAACTTTTCCCCTAAGGACAGGCCTTCCAGATGAAGTATTGTCTGTCCTTCATGGCCAATCGTCAATCCAGAGATACAAGTTTCATTATTTAAGAAGTTAATCTGATCCTTTGGTTTCATACGAGGATGCCACTTCATGTCTCTTTTGCCCTCAAAGGGTCGGTCTCAGAAGACTTCACATCAGGACAATGCTAAGCGAGTGCTTAGTGAGTGCAGTCTTCTGTCCTGTGGTGATGATTTCCTGTTGAAACAGGAAGTAAGGTTAACGGCTCTTAGATTTGAATAGATACTTGACTTATGATTATAAGCAATAAACTTTAATAAAGGCAGTGATGTTGCTATTTAATTATTTTGTTCATGACCATTCAGACATTCAACTCATTGCATCTACGCATTTAATAAACCTACTACTAAATGTGAATATTGTAGATATGCCAGGGGTGTTAAATTAATTTAAAATCGTCCAATTAATATCAGCTGCTGATACACCGATGTATCCCTAATAGAATGTAAATGATGTCATTTTAGCTAACGTACATGTGATGTTGTATGTTGTTGGTTATATGTGTGTGTGTGACAATTACAATGTCAGGGTCTCAAATTGTACGTTCATTCTTATGTATTACTTCCGTTGCAGATACACAGAAAACAGTCTATAGTCTCATCTCTTTCATTAAAAAATGGCAAATAAGGCAACAAATCATGTGTTGTTGTGAACTAACAGTTTTGTCAAATGATTAATAAGATCATTGATTATTCGAAATGTATGAGTATTCATTGATTTACACAGAGACACACTTATTACATTAACACAAGATTTTAGTTTGCAATCGATTAAAACAAAATGAATCGTTTCACAACAGGAAAGTGAAATTTTTCTGCACAACATGAGGAAAAGTGCCTTAAACCTCCCTAACCATTAAAATGTTGTCATCTCAGAAACAGCTAATGAAACAGAAGGTAAAAGCATTGCACTAAAGGCATTGCTGTCCTGTGGCACAATTGTTTAATAAATAGCCACATACACCAGAGTTATTAACGTGCCTTGATGCATTAACACAGAATATCACCGGTGTGTGTTTATTGACTTTAAACTGCGCTTGCTCAATCTGAATTTATATAATGTTGTCAACCAAAAGACCGCACCAGCGTAAACCCCTCTGTGCACTCACCTCACTGCCACTTAGCCATTACAAATGCATTACACACATCCTGCTGGTAACCGAGCATCTCTCGGCACAAATCAGTTTGTCCACGGTTGCACCAGAGGTCCCGTGGGCCCTGGAATGAGCTTTGGTGTTATACAGTCAGATACTAACCTGGCACAGGTGTGGGAGAATGTGTGTGGTCAACGAAACGCAGAAGAAGCACAGGGCGGCACCTGGGTCGACTGCTGGAATGCCAACTCTGCCCAGCTGCGCTCCTGAGAGACTCATTTTTTACTTCAGTCTTGGTTGTTGGAATACGGCAGCACCAGCACTCACTTAATTAGTCGTATTTTAGCTTATTAGAATACAGAAAACATTGGTGTGGAATATCTGTCTCCCAAATATATGACTGGCACAAGGTTTGGTCTCGCTCTCTCGATGTTAAACTACTGATGTGTGCTGCTTTGCTTCTGTGTCTGCTGCTGTCCAGTGTTACTAAGAACACAACTTAAAGGTCTCTTCTGTATTATTCCTCCTTTGACACCTGTAAACCTGTTTCTATTCTTCTATTTAGCATTCGCAAATTAGTCTTGACATAAGTGGAATATGAGTAGTTTTAATGGTTTGCCAAGTATGAAGGTTCAATGAGCATTTTGACCAAGCTTCATCAATTCTGTCTGCCTTATTATTTAAATTCATTATGTTAAACCAAAGAAAGAAACTATCATCGTTTAAATGACACTGAAATGTAACATGTTTACAGGGTTTTTTTTCACCTAAATATGGAATTTGTTTAAAGAATATTTGAAAGAGAAAACATGTTTAGTCAGGCAATTAGAAGGGAAAGATATGATGGTAATGGTTGCTGGAACTGCTTGTTTGTTATTCATATCCTAATTTAAATGTGGTTATGCTCCGTTCTTTCTTATTTTAATTGTAATGAAATGTTTTGTTATTAAACCATTGTTCCAATTAGTCCCTATTTAAGAAGATAAAAAGGTATGATGCTCATTAGTTAACATGCAGTGCTTTACTTGTTTGGCTTTGTTCTCTGTTTTTAATGTCTTCTGAATTCTGCTGTGTTTAATACATCTACAATTATTCCTGCACTTTTACATCAGAAAATAGCAGAGGTAAATGTTCACCTGTGATAAGTCGTTCGGGGGGACATAGAAAGATTTTCCTATTAATGCCTTTGTTATTTATGCTCTTCTGCAGACTTGCCGTTGGTGAATCTCTCCGTGGAGCCACAACCAGTTCTGGATGGAAACCTGGTGAAGTTTCATTGTTCAGCCAAAGCTAATCCACCTGTCACTCAATACAGGTAAAACACCGGATGATTTATAAAGTTAATGTTTCCAAACACACCTGCCATCTGTGTTCGGTCGGCCAAATGTCTTCCTTATATGGATAAGAAAACAAAAGTTCCTTTGTTATCTACTCACATACATGTAATTTAAATACGTAGGACTTTTTCTAGACATATCTTTTGTTGAAAGAAAAACATTAAAAATAATTTTTTTATAAAGAGGTAATATAAAATATATCTTGTTACATCCACTAAGACTATATATTATATGACAATTTCCTGATAGTTATTAGTTTGATATTACTTGACTTTTACTCCCATAAAGATAAATGAGTTGCAGTTATGTTTCGGAATAGATGTGGCGATATAGAGAAAAAAGTCTGCATTATAGAATATTATTATATGATTAAACATCATAATAATAAATATGATTAATCATCTAAAATATCAAAAAAATCTCTATGTTTCCAAATGTTCTTTATAAGGAATCCTCATAGGATCTTTAGATAAAACCGATTCACATTTATCATTTAACTGCACATCCATATATCATCAAAACCTTTTGGCATTTAGTCTATATTACACATTTGAAAAAGTTTAAAACAGAAATGTAGTCTTTGTCGCCTGTCCTCTGTGTGTATCCAAAATGAGGGGTGTGGGTTGAACATTGGGCATTGAAATCATAAGAAAGAAGTGTTTTTCTGACACACTGATCCAATATCCAAGAATAAAGCTTTCTGTCCTCTTCACACAGATGAACAGAGAGAGGATACAAGTTATTTATTTCTGTGAGATGTAGCATCAGCCATGCGCAGGACCAATAGCGAGGCGATTTGTTAGAACATGCCTTTCTGTGTGGGTTTTAAAACAAGGTGAAAAATAAGAGCAGTAAAATCAATAAGGAAGGGAATTGCTAGGCAATGAATCCAGCCGGACCAGGGAATAAAACCTATGTACAATATACTTGCAGGTGGACAAATGGCAATGTTTCTATAAGATAGATTTTGTCTTTTTGAAATAAAAGACGGTGGAATAAGACACAAACGTGTCCGGCTTCCCATCAGGCATAGGAGGATTATAGCATCTCTTTAAGAAGAATAGTGAACACATTGGACACATTGGGCATATGGTTTTGCAGACAGTAAAAATAAAAATAAAATATTGCTGAATGATGTCAGAATGATTGATATAGTGTATTGATGTGCTGAATGTCACCTTTCCATTTATACAACTTTACATACATGTTGCGTCTAAATTAAAGCAGTTGAGGATGTATAACTGTGGAGGACAGGGTAAAAAAATATTCTTAAAGTCTGTATAAAGTTTTTAAAGACAGGGTGTCAATGCCCAAGAGTTTAGAACTCTCTCACTTTCACTGCTGCAGGCCTTATAGAGGATGCCGTCATCGATCTGAATGAATTTTGTGGCATCTCGCTTGCGAATTTAATAAGTCATTTGATTGACACGTTCCTTGATGACTTTCACTGTGGGAGAGCAATAAAATATCAGAGGCAGAGTTTGAATTAATGATGGCTTTCCAACAAGGACTCACGGTCCATAGTGCTTTAAAACATCCCTGACATTAACATGGGGTAATTTTGTTGCCCATTGATTGAGAGACTAAAGTAGAAAAGCTATTATTGAGTCGCTGACATAATGTGGCATGGCGAGAAGTGGTAAGTACCCGGAGTCATGCTCATTCATATGGATCATTGCCAGTCTAGTTCATTTTATAATATGGGAGTGAAGAAATATTCGGGTGTCAATCCAGAAAAAAACTAAAGGTTACGTCTCATCAGAGTGAACACAGTATTTCTTGAAACCTTAATGGTGGCTCATTTATAGGCTTAATATTTAATAGAAGTTTATGGATATGTGAGAAGAATAATATTCTGCCAGTAGTAGATCTTTATTGAAGATAAATTCTGCATTTACTTTGAAACTTTGGATTATTGGTTTAAGTTATATATATTTGCATATTATCCCCCTTAGGTTGATCATTTTATTTCTTAAAACTAATCTTTGAACATCAGAATAAATATTTGAATCCCTTAAAATATCTTGAATATAGCTACCCAATCTTCATTAAGTATATGTAGATGCTACTAACGCTCAGAGTGAAACGTGTGTATCAGATCATTGTATGAGATCATTTCAACACAATGAGTTGATTGCTTACAGGCGAAAAAGTATACGTCATTTCTCTTAAAGCATTAACAACACCACATAAACGTATGGATAACAGTAAAAACTTGATTTTCTCCACTGGTTGTCTTTAAGATTTCACAAGAAAGAAAATATTTCACACATTATAAGAGAAAGTGACGTGACATGCACCCAAGTATGGTGACCCATAATTTATGCTCTGCCAAAGACCACACACACACACACACACACACACACGCACACACACACACACACATAAACACACACACACACACACACACACACAGTGAACACACACACACACAGTGAACACACACACACACACACACACACACACACAAACAAACCGTTAATACACACATCTTACCTTGAATACACACACAACATTGAACACATTCTCCATCAGTTAAAACACATCTGGAGCTTATGACCATAAGAGTCATGTTTCAGCTGTTGTGTTTGCTGGTTTGGGCTGTTTGGGGGTGCTTAGGCCTTGTTGTGTGTCTCTGCAGTGAAGTAGCTGTTGTTGAGCTTTTCATGGCGAGCTTCTGGCTTTGCTCGCTGAGCGTTTGATGTGTACGCACTGGTACATCGTTTGTTTTCCATGTCCGTGCTCCCCAGCGATCCTCAGAAGCAGCCAGACATGATTCATCAACCACGGAGCGTTGCATAAGACACTAACCAACAGATGTAGATGATATCTCAAAACACAAAAATAGAACTCTGTCCGTCTGTCACGTGCAGTGAGATCAGCCAATGGACGACAGCATCATGATGATTTCAGAATCGAGTGAACGGCAGTTTTATTGTAACCTAGAACGGTCATGTGGCAAGATCCCAGATTGAGAAGACAGCCTCATCATCTCAGGCCCATGTCCCGCTGCGCTGAGATGAATATTGAAATGTCAGCTGTCCCAGACTAAAACGAAATATCAAATCCTTCAAAATCTAATCTTTGTTGCTCTGGATTGCACACAAATATTGTGTGTCTATCATGACCTGTCAAAAAGATCCTCTGGAGATGAACATTGTTTTTTGGCTTGTTTCTGTATGGTTGAAAGCTGGAATGAAAGCTTGAACTTCTCTTGAGTGAAAATAATATGATTTAAAAATAAATTTCATAATAACTATTTTTATTTGAAAGTGTCTGCTCCTGGTGTGGAATGTGAAATATTTAAGAGATGATTTTATTGAACTTTATTATTATTTTATTACGTTTTGATTTAATTTTAAATATCTGCAAGAGAGGGTTTTGATAGTATTTTAGCTATCTCAGAATGCCAAACATTCTGTACTGTTCCTCCTGACGTTGACCGACCTTCTAGTCCAGAATAATAAAACAGTCTTACACAGTGTACAGAAGTTTACAGGTTGGATCTCTTTTGGGAGATGATGTTTGTTCTGTTTAGAAGACCCTTGCTGAAGCCCAGCGGAGTCTCTCTGTTCGTGGAAGTTTTGGCTCTCTCCATGTGTAGCACTAAATCCATCAGCTCTGGCAAAGCAAACACAACATTTGGGTTCCCCTGCTGCCCAGAACTCCCTGCTTGGCACCCTGTGGTATTAAAACTAACAAGGCCTTGGAACGTATACTCTCAGTTTAATGCTGTTAGAATACTAGTTCTGGTAATAAATATTTAGCATTAACTTGAATGTGAACTGTTTGTGTTTCTGTGCCAAAGTTCCCAATGATCGCCCTTTGACTCTTACCTCAATAAGCACATTTACATACATTGATTTAACATTGGGTTTTATCCAAAGACATGTACATATGAGGGAGCATTTAACATGTTGCCTCACGAGTACTATTAAAGCTGTAAGTTAGCAGTTTAAACAGAGGCATTTTTAATTGGTGAAGTTATTTCAGTATAATACTGAAGCTATAATTGTGTCTCCAGAATGAAACTGTAAGGGTAAGGCACATGAAAAAAAGAGATTACCAAAAAATTATAATTAGTACTACAATATTTAATATTTTCATTTGTTAGTGACTTTTTGGTTTAAAACAGAGAACGATATTTGGATGAATGCTTGTTAACAAACATTAACTGTCATAGAAGGAAAAATGACAATGGTAGTCATATGTGCTCCAGAACTGCCAAACTATTATTTTAAGATTTACAAAAAAATATTATTTTAATGAATATAGCTATTTATTTACGTTATTAAACCTTTTGCCATTATTTTGCAAAAAATAATAAAAATACAGGTTTCTAACATATTTGTATCTGTTCGTGGGTTGAAGATAAATGAAGTCAAGCTCGCTCATCTTTTGTCAAACTGTGAATAACAGCTTTAATAATAAACCATTAGTTGATATGGCTTTGCATGGTTGTAAATCATTATAAAGTAAAAAGTTTCAATTTGATCAACTTTGCTCTGGAACTCTTTTTTTTTTAAGAAAAACTATTTAACAAAATGCCTTTAGACAAAATGCAGAACTGAGTTTTGCTTTCTTATGCCAATATAACCTATCACAAGTGTTGTTCACCACCAGTGTTAAAGTGATAGTCCATCCACGAAGGAAAAGTCTTTCATAATATTTTTACCATCATGCGATGATTCAAACCTGTATTTCTTCAGTCATATGTACATTAAATAATGCATAATAAAAAAAAATTCCACATCATGTGTGTTCTGCGGATGAAAGAAAGTCATAGAGGTTTAAAATATGAGAGAGAGATAGAGTGAATGATGATCACTTTTATGTCCCCTGATGTGTTTTTGCGGAAATAAGATTTGAGTTTATAGAAATGATGTGCTACCTATCCTACAGGAACACAGCCATAACAACAAAAAATTGTGTATATTTACATGCTTATAAAACAAAGATTTGTTTTCTGTGACCTTAATAGCCGGAGCATCATGCTTGCGACACCAGGATAACAGGATCGAATCATCTGCCGACAAAATAAATATAAACCTATTTACTTTTCATAAAGCATATGGTGTATCATCATTCTTATACCTTCTAGTAATAAGCTATTAAAAGATGAATGAAGTTGTAGCACAGTCAATCTTCTGATGTTCTACACAGCAGCTGCTACAAAAAGTGTTAAGTGTAATTTATACTGTGTGTTACCACGAGAAAGAAAGAGTCCACCTGGTAGACGTATAGCAGGTGACTGCTGCTGTAATTGCACATAAATATAAAGTTTCACAGCGTTGCATATTCTCTCTCAGAGCAATTATGTCGAGGACGAAGGCGACACATGCGCCCGTCTGTCCCGATTTGAATATTTTTAGAAGCACAGGTGCGCCCGTGCAGATTTAGCAGTCTGCGTTCTGACTCGCTTCTGTTAACAACATGAAACAATGATTCTCAAGCAAGCCAGCTAGGCCAATTACAAGTCCTCTCCATCCTTATTTTAATTTAGTCATGGGGGAGACCGTTATCGTGTAAATGACACTCCGCTGGGACCTGCAGATGGTATGAGTTAGTTGCAGGGGTAATGAATTGTGCTCTCGCTCCCACAGAGCAGGTGAATTGTGGGGTTTTGGCAGTGTTCTTGCGAGTGTACTGATATGTAAAACTGCCATTGTAAAGCTAGGATTCTCTCAGGCTCTCCACAGCGAGAAGTTAACCGCCACTGAATGTAACGGTTTATTGAAATATTTACCCGAGTGTCAAGCTGTGACACCCATTTCTCCATTGACTTTGGCTTGTACAAACTTGTCCCATTGTAGATGCCAGCCGTGAACCGTCTACTGCCACAAAATAGACAAGCTGAGTGACACGGTTGGTTTGTGAGGTATTACTTCCACAAGAAATGTGCCCTGCCTGAAGACGCAACTTCTCACATAATGGAACAGGATTTTTGGAAAGCGTTGACAATAAGTTAGCATTGGGATTGTGGAGGTTGTGTTTGTGAGGGGCACCTTCCGTTAGGCTTTTCCTGGTTTGTTTTTGCCATTCTGTCTCCACTCTGGGTTTCATGGCAGAATCAGCAGTTAACTTACTCTTTAGGCAAGACACACGCTGGAGCATGCTGGGATCTTCAGACCTCGCTTCGATGATTTGTCATATAACAGTGTCATCATTTGACACCAGCTCCAAGAGAAGTTTCTTGTCTTTATTGCTGCCTGTCTGGAACCACCTAAAACAGCCAGCTATCATACTTCATTGATGACTGTGATACAAGCAGATGGATTAGAAGCTGAGCCTTCCTCTTATTGCCTTGGTAACCCTTTAAATTGGCTTCCACTTTGCTTTGATAGTCAGACTGGCAGGATAATAATGGCTCCTTCGGTTCCAATATCAAGAAAAATTAAGATTTAGGGAGGTCTAATGTATTACTCTAGGCATGTGGATCTGATGGCGCATTAAACATGAGCTTAAGGATATGGATTACATTATCTTAACAACCAAATTTTAGTAGGTTAAAAAGGGTTCAAGTTCACAAAGTAATGATTTGTACTATAATCGGGATTATAATTTAAATCTAGTAACATATCTACCAACTATTATCCTACAATCGTTCTCAATGTCCTTAAGTGGGCTTCTGGTCATCATCTCTTCCTATGTTTCGTAGGTGGGCAAAAGGAGGAAGTGTCATAAAGGAAGTGTCTGGAGACACGTATGAGGTCAATGTGGACCATTCCTTCTTCACAGAGCCAGTTTCCTGTGAGGTCACTAACCCGCTAGGGAGTACCAACATCAGCCGAAATGTGGACGTATATTGTGAGTTTTTATCTTTGCTTAGTTTTCAAGTTTACATTTGTCTTTTTATTCACGAAATACAGAAATATATCATAAATGTATCATGCAATTGAACATCAGAAAATAAGACAAAAATAATTGATTTACCAGTATTGTAAAGCTGAATATGTTCTTAGTTTAGTTTAAATTCTGAGTTTGAGTTAATAAGACACAATGTGGGGTCTGCAAAGCAATACACAAACACAACGGGGGGTCTAACAGCGAAAAAGTTTGAGAACCACTGCAATAGATTGTTTCTCATGATGTAAAGAACACTTCCAGATTTAGTTCTTTGCTTTTGTCGTAACTATAAAACTCTTTAATGTTTGTTAAACATCTTGACGTAGTTCTAACTCTTTTGTTTGTTGTAGTTCATTATTACATTGGTGAAGTGTTAAGAGGGGGTCAGTTTTGTCAGCACTCGTTCACTTATTCTGCGGTTTATTTTTGTCCAGTCGGACCTCGGATGGCTGCTGAGCCTCAGTCTCTACAGGTTGACCTGGGATCAGATGCGGTGTTCAACTGTGCCTGGACAGGAAACCCATCTTTGACTATTGTATGGATGAAGAGAGGATCTGGAGTGGTAGGTTGCGAACATTGATCTGATGTTTCTGAATTCACTCACCCTTGAGTATTTCCTTACCTTTATATTTCTTCTGTTGAACATGAAAGATGACTTCCTGAAGAGTACACTATTTGTCTGTGTCATTTTTCCAGTTACAAGAACTAGAGGTGTCAATCTCAGAAATTACCAGCAGTTGGATAACGTATTTCTTTCAAATTTTAAATATTGTTCACTCACATATATCCATCCACTTCTGGTTTTATGAGTGACACCAAACAATTTGGTCTTTAAATTATCATTAAGATGTTTCTAACAGCTTATGAACAGACTCACAACACTGAAGGTCAATTTGTAGTTTTTGTTTATTAAAGATGTGACTCCAAGGACAGAGGAGATAGTGTTTATATTCAGAGCTGTGTCCCGATGGCAGGAGAAAACATTAGGAGTACCCACAATCCTATTACTCACTGAAAGATGACACGGTCCCTGTGCTGGCACCAGCATGAGGAAAATTCCGCCTCTCTGTCTCATTTCTCTTCTTGTTGGCTATCACCCAACATCTCCAATGTTTGCACAATCTTCCACATCTGGCCAAATTGGATTTTAATAATTGAAAAGCGGGTCTTTTTCAAACCTTACTGCCGTTTGATGTCTGGTTTGTTTTGACTCCAGCCTGCATCTCTTCGGCTTCTTTTTAACGTCTTGATCTTTGACCACAGGTTCTGAGCAATGAAAACATTCTCACGCTGAAGGCCGTCAGACAGGAGGATGCTGGGAAGTATGTCTGTCGTGCGGTGGTCCCTCGCGTCGGCGCTGCAGAAAAGGAAGTCTCCCTCACTGTAAATGGTACGTCCGTCATTCTTCTGAAAAATATTGCGGCCGATTTTGACTCTCATAAATAGGTGTGTATGTAAATAAGAAAAATGCTAAGTGACGTTTATTCTTCTCTTTGATATTTCCGTCTTGTAAAGCTGACTATAGTCAGTAAAATCACACAAGCTGCTGTTTCTCAGGCTCTGACAGACTAATGAACATTGCAGAATAGCGGGAGACTCGCTTCTTTCAGATAAATGACTTCATTACGTCTGCTTGATATTCAGGCGGCATGCATTAGCCACACGACAGCCTTCATTCGCAAGATCCTACACGTCTTTTAAAAGCTCCTTTCCCTCCAAAGCCATTTGCCACGGGCCACAGATTTGACGCGAGTGGGAAATAAGAGAAGTTCAGCCAATGTGACAATTGTGTTTGCATTGAAGGATTCCTCCCGCAAGTGAAGATTCACTAATGCGGTTCGGTCCTTCGAAATGAAAGAAAATCAATAAAGGATTGTTATGACTGATAGCATTAATATGCAAAGTTAGACATTCATTTTGGACCTACGGAGAACTCAGGAATTAGAGAAATTACATTTGACATCCACTCTCATCAAGTGCACGCTGTTCTTGATAGGGAAAGTAAATGATATCTCTGCCTTGTGTTCATTTTCGACTCCCGGAGAGTGCTAAATAAATACTATCATGTTGTTTGTTTTTCTGCAAGAAGAAGGATTTCTCAAGACTTCTGGCAAATATCTTACGCAGTGTCATCACATCTCTTAGTAACGTTTTAAACAACATGAGGTCAGACAAAGTTTGATAATATTTAAATTAATCCAAATAATCAGGTTGTTTGTGATATAATCTGTAGTTAATGTAGAATATAAAAGAATTTATGTGATACAAGATTATGCAAATCAAACAAGCTGGGATCTAAGCATTGGAGGGGTTCAAAGTTCAATGTTTACAATATGTTTACCAAACATTATTACTTTTCTGCTAACTTATTTTTTTAGATGTATATGTTTTATTTTAGAATAATTGTACACCTCTTGACCTTGATTGGTCTTTAGCATATTAAAGCATCTTGTCGATGAGATGAGTGAAGCCCTTTTGCTCCAAAAACCACAAGAGGACTTCAAGCTGTGAGCTAACTCATTTCTAGATGCGAAAGTTAGCGTCGAGCACCTTGCGTAGCCCTTGATGTGGCAACATGTGGTGCCGACTCTCTGGTGGAACGGAGCTGATTGTTTCATGTTCAGGTGCATTTGGGAAATGAGGCCGATCACTTCACATCTTCCTCATCAACATGCGTTCACGATGAGCTGCTGAATTTCACAGCGCTCATTTTCAAAGTCTTGATCAGTGAGAAGAAATGACAAAAGGGCAAGGCAAGAGAAAAAGAAGAATCTACCTGTATAAGTTCTGTCCTCACAGAGTCAAACAAAGCTTTCTAATGCCAACCACTGAAATGCAAGCGTTGAATTTCGACAATCAGGGCTCAAGTTTAACTTGCCAAACATTTATTCTTAGGTGCACCTGCACGTAGGTTTGGTACACACCATTTCTTAAAACAGAACATATAGGTAATATTGCACAATTTATCTTTAAACAAACAGAAGAGAATCAGCATCCTCTCAGGTCCAATGTAATTTCATTATAAAGAAATAGTTAGCAGGGGACACCGTTCGAAGAAAACACACAAATGGATGCACTTTAGTTTCAAGTTTGTGTTGCCTAGTTCTTCAGATAGAAATCTCCTTTCTTTGTTTGTCTTATGTTTTGTGCTGCTTTTGGATATGAATCACTTGTTTGCTTGTATTATGTATGTAGAGTTGTTCAGCTCTATGTGTATAAGCATACACAGGTTTGTTTGTTTGTTTGTTTGTTTGTTTGTTTGTGTGGGTTAGAGTCATATCACACATAGAATATTCTGCCTTTGGTATAGTCTCAACCAGCCTCAGGCTACAAATAGAGAAAACAGCCTTGGGGAGATTAAACTTGAGTTGTCAGTGGATTCAACAATCTAGTGTCAACAATTTGCCATTAATCTCATCCATTTATCTTCCATTGACGTATTAATGCCATTCATTTAAAAGGAAAACAATGTTTAACTGTTCATTTGCATGAATACTTAATCGCACATGAATTACTACACTCAATGCAAATATGTAATCTATTAAATGATTAAACATCCCCACAATTAACCCAAAGAACTCTGTTGACTTGAGAAAATATCACATCCGATGTATATTTTATTATTAACAGTACAGCATTACAGAATTTACTTATAAGTACAGTCCATATATAAGTACAGTCCATAATACTGTATGTGCCCAAGGCAAGTGCAGAAAGAAAGTAGCCTTAAAGTTTGTACACTTCTAAGATGTTGGACCTCGGATCTAGGAAACACAAATCACATGCTATCCATGAAGCTTGGAAATATTCAGGCCATGCTCAACCCCTCAGATGGTTATACAGTGCACTTGATATTTAATGTATAATGAAATATTTCTCTAATGCTTGGTGTCTATAGCCCTTTATGTACAGTAATGTTTTCTCATAGGGACATTTGAAAAATACTAATTTACATGGCTTTTCTGTGATCAGAATAGAAGGACATTTTTAATGTGGATGTCTGAATTTGTGGACTAGCGAAACAGGAAATGCGCCTTTAACCTGGTCAGTCATGTGACAATTCACATAGGAATTCAACATGGCAATGGAGAATTTTCACAGGTCGTGTAAAGAAACATATTTAATATTTGTTCAAAAATCAAATAGCTGTGAAACACAAACATACGGTGGCTTATTGTAATTAAATCTATATTTTTAAGAATTTACTAAATGACTTTTGCATTGATCCCCTAAGAAACTCCAAGCTGTGCATTCAGGTGACAATTAAATGACCGCTCTGAGAAATAACTGCAGTCCAAATAGGGCTTATGTGCATATTTTTGACCAAATAATTACAGAAAACTAGGCTTACTGTTGCGTCAATGCACACAAGTGTGTTTGCTGATATAAGAGCTCGTATGGACCCTCTTTTATAAATTTATAATCCTGTATCAGGCCAACACATAGTTCAAACAGGAGAGAAAGATCACCGCAAATGAATGATTTGGCAAATAAAAGCTAGTGAAATAAATGGTGGCAGTGTTGCGGAGAGAAATCTCTGGTGCTTAGCACAAGTTAATAATGTAACTATGCTAAACCCGGATTTTCAGTGAAGCTTAAATGAACAGAGACATGGTGGTTAGTACGCATTTTTTCCTTTTGCTTAATCTTCTTGATAAATTGTAAATTATTAAATGAAAAATAAAGGGTACACGATACATTGTATAAGGAAGACACCATGGTTAGGAGGCAAAGACAAACTAAACAAAATAAAGTGCTTCACTAAATCCGTATCAGTTATTAAAAGCTTGGCTTTATATATATTTGTACTCTGGAGGAACCTTAAACAAAATCTATCCTTGATAGTGGGCTAGTACCCTTTTAAGAAACAAAGCTTATCAATGCTCTTCATGCTAGTCTATAGTATGTCTAATAGTCTAAGAGTCACTTATGAAGTAGTAAGGCTAGGGGGGACTAGTCAAAACTACCTAAGCTGAGACCAAGACAAGACAGAGACAAGGGGATATCAAGACAAAGACAAGACCAAGACTTGTGGGGCGAAGACCATCACAAGACCAAGACCAAGGCCGTTATAAAACAAAAAAGTCATGATGAAATCATAAAAGAAGAAGAAACTTGGGTGATTTATTGTGCAGAAACATCAGAAGCATCAACTAACTTTAACAAATTAACTTTTTTGAATGATGTCACTAATTACATGTTATATGTTTACTGTTCTTAAATTTTTCTAGAACAAGCTCCGGGAATTTTACTCACCAGGGAACATGTGCTGTGGTGATGTGACAATAAAAGTGACTTTGACTTTGAATGATGTTAACACAAATATCAGACAGTTAACTAGCAAATTAGTTTAATTCCCACAGTTGTGGCCTTGACCACTAAGTTTGAGAACAAGACAAGAACAAGACCAAAGACGGTTCAGACCACGACAAGCCGCTCGTCTAATGCGAGCATCTGGTGGTGTCGTCCTAAAACGTTAAAAAAAATGTATCTCTCGGACTTTCTCTGGATTGGTTTTACGATGGTGGAACGATCTGCTCATTGCAATGCACTTAAAGAAACACCTAAAAATCATCCTTTCCGTCTACACCTGACCCACTAAAAACCTACAAATCCTCGTAACGTCCTCAATCTGATCCTTAAATAAAATGTTACATTTACAATGTAAAACCATCCTAAACAAGGACTACACCAAAGACCACCTTAACCATTAGTCACCGCCTTGTCCGTCAGCACAGATAACCTTGTGGTTATTATGTTGACTTATTGGAGCAGGTGTGCTCACGCTGACCCGAGTTTGATTCCTGTCTCGAGATTCTTTTAATGACCTAGCACTACCCAAAAAGCAAAGGTATGACTGTAAGATGTTTGCTAAAGATCTGGAAATTATCCAGCGTGTTAAATCATCTGTTAAACGTTTAAGAAAGAACTTTTGTACATTTGGGCAATTCCAGCGTTTTATTTTAAGAGATAGCTCTTAAAATAAATACTTTATTTTAATATTCATAGATCCGTTGATAAGCTAAATGTAGCGTTATGGATGTGACAATCCCGAAATAGTCCATACTTGACCATGGAAAATCATTCACTAAAAAAAAAAAAATTATTTAGAAACTTAAAGAAAGCCTTTACATGGGTATTTGAACAACCACATGTTGACATATGTGCTAAAGGAATCCTTAAAACCTTTGCTAAATATAGATATTTCCATGGTAAGGTTGACATTTCAACAGAATTGCCCATTTATTCTAAATTACGAACATCTTACAGCCATCTTTTAGAGGTCTATGTGACACATTTCAGATGAAAGCAATGTCTTGAAGATGTCATGCAGATTCGACGGATGTATTTATGATATCAGTGTAGGAACGAGACCAAATCTGTTTCCACGCACCTCTTGAGGTCCGAGAGTGATGTTAACCATACAGCTTTGACACACTATTTGGCCATTTTACACTAGCTTAGATCAAACTATTCAGTTTTGCTGTCAGACAACAAACCAGCGTGAGCACATTCTAACTGTTATATAAATATATGAATACACATCTGCAGGAGCGGCGCCATTGTCAAGACGTCTGCAGGGTGGACAGAGATTCATGACTGGTGCTTTGAAATAAAGTCGCTTCGGTTTCGTTTTATGCTAATTTATTCATCATGACTCTTGCACGCCACCTGCTGCTCCAAAACCTCTGGCCTACACTCAGAGCACTTCGTCTTCTTCTCTCTCACCCGGCCTGAAGTCTTTCCATTCCCCGAGGAGTCCCTTAAACCTGGCATTCTGAGGATGAGTGATAAAGCTATCTAATTATATTCCTCATTTACAGCCTGATCCATGGGATGATTCTTCTAAGCCAGCGAGCCCTGGCCTTACCTCTACCAGCAGGGAATGATCTGAAAGTATTTACCATACACATGCAGATACACAAACATGAACACACTCCGAGCTTGCATTAGTGACGAGGTATCTCAGAGCTAGCGTCTAATGAAGGGGTGTGAATCGCAGCATTTCTCTCCAACGGCCTGATATTTCCCTCACTACATCTCCATCTGCTTGATTCTCATCAACATGCTAATTTATTCTAATAGGAGACAGTTAATAAACTGCAATTACGAATCAGCCGAGAGACACCGTCACATATGATTGGCAGATTCTTGATTGGTCGATTGGTTTTAATTTGTGTGTATGTGTGTGTGCTTGCAGGGATTCAGGTTGGTAACCCATCAAATAGAAAGACGTACTAAAGAGACAGTATTTACCCTTTACTTCGCTGCCACACTTGTTTCAAGCCATTTTGGAAAGTAAGGTTCAAAGATCAAGGCTCTTCGGTTGAAATCGAACAAGCCGACACACTCTGAGCTACTATCTCTTCAAAATAACATTTCTCTGCTATTGGCACTGTTCTGATTGCCGTCCATAGAAAGCGACTTGCAGTTGGCACGTCAACTCTTATCACCCCAGGAGACATGGGCCTGCTATAAATCAGTTCTTTTCAAGATTGGAAATGAAGAGCAGACCCTCGCTCTCTCACCCTTAACACGAGTCTTAAATAGACCAGCCCACAGGAGACTCCTTTAACAGTCTGACCATTCAAAGCCAACACAATGCAGCTCTCTTCCTTTAATGCCAAATTTCTATCATGACACTGTAAGATCTCACCGGTGCGCGTGATTGGCAGTTCTGAGATGTGCAGGCCTACAGATGAGATTCGCAGCATTTTCAGTCCCATCGATTGAAGTTTCACAATGCTTTCAGAGTGGGGTTCAACAGAACAAATTGATTTAACATTTCATTATATGCTATATCACATGAAAATAAAGTTTATGGAAGACAGTTTAAAAAGTTGGTTTGAAACTCCTCCGATTAGTGATTTTATAATCTCTTGCCAATCACATCAACTCACTTGACCCTGTGGATCAGCAGTTTGAGCCATAGAGTGGCAAAGAAAACCCATAGATAAAGGCTGAAGGGATCTCTGCGTCACTTCTGTGTCAGCTCTTAGTGTCACTTCCAGTTTTAGCAGCGTCTGGAACTGCAAAATATTATTGAGTGGAGGCGGAGCTAATTTGCATGTTCATGTTTCTGTGTACACTTAATAGCTGAGGTGTAGTGTTACATTCAAGCTATAGCAGGAACGTTTCTATACAAAGAAATAAAATCATTTAAATATGTCAGAGTGACTTTAAGAAACTTCAATGTGGTTTAACATCCAACATTCTGCAAAATATTCTCTTTTGTGTACGGAAGAAGAAATTGAGTCATAAGGGTTTGAAGTGACATTAGTGTGAGAAAATGAAAGAGTTTTCCATGTAAATACTCCACTTTCCAGGCAGATAAGTCTTATAATTGAATGAGCAGGATGCACAATATACTTGATGAAGGCTTTGAGAAACAAGAAACACAGGAAATGCATTTTACTCCACCATCTTGTGGCTAATACTTGAGTAACTCATCTTAGAGACAGGAAATGCATAATTAATATGAACCCTTTAAATGGTTTACACTGGTGCCTTGATATATTGTCAAATGTCCAACGGATAAAAGACACATTGTACTGATTCAGGATCAAATATAGGATAATGGGATTATTTGAATTTGAATTAGATTCTTATTACTCTTTTGTATACCGGGAATAAATTATCAGAAACTTCTATTATGTGATGAGTGACTCTGCATCTCTCTGTCTCCCTCTCTCTCTCTCTCTCTGGTCTCTCTCTCTGGTCTCTCTCTCTCTCTCTGTCTCCCTCTCTCTCTCTCTCTCTGGTCTCTCTCTCTGGTCTCTCTCTCTCTCTCTGTCTCCCTCTCTCTCTCTCTCTCTGGTCTCTCTCTCTCTCTCTGGTCTCTCTCTCTCTCTCTCTCTGGTCTCTCTCTCTCTGGTCTCTCTCTCTCTGGACTCTCTCTCTCTCTCTCTGGTCTCTCTCTCTGGTCTCTCTCTCTCTCTCTGGACTCTCTCTCTCTCTCTCTCTCTGGACTCTCTCTCTCTCTCTCTCTCTGGACTCTCTCTCTCTCTCTCTCTCTCTCTCTCTCTGGACTCTCTCTCTCTCACTCTCACTCTCTCTCTCTCTCTGGTCTCTATCTCTCTCTCTCTCTCTCTCTGGTCTCTCTCTCTCTCTGGTCTCTCTCTCTGGTCTCTCTGGTCTCTCTCTCTCTCTCTCTCTCTCTCTGGTCTCTCTCTCTCTCTCTCTCTCTCTCTCTCTGGACTCTCTCTCTCTCTCTGTCTCTCTCTCTCTCTCTCTCTCTCTCTGGTCTCTCTCTCTGGTCTCTCTGGACTCTCTCTCTCTCACTCTCTCTCTCTCTCTCTCTCTCTGTCTCTCTCTCTCTCTCTCTCTCTCTCTGGTCTCTCTCTCTGGTCTCTCTGGTCTCTCTCTCTCTCTCTCTCTCTCTCTCTCTCTCTCTCTCTCTCTCTCTCTCTCTCTCTCTCTCTCTCTCTCTCTCTCTCTCTCCAGGACCTCCAACCATCTCTAGCACACAGACTCACCAGGCTCCTCATGGTGAAAAGGGACAAATCAAATGTTTCATCCGCAGCACGCCACCCCCGGACCGCATTGTGAGTTCCTCAACGCTCTCTCTTGACTCAGTTCAGACAGGATTGCAGCTGTTGTGTAGGCGGTCGCCGTTGTCACACGGCTTGCGTGACTCCATTAGACTCAGTAAACACGGTCCAATAATGCACAACGTTCATGAGTTAGGATCTGTTTAATAAATGAAATTGCATCTCGAATCATTTGTTTCCTTCAGATGAGTGAACGAGTATTAGACATGGCAGGCTTACACCCGTAATTTCTCATTTAATGCATGCTTATACCCTGTTACCACAGATCCAATTAGGATTTACCACTCTTAGATAAACTGGCTTCTCTCCGGGCCAATTTCTCATTCATTACACGCTCTTATGTGGGGGGACGTGGCTGCGTGGAAGGAAATGCATAGGTAATCTTTGTTTACCCGTGTGACTTTACTTTTATTACCCTGCTGTTTTTAAATGCCAGTCGGATGGGAAAGACTGCTGCTGTGGTCCGGAACAATGGGTAATGACTTTGTAATGCGGTTGAAAGCGAACGTGGCTTTCTTTAATCTGATGAGAAGGCCGGCTTAGATCGAACTCTAATTGTCTGGTAGAAAAATATTAGCATATGGGTTCAGAATGATTTTGTTAACAATAAAATACACAGAATTCCTACAATGAAGTTTCTTGGGATCTTCATCAGGCCTGGTCATGGAAGGAGACCGTCCTGGAGTCTGGGACGTCAGGGCGCTACACGGTGGAGACGGTGAGCACCGAAGATGGAGTGCTATCCACCCTCACCATGAGCAACATCGTACCTGCTGACTTCCAGACCATCTACAACTGCACGGCCTGGAACAGCTTCGGATCGGATACAGAGATCATTCGACTCAAGGAACAAGGTGGGATCCAAGGTCCGCCAGGTTTCACCTTCTCTTCTTTAAAACGTGTCTGCGGTAGAGTAGAGAGCTGTATGGTGATTCCTGATTTCTGCTAGTGTTGTAAGAAAAGTCTGTTCCAGAAGAACAAGAAATGTTTTATTGGTTATCATTACTGGCCTATTGTGTGTGACATCACGGTGATGTCAAATGCTGTGTGGGTCCTGAAGCTTCTTTTTAAAGTATGCTTGTTTTGGAAATGCTTAAAAACCAAAATCATTTTAATGCATATAATTTGGATCTTAATTATGATTTTATGCATTTTAATGTGTTAAGCATGTATTATTCAAAAATAAAATATCTTTATTTCGGTTTTCATGAACACATTTTGTTCAACACTTTAGTTAAATGATAATAATTGGACATTTAACTGCAAACAAAATAAATCCTATACATTTATTAAATACTTATTAGCGCATTCATTTGTAGATATTAAAAACTCTGTTCCCCATTTCCCTAACCATGTACATGTCCTGTATATTTATTTCGATGGACGTTAAATATGTCATCAAAAGAAAGGAGTTATGGTCATAAACTGTGATGATTCACGAGTCAAACTGTTAAATAAATACTGGCAGTCAGAAATGAACTGTTTGACTGAGTATCTCATAAGCTTTTGCTTGAAGAATCAGGACTTTATCTTATGGTTCAGACACAGCAACAAGGGCACGAAGAATTCACAAATAAAATAATACAAAATAGCCCAAATTAAACACCCACGTCCTGTCTGTATCATGTAAATTATAAGCATGATTCAGAGCAGGACTTGTTTTCTTTGTCACTTTCATGACTGTAATGTTAGGTGTTTATCATGTGTTACATGTTTGTGATACAGTAATTAAAAAATTAGCAAAATATCATGTAACGGTAAATGGTGATGAAGGTATTAATGATATGTGTCTATTGTTTCGTTGCCAAACTCTTGACATTCTCATTTGTCGACAGAACATTTTTTCACATGTTGCCTTCCTTGAGAAAACAAATTAAAGTTAGTTTGCTGGGGTTTGCAATCTTTTAGGTTTTTGACATGTTTCAGCCAGACAACCAACTGAAAACCAACTTCTTGTCCTCAACAGTTGTGTTAAATGCACTAATCGTGGCTATTCTGTGTTATTGTACGAAGCTATGTTTTGTTTTCAACAGACTCCCTGCCCGTTGCTGTGACCATCGGCGTGGCAGTTGGTGCGTTCGTCGCTTTCATCGTCCTCATGGGAACCATAGGAGCGTTCTGCTGCACACGCTCTCAGCGAAGTAAGTACCTCCCGGCCCATTCCCGTTATTGCATGGCCATTTCTGGAACACCCCTCAGTCAGAGTCAGGGTGTTAGACTGGTCAAGTCACTTCACAGAAACCAAGCCTTTTTTGGGGATTTGTTAGGACTCTGGGATGAATTTACTGAACAGTTGTGTTGCTTTTGCACATAGTGTTAAAAAAAACAGTGTTGATACTTGAAGTGTTGGGCCGTTTCACACCAACTCATATATTCTTCTACTTTCTGTGATAACTTGGCTTGATATAGATTTAACGTTAAACATAATACACAGAAAGCAGATGGTAAACAAAATGTGTACTTGAAAGAGTTTGTTCATATTTTTCTTTTGATGGCAGCAGCTGTAAATCATTGAGTGATGTACAAGCGTATAATATATTCAGATGTGTGCATATCAGCGCACACTATTGAGCTGATACAGGTGTCTGAATTGCAACACAGCAATGCTTTACACCCCCTGAATACAAAGCACAGTGATTTCTATATCTTATATACATTTTTCTTGGCGTACACACTTTTGCATTGCTATTTATTAGTATACTTTCATATGTAAACTGTTTGATAAAGACCAAAAACAGCACATAATCCTTCATACTTACTGAACTCATCCCTCAGAGTTTTTTTCTGTTTTTGCGTTTACCACAACCCTCCTCTCATGACCAGAAAAGAAAGCATGTGTGCAGTCTCAGGTTAGCTTCAGAAAGGTACATTTGTGGCATTCAAAGCGTTGAGCATGTTGTTGTTGTATGCCACAGAAGACGCTCACCTGGTTATGCCTACACTGCCCACCTCCATCTGTGCTCAACAGAGAGAACTTGCCAGCAAAATTAAGACAGAAAGTAAGACCCGTTACCTGACCGTCACAAATATCAATAAATATTGTTCATCAATGCGTCAACACACTCCTGTGATGTTCATTTAGGATTCTTGACTTAAGTGTGTGTGCCTTCAAGTCCTTCTGAAAAGTTTTTATTTACGAGTTAAGAATCATTACAGTGATTTTGGTCTAGACAACATTAAGAACGATATTCACATTAGGTGTTAATTGTTATGACATGCGTGTTTACTTCTAGTGCCACCTCATACAATAGTTTTATATCATAACTTTAACTTCACACCTCATTGATTTCATAAAACAGTTTAAATTTTAATTTGAAGTAAACAAAATCCATTATTTTTACTTTTACTTTTGATAATAGGAACATTTGAATTCTTCAAATGAATTTAACTTTATTAAAATAAAAAATGAGTAAAAAGTAAACATATGATATTTGCTTTATGATGCCATACAGTTTTATCTCCCACAGTAGAAACACAGTACTGTAAATGTAATGAAGGTGACAATTTACTATAGGGTCCAATTACTAGGTGATTATTAGCACATATATTATTAGCATATTGCCTTTTTTTAGTGCATATAAAGAACGAAAATATTCTACATCCCTAATCCTACCAAATAACTACTATACTTACTTTTATTTAGCCACAAAGTAGAAGTTATTTGAGGCAAATGTCAAAGTTAATAGTTTAAGTTAAAGTCTATTCCTTGTTGAAGTGTAACCAATGAAAAAACATAGGGATTATGCTGTACTGCGTAAGTGTATTTTATTCAAGTTTTTATTTAAATGTATTAAAATGTGCTTAAACTATTTTCATTGTAGAAAACAGTATATGAAAGTGTTTTGAGTAACTCAGTCATTTGGCCTCCAACTTAATATTTTGTCAACATTACACAAATTAGCTACAAATTGCGTATAGTCAACATTCATCCTTTAGTTCACCAAACATTGGAAGGTATCAAGAAAAGTAACCTTGAGTAAATTGAACTTCATCTTTGCTTGGATGTGGACTCATAAATACGATCATTTCGTCTTGACTTGAAGGCAGCATTCGTTTTAAGGCCTCTTGTTAAAGCAATGTGAAGTGGCATGGAATAGACTTCATTCCTCATACATTCTCAGTATGGAAGTTAATGATAACTGCGGAGTAACACATGCTTTCTTCTCAGACCTCAAAGGTGTGGTATCGGCCAAGAATGACATACGTGTGGAAATCGTTCATAAGGATCACAACGCAGCCCGGGAGAACGAAGAGCACACCACTATGAAACAGCTCATGGTGAGTCACTTTTCTGTACATGATAAACACCTCACCACGTTACCCCATCAGCACCCCCACATCAGCCAGATAGCTTATTATGCCAGTCCCTGTCACATCCCAAGCTAATGAATGCTAATCATCTCCACCCCAACACTAATGGCGCCAGTGCTAACTAACGTCAAACCCATGAATAATGTAGTATAAGTGTAGGCACCCTGCTGGCCCGCAGGCCTATATTTAGTCCTCAATTCCTGGGAGGACACAGACATAGCGTGGAGATACCCGCACCTTTTTTTCCTCCAGGCCCCAGTGAACTTTCGGCAAAAAACACACAAAGCCGTCTGTGGGTATTACACTGACTGGCACGCACACCTCAGAGGCGCAAATCAATTCTGTCTGTGTCTAAGGATGTGAAACATAACACAAGACAAAGACACAAATATAAATGAGGTTTTGTTAATGACGTGAAATATATTCATGGAAAATTGCCCAATTCTGTGGAATTTCATTAAGCATTTTGGAGTCAAGCTGCAGTGGGAGATTGGATGAGGAGGAGAGAGAGTAACGCAAAGCTCTGTTGTGTATCACAGATCGAGCGAGGAGAGTTTCAGCAAGAGTCCGTTCTAAAGCAACTGGAGGTCCTTCAGGAGGAGGAGAAAGAGTATCAACACATTAAGGTACTTCCATGAATGTCACACGATGATGTAAGAACAACTAATGAACTTTCACTATATAAACTGTAACTGAAAATTAGTTCTTGTCTTGCAAACATAGCATCTTGTTTGTCTGCTTAAAGGATAGCTCATCTATAAATAAAAACTATGTTGTTCATTTACTTTCATTTCATTTCAGATCTGTACAACATGTACAAACATAAAGATAGGCAAAAAGATATGAAATATTGATTGAAGCTGAAATAACTGTAAGCAGAGGACAGCAGACCGCTTTATGGCTTTGTTAAAATAGTTTTAATAATCAGTTATGCATTAGCAGAAATGGTTATGGTTTTATAATGAGAGTTCAGAGCTTATGTCAGGAAATTGCTTAGAAGATGGATATTGAATTTTTTGTTTCGCCAAAACCAATTATTTATTTCAAAACAAAATCATTTAAAACCTATTAACACTTACTATTACCCTTTACACATTTAGACTAATCATTAAATTAGTTTTCTTATACAAATTGACAATTCAACCAATTTTAATGATAGCACAATGATAATCTGTTTAATTAACATACTGTATAATTCCACAGTTAACCGCACAATAGTTGCTCAAATAAATACATATCCATGTGCAAATTCACATAGAAGTTTGTTTTAAAGTCTGGCGATCTGTTTCCTATGGGAATGATTCCATCTTTACGTGTAGATGAGTGTGTAAAGAAGAGAGACAGCCTTGCACAGATACAGAGCGCACACAATCTCTGTCGTCCTAAAAAAACACCTAACGTCGCCTTTCTCGAGTTGTCATAGAGAAGTTGGCTAACAGTGATTATCGTCTCTCCCCTGTGAGATCGTGCCCTCACATCCCCTTCAAATGGCATTCATGTCTCCTGCTTTGGGTTGCTGTTCTGCTACTAAGCAACCAAGATAGCACCAAGACAACAACAGCAGTCATGGCACTGAATTCTTTCGGTCTATTCTGGATTAGAAATAAAACATTATTCAAGTCTAATTAAAGATGAAAAGTATATAACTAACAATCATAGCAGTAATGTCTGTTTATGTGTCATGAAGGATGTTTAATTGGTCTATAATAGAATCAAAATGTGGTGTTCCTACTTCAAATGACAGATATACTAAAACAGATCAACAATGTACGGCAAAATGTACATTTAAAACTTTTAAAAACCCGGAAGTAGGTTACAGATTATAACAGACTTCACAAAGCATTTAAAGGGATAGTTTACCCCAAAATAACCTTAAAAATATTTCATTTATTGGTCCTTTCATACCTTTATGACTTTTTTTTAAATACCTGTTTGACTTTGCTGAATACAAAGAAGAGATTTCAAAGAATTTTGGTAACATAGCAGCAATTGGGCCAATTAACTCCCTTTCTTTGAACACAAACGACATTTCTCAAAATATATTTTTTGTGTTTTATACAGTTCCATGCATTATGATAGATTCCCTTTATGGTCCATTTAAAATGAGGAAGATTTTAGTTTGTATAGAAACGTTAAAAGAAACTGCCATAATACATGCTTTAAATGCAATGAAAGACCATCTCTAAAGTCGAAAGTGAGCAATTCTAATAAAGGATCAATCTTGCTTTCAGCTATCTGTCATCTATTTCTCTATAACTATTCACCTTTTATGCATCTTCTATCCAATTTTACTGTAAAAAGGTACTTACAACCTTCTTTCCTTTTATTGATCTCTCAAAATCTTTGTTTTGAAAAAATTATTTTAGGCTGCTTTAGTGCTGTCAGTGTCAACAAATTGAAAAAAACCTTATTTCAACTTTTTAACATTAACAATTTTACCAGGATTTTGTAAAACTATAACATATTCAATTCTGTGTACAGGACCCAACTAATGGTTACTACAGCGTCAACACCTTTAAGGAGCATCATGGAACCCCAACCATCAATCTGGCAGGGAACCAGACCACAGAGATTCGCCGCGATCCAGGCACTGCCACCACCGGCAAACAGCGTGTGCCCACAGGAATGTCCTTTACTAACATCTACTCTACCTTGGGTGCTGGGCCCAACCGTTTATATGACTACAGCCAGAGGTTCGTGCTGGGCATGGGCAGCAGTTCCATCGAGCTTTGTGAGCGGGAGTTCCAGCGTGGATCGATGAGCGACTCCAGCTCATTCCTGGACACACAGTGTGACAGCAGCGTAAGCAGTTATAGCAAGCAGGATGGCTATGTGCAGTTCGACAAAGACAGCAAGGCCTCCGCCTCATCATCATCCCATTACTCTCAATCTTCTTCCCAGAACTCGGACCTCACGCGGCCGCTGCAGAAACGCATGCAGACCCACGTCTGACCTGGGCTGCTCGGAGAAAGACAGAAGGAATCCAGCACTGGGTTGCCAAAGGGGGTTGTAAACCCTCCGGGACACACATCAGGAACTTGTTTAAGCACATCCAGCACACTGTTTCATTAACCCCTACTTCTTTTAGCCTACTATTTCTTTTATTCTTGTCCAAATATTATTTAACTGCTCTGAGAAGCCTTACCTTGTTCAAGTCCCTGCTTGACTTTTCCAAAGGCCTTGACATCTGGGCCTAAAACTTCCCTGTGTGCCACAGTGATGTTATTTGCCAATGTAAAAAGAAAATCTGAACTCAATGAGTGTCCTTGCCGAAAGTTCTAGTGACTTTGTAACAGCTACGGATGATAAACCTCCCCAGAGAAAACACATAGCAACAGGGCTTGCGACAACACAATGCCACAGATGAGGTTTTAAAGAGAGCTGATGAAGGCTACAGACTCTTCACTGGAGGACAATGCTCTTTTTCTTCTGTACATTTAAGCACAACTGTCAAAGTTGTATAGTATGTAAGATTTCTCAATGCCACTCCTTAGCCACAGCTAGCTCAACAAAAAGAAAGTGGAACAAAAGGAAAAAACAATGTGTAGACAATGAAATAACAAACGTCAGCAAGAGTTGTTGGATTCTCAACCTTCCGAGAAAGGTTCATCTGACAAATGTAAAGATCTTGTATGACGGATTCTGGGCTGTTGGTTTACCATCGAAGCTAAATCTGTGTTTGTTGACCGATCCTTCCTTATCATGAACTTTCTTCATTTTTAACATATTAGAATTATGGTTTTTGTTCATTGACAGTTGTACATGAGATTATGTATGTTTTTGTACTTTGCTTTGATTGGACTTGGTCAAATATGAAAGGACACTTTTTTTGCACGTCTTTAAAGCTCAAGTGTGTAATTTATGCATCATCAGAATCATCCAATATAATTACAGACAAAAACCATGTTTCTTGAATACCATTGGTCAAAGAAACGGCATTGGGCAATGCTCATGTGTACAGCAATCTTTTGAAAGACACAGTTTGGGAAAGTCAAACTACAATAACTTACTTGTACTAGTTTTTGTGTATTAGCTAGTAGAAATAGACGGAAATTACACACTTAAGCTTTATACACCATTATTTTTGGAGTGGATAATGCACTGAGGAAAATTTTTGAACAAAGAAACATTATGTACCGTCCTGTAATGTGAAGTTAAATTATATTGCTTCAAAAGCAACCTTTCAGTTTCTTAAATGCCATTGAACTTGTACTAGATATATTTTCTAATGGCTTCAATCTTGCAAAAACATGAAATTAGTCAAGATCTGAGTAGATAATAGAAATGTACAATTTGCTCTGGTTTGAATCTCCTGTCTGCTGTCACGTGAGTGATATTGGACTATTGCGTTGTGTTCTCTCACTGTTATAAGTGAGAAGATTGTGTACATTTTTTAAAAGGGATATGTGGGTTGGGGGCTGTAAATGTATATATTTTTTTCTTTTTTTAGTTGTTTCATTTTTATCCTTTTCTTCTGAACTTATCTGATATTGCAACCTTTGACACTGGTAACTCATGCACTTGTACACTTGTTAGGTAAAAGTTCTCATATTCCCTAAATCAGAAATCAAGACATAACAATATGTGCATAAACACACAAACAAACAGTTTTATCAATACTTGAGAAAGCCAATTATGATGTCTGAGAAAACTAAGCTAAACACCACACAGAAGCGCAAGCTTCAGAATGGAAACCATGTCCATATTTGTATCACTAAACCAACGGCACATCCAGGCAAACAGACTTCCATCAAGCAGATTTAAAATGCAAAGCGTGAATCTTCCGGGATTCTTCACAGATTTTCAGCTGTAATTTGCAGTTTTAAGACTTTGGCTACAATTTCAATAATTTAGATGCTAGGGATATTGACTCTGCAATATAATTTATGATCCCATTTCTCAATTCATTTTTCAATAATGTTTGCTATCATAGTAAATAAATATTTGTCCCAATCTAAATCGAAAGGGAGTCCATTCTACGTGGTGTTCTATTAAGTGCTATAATTGTTTGAAATTGCCACTGGCCCTTTATTATAAGGTCCAGACTCTCACTGCTTTGGGCGCCAATTGTACCTGTGCCATGTACGTGGGTTTTTGTGCGTCGAATCCACATAAAGGTGACAAACCTCTCCAAACTCAATCTGTGCTCCCCTATGACCCCACAAACACAGATGAAGTGGGAAAGCTGTCAGCGTGTTAAGTTTATCAACGCCTCGGACACGTCTTGAAGTTATCTACCATTCTCTCCTGATAATAAAGATAAATATAACCAGAGGCTTTCCCTCACATAAACAAGGACAGTCTTTCACTTAAACTGCCATAATCTGATTGTTTGAACCCAAAGGATGAGGTTTGATTTGTACCAATCTGACAATCCTTTTCTTCCTAACAAAGTACAAGAATCCCTGGGCCGCGACGTCACCGAGTCACTCGCTGCTGTAAGCACTTTAGGAATGATTGAGTTTGTGGCATTTCAGTGGGCTTCATACACGAGCGCTACTGGATGAGTCTAATTTTACAAATGGATTGGAGCCCATTGTGGGGCTTAGGCTCGTCAAGGCCTGTGTCAGCACTGATAAAACAGCTCACAGTCGTCACTACATTGTATATAAATCCCTTATGTGCTCCTGTGCTCCATGTGTAAAATTGCAGTTATTTTGCTTGGTTTGTTTTGTTTTTATTCAATTTGTCAATCACACTATTGATAATGTACAAGCAATCACTCTTATATGTTCCTCATGTCAGTTGACTGAGGCGTCCATGGGCTATAAATTGTGAAAACTCAGTGCTCACATACTTACATACATACGAATGTATCCTAGTTTATTACTCTGGAATTTCAATAGTATGAATGCCTTTTCAAAATTGCTTGATTTTGAATGACCATGAAACTTAAAACTAACGCATACTGTTTAATGGTAGACTTATAAAATCCAAAATTGTTCAAATACAGTGTGTTAATGATGTGATACGGTACTGTCACATTAGCATGATGGTGAACAATAAAATAGAAACTCTCCTTTGAACCATGACTAACTTGACATTAGGTTGCCCAAGCGTCCCTTCTGCCATTGCTGTAATTTCCACATTACAGTCCTAACAGAGCCATATGGATATTTATTCTGAATGAACATATGTGATTGAAAATAACACCATATGGACCGGTTCATATAAACTGATACAGTCTTAAAATATGTCTTATTTGAAAGTCCTTAATGCTCCATAAGTCTTCTATAGTCACCAGTCACATAAAGACGCTACAACCGTGTTCTAGTATCAACATGTTAGGCAAATATTGAATCGCAGGCTGTTGTTTGACTAGCACTCAGAACTCTTTTGTAGAATGTGTATGCACTTATCATCCAGCCCAAGCCAGTCTCAAGCTTCTGGACCGTGAGTTTTGTCTGCCTCGGGCACTGGATGGTTGTACACTTACAACCAAACCAAACAGATGAACAAATATCACTCCGGATGATAGGCCAGGGTCATTGCCAGCCCAGATAGCGGACCACATTTATGACTATTCTATTTCTCCGCTGACATTTTAGCACAGCCGGGCGGGCTACTGGCTGATGAAATGCAATGAATTCCCCTCCCTCGACTATTCCGGTTTATATAGGCATCTCCATTATGACGATCCTCGGGATGAGGAACGGTCGCAGTCGAGGCCGCATAGGCATATTATTGAGTCATATTTTCTGTACCTGGTGGACACATTGCATCGGTGATTTGCGCTTTGTAAAATGTGCTTGTTCTGAATCTACAAAAACGTCCTATGGAGTGGAAGATGACGAACGGATTGCACCAAAATGTTATTTGTTTATAACCAACCCTTTCCATATCTGTTTTTATTTATTTTTAATATGTTGCCATAAAAAATATCTTCGTTTTCTGGTGCCATGCTACTGTACATTTCTACTGTAAAGCGATGGGGTGTACACAGAGGTCGAGAAAATCAATCCAGCAGTTCTGAGATTATTAGACTGTAATGTACCGCGGTTATAAAAATTGTTAACCACAGTTTTCTTGCAGTGACTCTCACTATCTGTAAAGGCATTAAAAAGATGTTCTTTACATGTAATGGTCTGTGATCTTCTGATGCTTTGGCTCTGTATATTTCTGAAAGAACATTGAAAATCATTGCAAAAAGACTTGGGCTTGGGTCTTTATTTGAACTGTGTTAAAATATTTAAATCCACAGCATCCCTGATACAATTATATAATATAAAAATGTTATTGAGAAAAAATAATAGATTAAATATTGAATCATTGTTTAGAACAACCAAATCAAAATTGAAATTTAAAGATTTAATATAAAATGAATTATCTTTGCCATTTCTGATGTCATTTTACTTATTTTGAGACAGTTATTTTTTTTAATTTATGTTTTAAGTTAACTGGTCATATACATTATAAATACATTTTATTTTTAAAAGTGGGGTGACCTATGTGGTGTGTCAAATAACTGTGACAAAATGAAAATTAACATAATAATGGATAATAGGAAACATAAACTTGGCACATAATTACCAGCAGGACATGTTATCAGGCTTTATATTAAATGATTGTAAATGCATAAACATCAGAAGTGTGATTTAATAGCCAAGCACAAGAAAAATACATGGGACTAAATATAGTGTAAGATTTGAATATGAGAAATGAAACTAACTCACCGTATAAAACACAATACAGTCATTTATGTGTCTCTGTTTATACTGGTACCTGAACAATTCCATATTTTTATTCTTCTATCTTACTCATCATCTTTACATTTTTAACCTTCATGACTTTCTTCTGCCACACAGAAGAAGATATGGTTTTAACGTGTACAAAACAACATCAAATTAATACATTTAAAGGCTGAATATGTATATGAGTAAATAAAAAATATGTCAATCTAATTAACTAGTTTTTTCAATTATATAAAATGATTGGTGAATATTGCAAAATTATATTTGTGAAATAATTGTTTTATTATATGTCAAAAAAAGTTTTTACAGTTTAAAGAAATTAACTGTTTGAGTTTTACTCAAATATTAGATTTTTTCCACTGAAAATCTATTTAATGTTTTCAAAGGGTTTAATGAAGTTAATATAGCTATGGTATTGACCAAGCCACATGAAACTTTTTACCGTGTGTTTTCAAAATTCTTTAAAATAAATGTTGTGCCCATCAGAAATAAATAATGACATAATTCTAAATTGAGAATAAATTAGATACATTTCCTTTTAATGAGATGTTTAATGTATTAATTGATAAGCTTATTTAATTACTCCCGCGTTTTACTGTATTATTTATATTCAGCTTGTTTTCTTCCAGCTCTCTTTGATTTTTTCCATCATACCTATGACTCATTTTTGGCCTTTGGTTCACCAGATTTGAAATGTCTTTTTGATTGGTTCAAAGAGGTTTTGTCCTGCGCCCTCTGGACTTGAGCTGTATCCCTGTATCTCTGTCCATATAAACATTCAGATTTTGGCAGGTCAGTTTCGTGTAGCTCAGTTAGTATTTGGACAGATGGACAATAGAATCTGTTGCAGTTTTATTCTCTGTTGATCATGTCGACTGGGGTGACGGATAACAGACTTGGCTGGCGTAAAGTTGCACGCGGTTATGGATTTCAAGAGAAAGCTCTTTATTATTACAGATTTTGAGATGAAGGTACACAAAGCAGATTTAAAAGATCTATGCCTCCCTGCTAGGTGCTTCTATAGTGGCTCAAAATAAGTTGTAATGTGCCTATTCTTTTTTTTTCTTTTTTATAAATGCAAGCAGGAGTTCAAGCAATACTTCTTTCAATTAATTCAATAAAAGTTTTGCTTGAATTCCCTTTATTTTTGGTTAAATGTTGTTCATCTCTATAGGTTTGCGTCTGGTTCTTTTATAGAAGGCTGACTCTAGTGTGAATACACCCACAGTCACCCTAGTGAGCAAACAGATAGAAATGTCTTTGTTTCTATCCTTCGCCTCGCTTTGTTGAAAATGACTTTGCCTGATAATTGGATTTGAAATTTAATTTGACAAAAGGCACACATTTACTGTAGAAGGCACCTATGTAACACCATTAGAGAATTATCTGCAGGCAGTTGCTTGAGGGAAATTCAGAAGCACTTAGTGTCTTTATAAGGGCTTTGTACTCTGTCTTTATCACGTCAATGTGATTGGGTTGAACAGAAATAACTAAAAGATAATATTTAAATCATAATTGCAACAAACTATTTAAAAGTCACATCAGACAAAAACAAGAATTAACTTTTTGTGACTTATACTCTGGGTTGTTACAAACATGCCTCTGTAAAATATGGACCAACCCATATGTTTGATTCAAAGTTGAAATGTGGGATGTAACAGATGATCTATAGATAGAAATATAATATAACTTTTTTTTAGAGGTGTATATAGACCTTTCTTACTGATTGATTCTCGTAGAATCCTGCATACACCACCGGCCCTCTTACATGGAATTCGTCACAATGTTCCTAAGGAAGCTCCAAATGAACAAACTGCATTACAGAATGCATTTCAGAAAAAGGTTTTCTCCTCCACCAAAGAAGTGAAGATTTGACAACATCTTTGTCCTCTGAGCCATTGGAGGAAATTCACAACTCCATCTATAACTGGTTCACATATTAAAAGGTGAATTGAAACAAACGATAGGGTTCGTCCATATGGAGTACTGTTTCTTACTATGTAAAGAACTTTAAAATCAAATACAATGGAATCACTTAATTGGGTAATTTTCCACTTTGTCGCCCCTTATCTGTCCAGTAAACAGATCCCTACCCACGCTGTTGGTTAACTGTGTTCAGTGGGGATGATGGCTTCCCATTTACTTCTTTATTTTTACTTCCATCTATTTTACAACAACTTACTAAAACCAAACTTATTATGAAGGCAAAGTGATAAACATACATGTCTGCAATGACAAAATATACTTGATGTGCAGTTCGATTTGTTTGTTTTACATTGAAAGACTAAGGGCCTATAATACTGTCTGCCTTCAGGGAGCGATCAAATCAAATTAGCTTCATTTTATGTGAGGCTGGTCGCCCCACATCGAAATAAACGAACAGAAAGTATTTTACATTTTAAAGACATCACCTTTATCAAGGCCTGACTAAAAGCATGTTTTGAAGCAAGTGCTCATAAAGTGCCTTCATTCGCTATCATTTATTAAAACACAGCTTTTTCAGCAAATGCCTGCTAAGGACTCTTAACATCTGTCTTGGTAATATATGAAGTTTTGATTAGCGCTCCTCCTGTGAAACTGCACACAAAAAAGGTCATTTAGTGTCACTTTTGTCAACAGCTTGCGGGAGGATCAGCAGATTTTACCCCATTTAAAAGTGCAAGTGTTTCCCATCCTAACTCAATCTAAGTCATGTCAGTCCAGAGTTATAACAGCCACCTGGTATGAGACACAACACAAATTCTAAATCACTCTCACAAAATGGGTCTTGGTTTTAAGGGGGCATTGAAAATCGAATGTCTTAGTCACTATAGCGTCTTAAGGACTGAGGATTAAATGTTAGGTAAAGATAAATCCCTCCCTCTTGATTGCCAGCGGTGGGCTGTCAGAATCCAACAGAGCATCTTAAATGGATTATTGATCTGATGACCTTTCTTCACTTTAAGGTTTTCTCTTGTTTACTTTGGTAATGTGGACTTAACTCGCTCTATAGACAATGTGATTGATCAAACACTTGCTTTCCACATCAGACTGTTTAATAACTAGCCAGAGTTTGTCTAATTTTGACAGGTGATGTAGAGAAGGGAAGCGGAAAAATCCCAAAACCCATAGAGTTATGTGTTTTGGTCATGAATAAACGAAGACATGCTCACGGTCAGTATACTAACTTGAACAAGGTTGGGTTTTGCTTTTAGAACGGTCTCAATCATTAATGCCAGACAGATCATTTTGTGAGACTGTTTACACTGTATTGCGACTTTTCTGTAAGTAGAGAGATAGTTGTGCATAATTGAATTGAGAACGTCTAACAATAACACATATGTCACCTTCAGTCACTCAAATCACTTTTCTTCCAATTCCTTGTTCTTCTTTTATACTTTTTGGTCCTTGCACTTGAAATCCTCTACTTGTATACTCTGTAAATCAGTATCGTTTATCTGAAAAGATAAAGAAGGTGAGCAATGCCGGGATGGTCTACTGCATTGGATAAACCCTGTTTTATCCAACTCGTATGAAAAAGTAAGTGTAATCCGCAACCTTCTGCTTACAAGTCCAACTCTCTAACCACCAGACCACAACTGACCCCCAGTCCTGCTGGGTTAACCTCGAAACAACAAACACGGATGGACCTCATACTGACTTATTCATGTTAGGTCTGCATCTGATGCATCCTTGATATCTAGAACCCATCCAGGTACTTTCATGTGTTCTCTGTTCTTGTGTTCATGTGTTCTCTGTTCTTGTGTTCATGTGTTCTCTGTTCTTGTGTTCTTGAGTATCGAGGCTCTCTCCTTAGACATATTGATAGTGTAGAACAATAATATGAGAATACAATACGGCATACTGCGAAATACACAGCGTTTTAATGTTCCATAAGTATATACTTTATCTCATTAAGAATGATCCGTCAAAGTATGCAGTTACAGATGCGGGATACTTGACTTTTATGCAAGAATATTAAAAAAATGATCAATAGAAAATGTGTGTTATTAGATTCAAGTTTTATTCTGCAAATGTCACCCATGTGGTGGAATGGCCCAATAAATGTTCTGGGTCCATTTTTAAATAAAAGTCAATAGTAAAAAGTAGATCCAAATTTGATGGAACGTTCAGATTTTGAGACAAAACATTAATATTGTCAAAAATCGAATCAAACCGAGACACTTGAAAATCTTCCAGAAAAAGAATAAAAGGCTTTTTTTTCTCGCATGTCTTTACAGTTAAAAATATCAAACGCTGTGCTGCAGCTAACTGGCATTAATCAGGGTGTCAGTTTGCCAACACATTTAGAATCCATTTAAGTAATCAACATGTCACATGACATGTCACCTGATTAGTTATCAAGACAACACAGAGATGTACTTTTTTCAACAATGCAAATTCGAAAATAGAAAACAATATATGAATATAATTCTCAATATAATTTACAAAAGATACACCATATACGAGAGAGAGAGGGAAATAATTTACATAAACATAATAATCAATAAAAACATCTAATTCTCCTTTTAATGTATAAATGCAAAAAGACTCTCTGTCATAACCATTTTATTCGATCTCCTAGTGGACTTCTGAACATGATTTTATATCTCTATGATGTAAGGCCATGGGATTAGGATTGGAGACCCGCATGGCATTCTTATGTTCTAGCAATCTGAGCTTTATTCACCTGTATGTCATCCTTATATAAAAACAACCACAAGGACATTCTAACCAATACACTACAAGTAAAGAATGACAATTAATAAATGAATCTCTGTTAAACTCATGTCTCAACGTTACTAATGTCAGCTAGGGTAAGGGCAGAAGGGAAGTGAAAGGGTTTTGTGAAAGAAAAGTAGACGTGGGTGTATTTTAATATGCTATTAACACTTATGGTGTAACCTCATAATATTAGAGCTTTAAAGGGTCAGTTTCCATTCACAATGTGTTTTTTTTAAATATAGAAGAAAAGAAAGCACTGAAAGTAAGGTTTGGAAAAATGCGAGTTAGAACGTTTTTGGTCAAAATATGTTCCTTTTTGTCACGGGGACAGTACCCTTTTAGTTGTCCCAATATTTACCTTTATGTACAGATACAATATATAACAATATGTTTCTTTGAATATATGAATATGAATATGTTTACGTGAGTATGCTGGTGGGCACCATATACCAGGCCAGAGAGACACAGGAACAGTTTCTTCCCTCAAGCAATCCACCTTCAAAACAGTTCAATATCCTCACATTGTGTAATATAGATATGTGCTATAACCCTACATCCCCACTATTCAATCTATTTCATTTCATACAACTGCATATACCATTTATTTATTTTCCAAATTTTCTATTGTCTGTTTGCATTGGAAGCTTGTGTTAACACAACACATTCCTTATATGCACAAGCATACTTGGCAATAGAGCTCTTTTTGATTCTCATTTTCATATACACATTTTTAGGTCCAAATGTGTATTGGGAAGAGTACTTCCTCGGTGAAAAAAACAAATCATACAATAAAAAAAATCCTGAAACCACAGAACAGCATCACTACAATATAAAACATCAGGATCATAGTTATTTTGTAGAGTTTGTAGAGATATTGAACTTATTTCATTCCTCCATCTTCTATTTAATTCATGGGCCATTTTCAAGGTATTAAATAACTTATCTTCATTGACATCTGAGAATAGAAAACTACTTAAAACTAGTACGCTGAAAGAATTAAAATGGGATTTTCAAAGTTCAAGTTCAAGTTCAAGTCTGCTATATTTTAAATTCTTCCACATGTACAGAACATACATACAGAGAATCGAAATTGCGTTACTCTCAGTCCCCCGGTGCATACACATAACACTAACAGTAAATAGATAAAAAGATAAAAAAAACTATACCACTATACAATTATATAAGCAGACTAAAGAAGAAAATTGATTTCAATCATGAGTTGTTTGACATGTAATAAGTGTGGTTGTCCTGACTTAAGATAGATGACTCTGAACACTCTCTAGGACACAAAAGTGTTGTCCGGTTAATCATGTGAAACTATTGATACAACAAGCAGCACTTCAACTGGATTTGCTTGTAATTTACAGTTGGTGAATGTATTGACATTTTGTAAATGTCGCTGGGAGTGGGCTGAGGGGAAAGCTTTGCGATTTCCATAAGGAAGCATTCCAACAATGAGCGGCAGATTGCAAAGTAAACTGCACTGCATACAATTATCATCTGCTAATTAAGGTTGCGTTTGTACTTCAACTAAGAAAGCTCCTTTTAAAAGGTTGCCTTCTTCAAATTGCTTTTTCACTTGAAGAGCGAATAGTTTGAGTGCTGGATGTCAAGCTTCAGGAATGCTTTTACACGACGGTCATGACTAACAAACAAAGCATTGATGGCTGTCATGGTAAAGCTGTCACGTCAGACGTGATCAAAACAGACATGTAGATTCTCTCAACTCCAACACTAAAGCATAATTACACAAGATGTGCGTGGACGTGGAGCTGATGTGCACTGGATCAAGATCTTCTAAAGATCTTAAAGGGAATAAAACAAAGCATTAATTAGTGTCCAATTAAACCTTTTGCACCTTTGTGATGACACAGAGGAAATGTTTACCTCAGTTTCTTATAATCGCCTTCTCTTTAACCAGCTTTGATTCAAAGTCCTTTATTTCTGGGAGAAGAAGTTCTTGTAGAATACTCGTGTTCATCACAGCGTGACATTCACACCACACCTCTATGGTGTCTTGATTGAAGTTAAGATTTGTTTTCTTCAAACTAATTATTTAAAAAAAAAAAATATCCAATGTCCGAAGAACATTGTGGGTTTACCAAAGAATTTTGTTGAGACCAAAAGATCACAAAGGATCATTTAAACTCATATACACTATTTTTGATTAAATGACTTTCCAATGCTATAGAAGAACCTTTTTAATAAAATGTATAAAAGAATAAGTAATTTTAGTGAAAAAATTTCACTAAATGATTCTTTCAAAAATGGTTCTTTTAAGGGTGTACATCTGATGTATTTGAACTTTGTATTTTGAAATAGTTACTCTAACAAATTCATCTATGAATTATATTCATGCAGAATTGTGGAACATTGCTGAGATTCTTATCCTGTCAATCAAAAAAGCTACTGTGCCTTCTTAAATCTTTAGATTATTCCCTCAAAATAAAACATTCTATCATTATTTATTTTCTCTTTTGACATTCTAAACTGCTTTGATGGTTGGTAACCAAACAACAGAAATCTGCACTACCATCAATTGTATGGCCTATGTAAGTGAATTAATGCCAGTTAACAACATTTTTAAAAGGATCTTCATGCGTTTTACAGAGAAGAAGTTTGTCATATGGGTTTAAAATGTCCAGAGGGTGAGTACATGATGTACATGATACAAAGTAAATAAAATAGCACTTTACACACAGTTTGATTTCCTTTGTTTTATTTCTGTCCTACCAATTATTTTCTGTTGCCTGACAGTAAAGCTTAATGTGTGTATGAATGTATGTGTGAGTGCGCGTGTGTTTGTGTGTGTGTGTGTGTGTGTGTGTGTATGTGTGTGTGTGTGTGTGTGTGTGTGTGTGTGTGTGTGTGTGTGTGTGTGTGTGTGTGTGTGTGTGTGTGTGTGTGTGTGTGTGTGTGTGTGTGTGTGTGTGTGTGTGTGTGTGTGTGTGTGTGTGTGTGTGTGTGCGTGTGCGTGTGTGTGTGTGTAAGCGTTTGTGTGCGTGTGTGTGTGCAGAATGCAGGCAGATGAATGTCCATGTTGCCCTTGGGAACGACATCAACAAGAATGACTTCATTTCAGATCTTTACAGACATTCCTGTGCCGTGTAGGACAGACTGTCTAGTTGTTAAATGAAGAGAACAGGGTTTGTGTTGTGGAGTATAAAGAGGTCAATGTCTGATGATGTCAGTCTGAACTAAAGGCAGCGTATGACATCACACTTCTTCTGTTCGCCCCTCATAAACAGGAAAGGGCAGTGATATTTAAGATCATTAAAATCCTTGTAACTACAGTCTTATCATTTCAGTCCAGATTCACACAACTCGATGCACAATCCTTTGACATGCTCATAAATCCAATGTGAACACAATCCTTATGTCTCGATTTAATATGTTGAAAAGACCAAACGAAGCAACACAGCTTGAATAAGATCTGAAGTATCAAATATCATCCCATTTATATACAAAACCACATTTATGCACACACAAAGTGTTGTGTTACTACGACATACCAGGTGGCGATGCTTCCTTCAGTGGTTGCAGATGAGGTCTGTCAGCCCACATAATCACCCTTCCGCATCTGTCAGATTCTAACTTACTCACCCTGGCACATCCACACCCGGGGCGCAGCGGCTGGCGAGAGGAGGGTGAGAGAGGGTCACAGATTCATGGAGCTCAGCCAGGGTTTATCAGACAGACGGGGATTTCTTTCACCAGGGAAGATCGCTGTGAGGCTGCGGGGTGAGTCTGGAGATCAGAGGGGACGGATGAAGAGTTTAATAACATCAAAATTGCATGGAGGTCTGATGATATTGACTTATCGACACCGAGGCCGGAGAGGTGCGTCGGAGAGAGGACTTAAAGAATCTAGGAGTCAAAACTGACTAACAGAGGAACCTTTACTAGAGAACCGGCTCACCCTCACAATGTGTAGAGATACACAGACAACTCGGCATTAAATGATCATCTCTCAGAATGAATATTTTCAGTGCTGCTTTTCTCTTGAAGCTCAGGCGAGAGATTGAAGTTATCTTTGTTTGGAGCAAAAACAGATTCGGTTTGTCAAGTATTGTTAGGTTTTGAGTCAAAAGATTCATTGAGTGGAACATTATAAAAGAGAACATCTATTAAATATTGATTATTTTTCATAGTTTCTCAACGTATTTAACCAAATAAGATTATTTCATTATTTTTAAAATAAACTTTCATGTTAGACTTTTATACATGTAATGTATATTATATAATGTATTTCATTATCTTTTAAAGATACAGTTTACCCCAAATTGAAAATTCGGTCATCATTTAATCGTCCTCCTGACATTTTAAACCTTTATTACTTTCCTCCAACTAACACAAATAAAGACATTCTGAGGAATATCGATGTGCGAACAAAAGTGTCACCTGTTCTCTTCTATTACAAACAAAACTTATGCAAGTTAATGAGTGTCAGTTACCCACATTCTTCAAAATATGTTTTGTGATCTACAGATGGAACTCAAACAGGTTTGAAATGTCATGAGGACGACTAAATGATGTCTTTAATACTATTGACACTATGTAAATAGTTTATTCTTAAGCGTAACACCTGAGAACCACATACTTTCATCTCAAGAGCAATTATAAGCATTCCCTGAGAAAGATTATGTTTCTAATACATTTTGATAGGTTTCACATCTTCATTATATTTTTACACAGACACATGGGCACACAGACACACGGACACACGGACACACGGACACACGGGCACACGGACACACAGACACACGGGCACACAGACACACGGACACATGGACACATGGGCACACAGACACACGGACACACAGACACATGGACACACAGACACACGGACACATGGACACATGGGCACACAGACACACAGACACACGGGCACATGGACACACAGACACACTGACACACGGACACACAGACACATGGGCACACAGACACACGGGCACATGGACACACAGACACACAGACACACGGGCACATGGACACACAGACACATGGACACACGGGCACACAGACACACGGGCACATGGACACACAGACACACGGGCACACGCACACACAGACACACGGGCACACAGACACACAGACACATGGGCACATGGACACACAGACACACGGGCACATGGACAGACAGACACACGGACACACAGACACACAGACACATGGGCACACAGACACACAGACACACGGGCACATGGACACACAGACACACAGACACACAGACACATGGGCACAAAAACACACAGACACACGGGCACATGGACACACAGACACACAGGCACATGGACACACAGACACACGGGCACACGGATACACAGACACACAGACACATGGGCACACAGACACACAGACACACGGGCACATGGACACACAGACACACGGACACATGGACACACGGGCACACAGACACACAGACACATGGGCACACAGACACACAGACACACAGACACATGGGCACACAGACACACAGACACATGGGCACACAGACACACAGACACATGGGCACACAGACACATGGGTACACAGACACACGGACACACGGGCACATGGACACACAGACACACAGACACATGGGCACACAGACACACAGACACATGGGTACACAGACACACGGACACATGGGTACACAGACACACAGACACATGGGCACACAGACACACAGACACATGGGTACACAGACACACAGACACACGGGCACACAGACACACAGACACATGGGTACACAGACACACGGACACACAGACACATGGGCACACAGACACACAGACACATGGGCACACAGACACACAGACACATGGGCACACAGACACATGGGTACACAGACACACAGACACACGGGCACATGGACACACAGACACACAGACACATGGGCACACAGACACATGGGTACACAGACACACGGGCACATGGACACACAGACACACGGACACACGGGCACACAGACACACAGACACACGGGCACACAGACACATGGACACACAGACACATGGACACACGGGCACTGTTTATACTGTGTGTGTTTGGTTTTACACAAATGCATAAGAGGACCAAATCCTCTTCCAGTCATTTCTTTTGAGTTCTAAGGTTAAAGCTTTCCATGCATCATCATTGCCCTCCTGTGGCCAGATGTGTTATGGGAATGCACTGACATACATCCCTTCATAATTACTCTAAATAAAGATTATTTTAACAGATATTCCGGCACTTGCGTACAATTAAGCAAAGTAAGTAAGAGAGTATGAATACTCTCTTACATCTCAAGAACGCAAAAGATATTTTAAAGAATGTTGGTGGCCTAACATCATTGGACCCCATGTACTTTTTTAGTATGAATACAAAAGGTATTCCTCAAAATATATTGTTGTGTTGTATTTTTTTAGTGGCATGAGGGTCAAATAACAACGATAAACTTAATTACGATGTAAATGAACAAACATTAAGCAAGTTTTTATTGTATGAGTATAAACTACAAGTGGACTCATTCAATTTTTGGAGTCTCTTTTGCACCTTGAATAAAAAACACAAAACCGAAAACATTTATAACACATTTATAACACATTTATTACACATTTATAACACATTTATGTCACATGTATAAGAAGGGCTTTGTGTAGTGAAAGTAAAGACACTTTAAAAACAGCTGCACTAATGAGAACACAGTTTCTAACAATAAGTTACTGGAGCTGTATCATATTTTATTTGGATGTCCCAGTGGGAACTGTTAGTTCAATTAACGGGAAGTTGAAACTACATCAAACCACCCTGACTGCCTAGATGAGGTTATCCCTCCAAACTCTCTGTGCGAACAAAAATTCTTGTGAGAGAAGCCACATGGGAGTGTGCCACAAATGAGGCCATTACTCATAGAGAACTATAAAAACTTGTCTGGAGTTTTCAAAAAAGCACATCGGCAACCAGGCTGCGATGCGGGAGAAGGTCTTTGTGGTCAGATGTGACCAGGAGTTAGCTTCTAAGTCACATGCGAGCACAAATTTCAAAAGTTAGGTATAAAGAAGAGCGGCTGCAGGGGATGGTGGGTCACCGCTGAAACCCCACGCTGAGAATCGGACTTTTATCAACAGGAACTGATCATATTCTTAACACAAAAAGAACATCCAAAGACATAAAACACTGGAAAATAGCTTGCTTCAAGAAAACCTTAAATGAGGGGAATTACATTCTGTCAATCTTATGTTTATCTTGAGGATCTGAAGGGTAGAATCGTGTCGCTCGTATCTCAGAAAATTCTTTGCTTTCCTCACATTTAAGAAGATAGATAAAGCTTTACCAATGTTTCCAGGGAAGTCTTGTGCACGGTAAAAAACGTCATGCGTTTGAGAACTACGATGAACATGACAACCATGTGTAACATTCTAAAGCATTTATAATGCATGACATAGCATGCTTCCCCTCCGAGAGAATTTTATCAGCTTGTGCACCAGGATTCTCATATCCAAACTCTGAAGGGCTCCGGTCAAATTTGAATGGCAGATAGTTTGGATACTCCCATATTTTTGACCTTGTGCTATTCATTGCATTTGATAACGGACAGCGGACTTTCATGTCGAATGATGTAAATATGTAAATGTATAGATGTTGATTCTGGATGACTCTTGAGAGACAGCACAGTAGTTACACAGATCCTTCTCAATTTTGTTTGGTCATTTTTTATTAGAATAAGTTTTGGACCGTTCCCTATTTAGTAAAAAAAAATATTTTACAATCAACATACATAAGATGTCACCATTTTAAAGAACCACCAAAGATAAAACGCTAATATATTTTCTTTAACAATTGTTTCGTTCTGCTCCAGAAGACACCTGAGCCATTTGAATATCTATTTTGTATGATTGTAATTTTCCAAACTGTGTTAAGCAAACATACAGGAAGAAAGACATTTGCTGAACATTTTTTATCTTTCTTTTCAGCTGATTTCTGTCAAATTAACCTGTAAAGATAAGTCAACATCTTTTTTTACCCAATTACCATTGCTAGACACACGTAAAATAATGGTTTACTGTCAAATTATTGGTCATCATTTTTCATAAATGTTGGTAATAAAAACCTTGGTCCACATTGACTTTGCTAACAATCTTATTGAATGTTCTTTTGAAGAAAAAAAGGTATATAAATAAAGTGATGGCCTTAATTTCATTTTGAGGTGAATGATAACTGTAATGTTAAATGTGATGTTTGTTTGTGCCACAGCACAGAATGAAATGTCACAATCACATCTGTAAGTATTCCTACATACAACACATGCAAGCTGACAAAGAGTTACAAAGATAAAACCCTTTCCTTTCACCCATTTCTTTCTCTCCATTCTTGTTTCACATCTAGAGCCAGAACACACTTTCTAAAGGACTTTAATGTGCTGTATATGGTGCTAAAACCAGACTCAACAACCAGGTTCGCTTTGTCAAGTCTGATGTCTGGGAATAAAAGCCCACTTTCCATCTGTGTTACCCGTGTCTGAACTATATTTGCCATTTTGACCTTTGGTGAAATGGATTTGTCAGCCCGACCTGAAGTCTCATCAATAGCCCGCACATAGGCTGAAGCGGAGGCTGTTCTCATTCTATTTGTGTGCACATGTTCCCCGCTTTAAGAGCACAAAGGTAAAAATGGTGAAATTTAAACGGAAGTTCAGTCGATATGAGGTGATATCAATGTTTAGTTATTCATCGGCCTGTGAAGTGGATTCTATCAGAACAAATGGTATTGACACAAAATATCTCCTGGCTCTACAAACAATCCTAAAAAGGTCTGTAGACAAGCGTTTGCTCAGAATATTAATGGTCATGGGAATTTGTTACCGTTCCTCTAAAGCATGGTGTTCTGAACTATTCAGAGGGTTATGTGACATCCGAAGCACCTCAGATCCTTTGCACAAGAAATATTAAATTCCCATTTGTGTTTTCCTCCCTACAAAAATCTTGAATGTAACTAAACTTGAGTTTCATTAAGCATCAAGAAGACATGAATATGCATGTTAGCTCCGCCTCCACTCCATCACACTTGGCAGGTCCAGATGCCAACTAAAACTGAAAGTGAAACTAAGAGATGATAGCAGTGCAGTTCAGACCAACTATATGGGCTTTCTTTGATTTTGTACAGTATGATTCATCTGTTTGTTTACGAGTTAAATGAGTTAATTTAATTGGTTACAGGTTCATGATGTCCTCACTCGAGAAGGTCAAGCAACATTTCAATTCTGTATTTTCGAAACTTTCGTTTTATAAAAGACCTTCCTCATCAATGCTTTTAAAAAGAGTCACTGCCACATAGTTTGATTTAAATCACCAAAATAAAAAATAAAAAGGAATATTAAAAAATGAATGTAAAATCTGTCTTCTACAGTTGGAATCATGATATTTGTGGTTTATTGGAAATATGCATTCAGTTTTGCAGTTTTTCTCCAAAATAAAGAATGCAACTTTCAGGGAATTAATTAAGTTAACCAGTACTGTGTATAATTAAAATACTTTGTAAACTTTGATGTGTGTATTTTGTATAAATAGATCAGTAGGGACATACATTATATATAGTGAGCACACGAGTGTAGGAGTTTGGTTTTTAAAGGTTATGTTTGTACATCTACTGACACCTTGGTTATTTTTTCTGTATCATATCTTGTTGCATTGTTATTTTTACATTTTAAACAATTATTGTGGGGTTAAGGGTTCAAGAGACACATTGCACATAAATTGCCATGGTTTGACATAAAAGAAATATTAAAAAAGAATAAAACAGAAAATAACTGGAATTATTTTCTTTCAGTCTTGGAGTAAAAATAACCACTAATCTTTTTTATTGAATAAGTCAGGAGTGGGGAGATTAAACGATCTCGGCTTCTTATAGTTTTCAATAGCATTCCATCGTATGATAAACACCCACAGAAATGTTCACAAAATCAGAGTGATCAAGTTTTATCGGACTTCTGCTCAATAACAAATGTATTTTTTAAGAGAAAATCCAATATCTTACAAGAGATAGTTTTAAAGTCTCACCTGGTGGCTCATTCAGTCTGGAATGGACTGAGGCCAATCCTGAAAGGTGAGAAGAAACTAAAAAAATTCAATACAGCTAAAAGACTGATCTCTTGGAAAGTGATAGAGAGGAAAGCAGACCAGAGTAAAATAAGAGAGACAGAGAGAGAGAGAGAGAGAGAGAGAGAGAGAGAGAGAGAGAGAGAGAGAGACCAGAGACCAGAGAGACCCGAGACCAGAGACCAGAGAGACCAGAGACCAGAGACCAGAGAGACCAGAGACCAGAGACACCAGAGACCAGAGAGACCAGAGAGACCAGAGACCAGAGAGACCAGAGACCAGAGACACCAGAGACCAGAGAGACCAGAGAGACCAGAGACCAGAGAGACCAGAGACCAGAGAGACTAGAGCCAGAGAGACCAGAGAGACCAGAGCGAGACCAGAGAGAGAGAGAGAGAGAGAGAGAGAGACCAGAGAGACCAGAGACCAGAGAGACCAGAGACCAGAGAGACCAGAGACCAGAGAGACTAGAGCCAGAGAGACCAGAGAGACCAGAGAGAGAGACCAGAGAGAGAGACCAGAGAGAGAGAGAGAGAGAGAGAGAGAGAGAGAGAGAGAGAGAGAGAGAGAGACCAGAGAGAGAGAGAGACCAGAGAGAGACCAGAGAGAGACCATAGAGAGAGACCAGAGACCAGAGAAATGAGATACCAGAGAGACCAGAGAGACCAGAGACTAGAGAGACCAGAGAGACCAGAGAGACCAGAGACTAGAGAGACTAGAGAGACCAGAGAGTCTCTCTCTCTCTGGTCTCTCTCTCTCTCACCTTTAGACAAACCCATAAATGAAGAAAAATATTGTTGGTCCGTAAGAATCAACTTGGCGAGGTCTGTGTGTTTGTCTCAGGTCAGGGAGGGTAATCAATACCCGAGAAGAAGACTTGAGGAGGTTTACAAGGACATTCTGACCACACAGACCTTGAGCTTGCTACACACACCACAAGTCTATAGATTCGACATGCTTTGATTTTTATGACTGGCCGTTGAGTTGATAACTGTGATGGTAAAAATGTCATTAAAACACATCTATGAAAAGCTCGTATGACTGATCCATAATCAGTTTAATCTGGAGATATTTATACATATACATGTCAGTATTTATTGTGAATGATTAAAGCTAACCTGCTTTAATCGTTACATATAAAAACCATCGGTAGTCATGCTGCCATGGTGACTCCATTCAAGTGCATCAATGCTAAATACCAAAGTCTTCATATCAACATAACTAAAGAGAACATCTAGTTGAAGTTACATCTGTACAATAACAATTATAACAACTGTCTTTCTCCAAACACTGACTGTACTGTAGAAGGACGTTTGCAGATTTTTAAACATCGGGTTTCTGGAGGCTACAGTGATGTGCCAGGAGAAATGCCGTGACCTGAAACATTTGTTTTATGAATCTGAAATGTTTGTGTTTATGTGGGATGTCTGACAGTTGCCTTGAGCTGTTAGTCTGTAGCACTACAATAAGCACAAGAGAGAAATGTCATGACCATGCAATTGTCTTTCAATGTTTATGCATGCATACTTCTGGATGAAAAACTGGCATAATGTTGTATGCATAATGCATTTTTATAAATGAAAAAAATCAATACAGACGCCACATTCTGAACTTCCATTCTCAGTAAAATGAACAACAGAACTGTTGTTTAAAGTTCAAATACAATCCAATATTTATTTATTATTTAACCCTCATGTCCTAACTTTTGTCATGAATATTTCTGTCATTTAAGCAAATGTTTGGAAATGTAGCACGATATAAAAAGTTTACTTAAGATAAAAGCATTAAGAACCAGCACACAGATTTCCACATGATTATATATTGTAGTTTAAAAAACGTTTATAGATTAAAGGTCTAAATGTATGTAACACAACCAGCATTTAGGGATCAATCTCACTTCATGATTTCTTGAAACAAGGCTTTAATGAGTTTCTTTCTAGTCTGGATTTTTGTTGACTGCTTTTCTTTATTTGTATTATTCATCCAATAAAAAAATAATAAATATTTGAATATGATGACCAAATGTTTGTTTGCAAAACCATCATGAAAAAAACCTTTATCATTTCAATAATACGACCATAAATGTTTGTTTGTAGTAAATGTTTATGGATTGAAATTTTAACATGTAACAATGAGATTTTAGAATACCATTTAATAAAACACTTTTATTATCATATCCTATTATTTCTAGGCCTTTCATAAATCAATGGGATATTTGACTTTTCTGTTTTTATTTATTACGCCTTACTATGAAGTGCAGGCATCACTTGTTCCCATTCCGCTTGAGACGGGCAGGATTACAAAAGCCATGTCTCAACCTGAAGTTCACCTTTATCCCCCCACAGCACATCACATCTTTTCAGTTTCTGTGACCTACTTCACCTTTTTCAATTTCAGCCAAAAATAAAGCCGCACATAAAAGAAAGTAAACCGCAATAAGACTTGAAAAGAAGAGAAATATATTGGCTGCTTGCTCAAGATCCCGGAGTGACATTCTATTTTGACCCTATCAAACTATCCAGTCTTCTTTAACTTTACCATAGAAGTTTGCAGTGAATAAACTGCTGTGTGACTTATGACTCGATCAGTACCGCAATCTTGCTGATGTTTGTTTCGGCTCTTATATCTGTATAAAGCGGATCCATCAGTTTGAAGAAAGAGCCCAACCCTGTGTGTTTGATTGCCATCTTCTCTTGCTTCTGCCATGTTTCTTTAAATCCGTGACGATGAAGTGGCACTTTGACCTGCTGTGGCAAATCAAGCTTCCACCCCTCACTACCCGCTGCAGGGGGGTGATTGGAATAATTGGCATGTTGATGAGCAGCCTACCGGTGAGAACCCTCCAAATACAATCGCACGAAAACACTAAAGCATCATTTACATTTAAAACAATTTTATTTCTGAACAAATCAGAGATGACGTTATTAAAACCCAGTGGTAAAAATGTAAAGCATAACCATGAAGGTAGTTACATTTCATCAAATGAATTAATGATTATTTTGGTGTTTCAAGAAAGTAAATAATTGATAACTACAAATTAAAGATAAATGCTGGTTCCGGTAAGATCTTTGATCACAAAGAAAAGAAATGAGAGCTTTAAATGTGTATTTTTATCTGCATGCTCTCGTGTGAATCAGCAGCCGGTAATTATGCTGGCTTGCGTCTCATGAGAACACGTAACACGCTAACAGTTCTCGGTTCATTTCAAGTTAAACACGGGATAATAATGGCGTGTGGTTCAGTAAATGAGTCAGATGTTAATTTGGTAACGACTCTGACAGATTCACAAACAGAAGTGCAGAATGTTAATTGCCAAACATCACAATGACCTTCCTTAAGAAGAAGCGGTTCTTCATGGTCGGCTGGAGAGGAAATATTGTGTAAGCACTGACCAGATACACTTCAAACCACTGACACGTCTCATAAACAGTTAAGTCTGACTCTCTGTGTCTCTCAAAAGATCTCTCATTCACCGTGTGCGCTCTTCTCCTCTTGTTACCACTCTGTAACATTTACTGACCACAAATCCCCAAAAATACGGCGACTCAAAACCGCTTTCCTCATGCCTGTGTTAAATTCATCAAGCCCTGTCAATCCAAATGCACTTTTACATCCCCCACTGAAGTACACATCCAGCCGGCCAATGAAATTAGAGTTTAGTGGACAGTATACAGTGCATGTATTGTGTAAATCAATTTCATGATATGTGAAGCCTGAACAAATATTTGAGAGGTTTGTATATAATGTTTATGTGTATATTATATAAAAGTTTACAAAATATGTTAACAAGTTTTGTAAAACAACAGTAATTAACCCCAGGAGCTGTAACCAGTGGTTAACACTTCATGACACGTATATATGATCTGTTGGCTCTGACCCGGGTCATGTCTAAAAACCTGTGGCAGCAGAAAAATATAGTAAATTATCAATTCCCAGCCAAAAATTAAGTTCTCAATATTTTCTTGTAAAATTGATGTCTTTTTCAACGATTTGATGTATTTCAAAAATATCACTATACAAATCCACAAACTTTAAGCAGTAAGGGTAAGAGAATAATGAAATAAAATAACAATTCAAATCACAACATCAAGTTTTTTTGTTATTTGATGTTTTTACTGTATTTCAAAAATATTACATTAAAAGTTATCATTAACTGCAAAAAAAAACATTTTCTACATATACACAGCAACAAGAACAACAGAAAATAAAGTGACATAATATCCAGCATTAAATAAAGATTTGTATGATTTTATTATAGATTTGTAGTGTTTCTGTAATGTGATATTGTATCATATTTCACAAATCGACAGTCAACTAACAGATTTCTCACAGAAAATAGTTTTCCATGCTTCCCATATAGTATATTTACAGTTTCCATTTCTATACTTTTCATTTTCAAATACGTATAATTTCTGTAACATTATCCAGCATTTTACACTTAATACAATGCCATGTGTTTATTGGTCACCTCCAGACATATTGAAAAAGCCCACCCCATTAATACATGCTTACTCTAAAGCACACTTTAATAAGACACTTGTGTGTTCTTAAGATGAAAGATGGTTATCATAAACAGTTCACAAACAGTAAAGACAAAAACAATGTTTGAGAGTAAGAATAAAATACATAAAAACTAACGAGAGAGGGCATCTCCTTAGACCTCCACCTGAGGACATTTTGACTTCATTTGTCTTTAATATTAATATGGGAGCCATAATATAGAAACGATAAAGAACTTTAGTGTGGGTGGTAGGATCTGTGTTTTCTTTTATATAGACTGCTTTCTATATTATTATATAGGCCTGGACAGAGGAGAAAACGTTATTCTTTCGTTTAGTACCTTTCATTAATAATGTGTTTTATGTGCCTCATCCCCATATGTGGATAGATCATAAAAGTCCTTGAAGTGTTCGCATACATTTATATCTGGCTTAGTAAAGCTCAGAAAAATAAACTGTCATGAAACCGCCTCTCATTAAAATGATGTATTTGACAAAATGTTTATGCTTCCTGCGATGTTAAAAAGTCTTTATTGTTTAAATTTGGACGAATGAAGTTATTGGCTGCGAGTGTTGTTATAAATGTTGTGATTCTGGATCTAAATTCCCAGAGACTGCAGACATTGACATACACTATCGATAAGCTCTTCCAGCTTTATAAATATATATTCTATATGAAATTTGATCAATTTCACCAAAAACATTAATGTCACACTTGTATCTTCTTTCTCAAACAGCATTCCTGCGGAATTCCCACAATGCAACACATTTTATCTCCAGACCCACAGTTCTATATTTTCCCCCAGCACCATAAAACAGTGTTTTCTACAATGTGCTTTCTTGTCGTCTCCACTTTTAAACCACACGCATGAGGTGATTTATTTTTGACATTTCGAATCATTTACATTCCGGCATTTAACAGTCGATTTAATCCGATGCGTCTTATTGAGAAAACACTAAAGCCATTCATCTTTTCATCTTCCATCGCCCGCAGCGTGACTTATTTTGGGGGTGGTTTTAAAAATGACTTTGATTTTAAAGATCACACGGAATGAATTTAAAGTTTCACATCTCGATCTTGAGATGACCTCAGTGGATTGACTCACTGTTTCTCTAATGGTTCATCAAGTGTGTTTGATTATGTGACATCCAACCCGTCGAACCCCTCATCATGCATATCACACCAGCACCGGAACGCTGGGTCTTATTTCCTGTGAGCGATGAATCATGGGATACGCTGTCACAGTGACATGTGGCTTCTAAAAGACACAGGCTGGGGTTTTCCGTCAGACTGAGGAACAACAGAGAACGCTGAGGTCTGTGACAGAGTTTGGTGTTACATATGTTAATGTAAGGAGAAGAAGTGTTCGGCAGCAGAGCGACAGAGATTCATCTTCCGATGAGAGTGTAGATGTAAACCTATCAGTCATCTGCCACCCAGAACACCAACGGCTGCACCCGCTGGCCTTTGAGAGGTGAGAGAACGAGTCCGTGTCTGCTGGGATATGAAACAGGATTTCAAAGTGTCTGGTCGGGTGCAAATACAGGCTTCGCTCTCCGTGTTCCCACAATTTCTCATCGATCATGCGCTCAATGACTAACCCAGTGAACAGCAGTTGAGTTGAGCCACGATATTTATCTTCAGTTTCTTCCAACACAATTCAGACAACACAAAAAAACTTGAAACAGGCGTTACACTCAGTACTTAGCAAGTTTTACTCTAGATATTTACAATGAAATATAACATGAGTAATAATGCTAGTCTATAAGAAGAAAATAGTACAGATGTATTTAACATTGCAATCTGCAATCTGAAACTTTTTTAATCACAAATGAAAAAAAGACTACCATGTTGAAGTCAAAAGAAATCAAATTAAAAAGCCACAAAACAAGACTGCTTAGACTTCCAGGAGGAAAAGAGCCCTTACCTTTCATTATGGTATCTGCTGTATCTTTGGGTAAATAACATTTACAAAACAGGCAAATGAAATTCACGAACATTTTGTGTTCAAAACATTATCAGAATTCACGACAGAAACATTTTAATAATGATTTTTGATTAAATGCAAAAATATAGAAATATGAAAAGTGACTGGCAATGTGTATTCCATACAGAGATGGTTATGATTTTAAAAATGACAAATTGTAGTTTTTAGTACACATGGCCCTGACGGAATCCGATCCCACCCTTCATTCAGTCTAGGGTAACAGTACATCAAGAGCTGCAAGATACATAAAGTATATTTTAATCTATGGCACATTACAATGGTTAAGAGAGGATGTTAACAGAACAAATAATATGAAATATTAAACATATCTGGTGTGTCAATTCTTTTCTTTCAATGTTTGAAGTTTAAAGGATATTTAATTTGCATTGATGAAAATGCATTTGAAAAAAATACAATAGTACTGATATATTTTAAAATAGATCTGAAACTAGTCTTAAGCTTTGTCTGTGGATCTAGATATTTCCATAAATTTTGCCCAGTTTTGTATGCAGTATATCCATAAAACATTATAAAGAGCTGAATATAATATTTAGATTTAATAAAGAAGATCAGAGCAAGAGTTCTGATATCTTCCTCACACCCCATGGAAGGCCAGTTTGAGTTTTTCAGCCCACTGTTAAGGAATAAAGAGTGCAAAGAGGAACAATGATAAACATTTAGAACTAGGTTATTAGGAAAAGGGCAATTTGAGATATCAGAAAAAATGAAGAATTAAAAGATATCTGGTTGAATTATTTAGAGAAACAATTACAACAAGTGTTTAATTTTGCATTATTTTGTAAAAAAGTTAAAAAAAAACTTTATTTGCTGGACTATAAATATCATGATTTATTTTCAATATTCTTCAGAAGAATGAATAATTAGTTGTTTTAAGCTCATGTTATTAAAGGTTAATGAAAAACAAAGCCCAAATCCCAGTCATGTCACTGGAAAACTATAATAAATCCCTATACAATTATGCAATGTTAACCTGGAAACATGCACATATGATACAAATATATCATTCTATAATTATCTCTTTGTCTCTGTTTCCTGAAGAGGGGAAGCAACCTTTTATTTGAGATATCTCTGAGATTACGAACGATTTCATCATGTTCATCAACTGGTGTTTTCCATTTCTACTAACATTTGCCTGACAGTACCCTGTGCTTCTTTCTTTTGTGTCAATCAATCAGTGTCAGAACATTTCCTTCTCTATCTACCCCCCAAATGCCATCTTGTTGCCCTGTGCTTACCATCTTTGGGCTTGTGGAAGCTGGATTGGCCTCTAAACAACACACGGATGCCCTCTCTTCCAGCTCAAGAATTATAGATATATAAAACAGAAGACAAGAGCAGACGCAGTGACTGCTGTTGCTACTAATCACCCTGCACACCTCATTAGTTTAATCAAATAAAAAACACGCTTGATGAGGAAGAGTGAAAGAGAGGAGAGAAAGAGCGGATGAGTGCTTGTGAGGAGAAAGAGATTCTTCACCTAAAATAAAATCTGTCATGAATTACTCATACTACAGAGGTTTCAAATATGTATACATTTCTTTCCTTCAGTTCTTTGACCCCGCTGACTACATTAGTAGTCAGAAAAATGTATTTCTATCTTTCTGTTGAACACAAATAAAATATTTGTAAGAATGCAGGGCAGCAAGGAGTTTCGGGCTGGATATTTCTATTGTAGTCAGTGAGGTCCGAGAACTCTTTGGTTACAAGCATTCATCCAAATATCCTTCTCTGTGTTCATCAAACTCATACTTTTATACAGAATTTCCGTCCCATCTTCTCCCCTTAAACACCATGTATGGAGTTTCCAAGACCTAGATTTACTTTGCATAACCTCATCTTGATATCATTTAAACATGCTTTCCCATTTACATAACATTTACTTTAACACCGCAACGGAACCAGATATTAAAGAAATATATGATACCAAGCTATATTGACAATTACAACTTAAATTGCTAGAATGTGTCCAGAATCATTTTTATGTTTTATAGAAACATATAAATAAAAAAAACCTAAACTGAATATTTTGATATTATAATACAGTTGATCTTATTCCGTTCCCCCCTATATGGCATTTTAATTTCTTTAAAAAACGCAAACTTACTTTATCTGTAAGGAGTTCTGAACCTTTTTTAAACTCTTTATATCGGAAACATATATACCGTATTTATTTAGTGTAAATACAGTTGTCTTATTCGGCACATCACTGGTAAAGTATTTAAAAAAGGACGATGAAAATCTTACCGTTTGCCGTTAGTGTTATTTTGTGTAATGATGTGGAGATGCCTCTGTACAGATGTGGTTCTTCACTAAGCGATTTGATTTATTAAAACCAGACAATGACTTTGAGTACTGAATCCAGCAGTGTCCACTATCTAATGAAGTGTTCTCACTAAAGAATATGTCTCATAACATGAAATCTACATTGCATATACATTGATAGCACTCAATATTATTAAAACATACAATTCTACCGGAAACATGAACGAGAGCATCAGAATTCATACAATTTTATTTAACTTCTCCTTAATGATTAAATGTCATTAAAGTTTGAAATTCAGCACACAAACAGCATGGCTAAAAGGCTTATTCAGTCATAACCGTGGGTCAGGAAATCTTCATCATATCTAAACACTCTTTCACTTCTATGTCTGCTATTGGCAAAGTCTTCCAGCAAATCATCCAGCATGCAATAATAATATTAATAATAATAATAATAATAATAATAATAATAATAATAATAATAATAATAATAATAATAATAATAATAATAATAATTCACAGCAATTATATGTTTACATTGATGTGTATATATGATTACTTTTATTTGTGTGTTGACATTGATCAAATTTAACGCATTGTAACCAGACACTGAGTGGTCTCCACATCATTACATGTAGCTTCAAACTATGAATACATATATTGTAATATGTAATGCCTTTTTAAATAACTATTTTGAACAAAACTTAATTTTCCCTTTATACAATTCCCATGCATTTGTAATGTTATATATTCAGATTTTTATCTTTTCATTATCTTTTACATTTTAATTAGAATAACTTTTCTGTTATGATCAATCCCTGTTTATGACTTTATATAATATTCATTATGTTCTCTTAAGTTCTGAAAAAGGCAGAGAGCATGAACTCTTGCAGGGGACACATTGCATATGAATAAACCTACTAGACTTTTAGAAATTCTGGAGGGCATGACATGGATTTATATTTATACATTTATATTACATTATAACATGTCATATATTTGTCCTATTCATGTATTTACAAAAACAGTTAGTAAGTTAAAATCAATAATAAATAATACAATGTCAAAAAACAGCACTTAAAAATTGGTCTTTATAAAAATTTTGTTGATCAAGCAAGAAGCCAAGATTGTCCTTTGTCCTTCGAAACCAGTCAGTGACAGACACTTTATTTTCAGTGTCAAATGACCTCCGTCACAAGACCTCAACTCTCCGTTCACCCTCACGGCTCGATCTCCCGGTTCCTCTTGTGTCTTTTAATGGAGTGCTCAACGCTCAAGACCCCATCCTCTGTTCCTCTCTTCAGCATCACTGTGCGGTCTCAGAGAGGATTCTGTCTGGCTCAAAGCAGATGGCAGATTGTCATAATTATATCTCAGAGTTTGAAGCTCTGAACAGAGAGAGCAGTCTGGAATCTGTCAGTGAACGTCTCCTGTGAGCGGCATTAGACATCTACAGCTGCACCGTTCTCCTCAGCATCCCTGATTTACTGGCTTATGAAGACACCTTTGACTCTTGAAGGACTGCCATACAAATAGAAATCTATAAATGTGTGCATTTAGAGACTCACAATCCTCCAAGCATATGGCTGAAGTCCAAAGCGAGAGAGCTGAGGTGCGGGATGTGTATCACTTCACCGAAGAGCTTTAAATTAAAGCTTTATGGTCTTGGTGGACAAGAGCAGGACTATTAAAGAAAGAGCGCCGGCAGAATATCCTCTGATACTAAAGACATCTTGAAGAACTGGCACGTAGAGCGATAGGAAATAAAGCTAAAAAGTGATGTTGGGCCGTGTCACCAGCAAAGGTTGTCTGGGCAATGCTTTCAAATGGGCGAGTTTATTAGCTGCATAATTTTCATGCTCTTTGAGGACCTTGGGTTTTATTTTACTCTCTCCGGGTCCTTCCTCACTTTACTCAATAACCTGAAGGAGAAATTGTGGAGGAAGAAAAGAAACCAACTTGATAAATCCAAGGAGGAACTGGTACGATGAAGGAAGTCCTTGTGGGTTAAAGATGAAATCCCTTTAGATTGCAAATAAAGCAAAGTGTTGCCGTTTGTGAGAAAGAGGAACAGTAAGACACATGCATATGTAACGGCACACAGTCTGTGGGACATGGCAGTCTGCCGTCAGTGATGCTGGTGAGGAAACAGAGGGGACTTCCATCTGGGTCTGAAATCACATTGGTTTTACACCAACACCCATTAGCCAGTGAGTTAAGCCTCGGCTGGTTTATTGTACCGAAAGATGGCCATTTATAGTCCTGTGGCCCACCTGTTCTTTACACAACACAACAGTCTCGCCTAAAGTTTGAATGCAAACCATCTTTCCCCAGAACAGACTCATCAATATTAATAGCTATGTTTGGAATCGGCTTGTTAAAGTTTCACGTCACCTGGCAGCGCCTCCACTCCAAATGCTCTATCGAATGCCAAAAGGAAATAAGCTAAAAATATTATTATGTACTTGCTGCAAACCTAGAGAAAAATCACAATCCTCTCCTTTAACACCATAATGAAATCCCAGATCGCCAGACAGCATTGGGTTTATGAAATTGTTAAAATATTGGTGTCGGGTAAGCGGTGAGATTGGAGACTGTAATGTACACAGTGAGATTATGAAAGCTTTGTAATATGAATAAACAGCACAAATGAACAGCGGTAGTCTCATGAGAGGAGGCTTGGACACCGAGCACTGGTCATTTGTACGCATACAATCCAGATCCTCAAAGAAAAGTCCCGCTATTTATTTTCTCTGAATTACAGTGTTCAAAACATTACAAAAAATGAAAGAAGACATTTTGAAAAACGTTGGTAACCAATAAGCAATGCTTTTGTGTGCATACATGTCAATGGGGGCCAATAGTTTTGGACTTTCTTCAAAATATCTTGTAAATGTATCTGTAATGCTGAACGAAGTCATACAGTTTTGAAATGACAATGGCATGAGCAAATATTCATTTTTTAGTAAACAATCGCTTTAAAAAATCTAAATGTTGAAAAACTCTTCTGTTCATCTGCTTGATGACAAGATTTTACAAAACAAGATAACTTTTTTGAGTTCTTATGACTATAAAACAAACCAACTGCACAAAAAACAGTTCTCAGTTTGGAAATAAACTTTTATCATAAAACTTCATTGGATGGTATTAAAATATTTACAATTGTTACTTGCTAAAAAAAAATTACAAATATAAGACATAAAAGTAAAAACTTAGAAACTGTTACTAGTCTCTTCATATAGAACATATTGAAATGACAACAACTTCTATTTCTAGAAAAGATTCATTGTAATCGGGTTAAAAGGGTTTTAGCAGCATAAAGGTAAAGAGCTAATATTTCATTACAAGCACAGTAATATCACCAAGGCCATGCTCTTATAGTATACAACACCTATAGTGTAGCTTAGAGTTCCACCTGCAGTAAACCAGACGCCACATCAATCCCTTCTCCTCATTAGCGTGATGTCTGCAAACATGTTTTGCCCGGAATCTTTCATTCTCCACAAGACAAATTTATTATTTCGTTCTGTATTGTAGCCTGGCTTCGGTACGAGACGCGGCAGGCGGTGAGGGGGGGGGATTGTGGTATTCGGCTCTGTCTCAGAGTGGCAAGCACAGTAATTGAAAAGTGCAGCAAAGAAATCTTTTCAATCAGAATGTGAAGGCTGCAGCTCATTGTACCTCAGTGTTGCGTATCCAATAAGAGACGCACGAATCGCAGAACAAAACAGGCCTTGTTTCACAGCAAATAACTACCAAAGCCTGCTCGCATCCGACACCACACCACTCTGAGAAAGAAATGTTTCTTAACTAATTCTCTGTGTATTTCCTTTCTCTCTCTCTCTCTCTCTCTCTCTCTCTCTCTCTCTGTCTCTCTCTCTCTCTCTCTCTCTCTCTCTCTCTGTCTCTCTCTCTCTCTCTCTGTCTCTCTCTCTCTGTCTCTCTCT
>CM065662.1:12956371-12979467 GCA_033220385.1 Triplophysa yarkandensis | reverse complement strand
TCAGTCAGGAGCTCACAAACAGGTAAATTGGACCACAAGGAGCCCAACTGTACACAGTCAAAAGTGTTTGGCTCTAATGTTTAACGTGGGCGTATGAGATTTTCTTGCTCTTAAAATTTAGACCCATATGCCTGCAGCATATGAAATATTAAATCATCTCCTATTGGGCCTAGTTTGGGAAAAATCCAATTAAAAAAAATCTAGAAAAAGTAGACCTACATGGAAATTCACGCTGGTCTAAACTAGTATTTCCGGTGAGCACTGTACAGTGTCTCTTGTTCACGTGGTCGAGTTCAATTACCTACATTGGCTTTCTCTCCTCATCTTTATTTATTAAGCTATCTCTGTTCTGCCCCGAGCGTTCCTGAACTGCCGTTCTCGGACTCTTTCATTAGTTGACACACACACACAAGTGCTCCCGTGAGAGCGGCAGATAAAAGCTAGTGAGCGCTGCATGTAGCAGTGACCATCTCATAACCACGTGGACCATTATCAGTGACAAGCTTTCACCCTCGGACCCATTCTCTCCTCGCCCCGGGCCCAAGGGTCTCATTCTCATCATAAACACCATACTGCTTAACCTGCCAGCATTGGTCGGCTGCCATTTTTTCTTTTGTTTTATTGTTAATGTGAGATGGAATCATAAGAAACTCAAATGATAATAATCTAGATTCAGATTAAAAGTGTGCTGTGTAATATTAGGGAAAATCTATTGATAGAAATGAAATATAACATCCATATTTATGTCTCCAATGGTTTAAAGAGTTAATTGACAAACTTCTCTATAGTATGCTTTTGTTTAATATATTATATGTTAGGCAAAGAAACTTAAACGTGTGGATATCTTTGTCCTGTGTCAGGCACCGTAGAGTCGTTGGTTGCAATGCGTAACCTCACCATTTCACAAACTGGACCTCTAAATAGGGAACAAATAGACTCGTAGTTGTTATAGAGATACAAGTGTCACCTCTAAAACTTTAAAAAAGAGACCTCAACATTTTGCTAAGAAAACAAAGTCTGAAAGTAAAAGTCAATATGAACATGACATTTTTGTAATCAAATTCATACCAAAAAAAAAAAAAATCCAAAAAGTATTCACAGGCTAACTGTATTATCTTATCTTATCGTGTCTATTTTTACATTTTATAAGAACCATCAGAATAAAAGTTCAAACACAACCCAAACCTTCCTGAAATCTCTAAAAGATCATATTCTGAGCAAGAAACTTTTCCTGCGGTTGGGGGACGGACCCGTGTGTGGGCTCCAAGGCTTCAGCTTGTTTTTAATCAAGTGTTAGGACTAATGGTCTCCGCTGTCACACACGGCCACCGTTCATCACAGAGGCAATGGGGCCTTTCACATTCATCAGGCATGCTTAAGTAACTCTTATGACCTTAGAAGGTCAGCGTTGACCCCATGACCTCATGTGTGGGTTCAATAGGCAGACAACAAAGATCAGATCTATCTGAGATGATCATGGATGCTATTCACTTCATTGGTTTAATCATCAAACTCCAGCTACTCTGTAGTGCTTTATCTGTTTCTTATTCATTCTATAGCAGAAAGGGGACTTTACTTCAATCAGATTACAACATTTAAAACATGACTTAAGACTTCCACATCAACACTCCACAGCAGATCCACTGCTAGTAAACTAACATTGACGAAGTTGGCCATTAAAGGGATACCTCATCCAAAAATAAAAGTCCTGTCATCATTCACAACCTTTAAGTGACTCGTACTGCTTTAAACACAAATTAAGATATTTAGAAAAACGTGCTTCATCTTCAATGTATGGACTTCGACAGGTTCCAATGTTGTTAAGACTTTATTCAGAATATCTTATTTCATGTTTATTTTGTATTTAGAGTTATTTTGCATGTTTGTGTTAAAAAGCTTGCTGTTTAACCAACAGAAGAAAAGATCTAGAAACAATGATTGAAATGATAAATGTGAGAATAAGAGAGTTCAAGCAGAAAGATATTGTGAGGAATGTGCAAACCTTCTCACATCTGGGCCTGAGAGTCAGCAGTCGGTATACAGCCCTCCCCTTCCCCTCCCACCCCTGACAGACTCCACCCTTCCTTCAAACACCATAAACATCTGCTCCAAACCACACATCCAAACCTCATCTCCAGGATTGAATCTCTACACAATCCTGAGTTAATTCATTGGCTGAGAGCTGGTCATTCACACACACTAAAAACAGAAATCAAGGGCCCTTGGAAGAGTCTACTTTATTAGAATTTGTCCAGGAATAAAGAATTATATTGAGAGATCCAAGAACTTTAAAATCATGCTTCTGAAGACAATAGGAGAGCCAATCAGGCATGTTTCATTTCAGTCCGACACACTCAAATAAAAGTTAAAAAACCTTTTCTAATTTCCTAAACTTTGAGTTATTTGAAAACTGACAGTGAGAAGATTTGTGGCAACAAGGCTTTAGCAAGGATTTCCATTTCAGTCTCAATAAAAGAAGCAATGGAGAAAGCATCGAAGCGGAATTCGGTGAAAGCATCCCGAGACAGAAGTTTCTGTCGTCTCTTGTCAATCATTCCCATGTTTTCCGTGATTAACTCATCAGCCGTATAGTGTTGATGAGGATATGCCGTGGCGTCGTGATTATGTATCAGAAGTCTCTTCACAAACAAAACTTTTGAGTCGGATTTAATGAGAGAACACGAACAAGTATCTGCGAGAGGGCAAAATAGTTGTTTTGATCGATGTATTAATATCTCAGTTCAAAGGAAATCTTTGCTGAAGGTCTGCTATTCACCTGAATAAGATTATTGAATGATCAGCCTATTACAACCCTCCTAATCTGATGAATAGACAGAAGACTGGGAGAACACATGGAATCAAATTCACACATCTAACTATTCAAGATAAAAATATAAAATAGTTTTTAGTTCTAAATAATGGTAACAAAACCAACTTCTGATAGCATGTAATTTCTTGTTTTGATTTACAGTAATAAATAAAGTTAAATTGTAGACAAATCCATTTTTTATTCTTTATGTTTAAATGTTGTTTCTAATATGAGTTGTGACGTCCATCTGCAAATGTATCATTTTAGATCATTGCTGAATACTTCTATCATAAAACGTACCAAAAGATCTTTTAAAATGCAGTTTGAAACTGCTCAGTTAATAACATCATTGCACGTGATTTGCATAAATACTTATAATTAAACTGAGGTGTAGAGTTATATTTAAAGGCAGGAAAAAATGCAGCATTATTTTTTATAGTTTTATAAAAATATTGACCACATGAGGACTTAAAGCAACTGAAACATTTCAGTTCTACAACTCTCTACATGTAAATATGTAATATTTCATAACTTTGTTATATTTGACACAAACTCTTAACGATACACATTTCCAGTTATCATGTGAGCTCAGCAGACTCACTCGAAATGAACACGAGAGACTGAAAAGGAGACACTTCATTCATATTTTCTTTTCTTGTGTTAATCTTTTCATCACCTCTGTATCATTTTCTTATCACTCATTTCAGTCATAATCCTCATGTGTGAAACCAGCGGTCTCACCACAAATCACACCTAAGTCAAATGTGAAGATCAAATCAACTTCAATTCCAAACCGTAATAATCTCTTTTATTTGCAGAACACAAAAAATATATATTTTGGCAGCACCCATTTTCTCATATTTTATGGAAACCAAAACCAGTACAGGGTGGGTAAATGATGACAGAGATTTCATTTCTAACAAAAACACACGCACGCACTCACGCACGCACTAACACACACTCACACATGTACACACACACATGTACACACACACATGTACACACACACATGTAAACACACACACACACATGTACACACAGACACACACACACACACACACACACACACACACACACACACACACACACACACACACACACACACACACACACACACACACACATGTACACACACACACACACACACACACACACACATGTACACACACACACACACACACACACACATGTACACACACATGTACACACACATGTACACACACATGTACACACACACACACACACACACACACACACACACACAAACACACACACACACACACACACACACACACACACACACACACAAACACACACATACACACACACAAACACACACACACACACACACGCATAAAGTTTTATCTCATACTGCAAGTAATGTATTTTGCTTCTACCAAAATGAAAAGCAGTAAAACAACATCAGGGATTTCTCTTGTCAAATCTGAAAGCCACTGGGGTTTCTGTTAAGGATCACAAAATGATTGAAATAAACAAAATGTTCCAGTCTCTGCATTCATTTATTGAGAGCTTAATTGCTAAGTTATGAAAGAATCCCACAGCTTCTGCTCTCCATGAAGTTAATTGCGCTCTTTAAGAAGCTTCATCTGATTCATATACCTGTGTAAATATCTCAATGAAATATGAAGGTAGAGGGGTCACTCAGACCGTTAAGAGACAACTGATCATTTCTGTTAATCCAACAAAGAGACAGATGGAGAAACGCTCTGAGATCTATCATTACTGCCGCTGTATAACATTTCATTAGAAGACGTATGGAACCATGTCTCTCAATGAGCGGTGTCCTAAAAACACTGAACTGTGTGAGCTCAGAGGGTCGTGGACTGGTGACTGGCCTGAGAAACAAACGATACCATCGCTTTCCCACAGAGGGAAATTTTGTTATCTCACAATAATTACGAACGGCTCATTGAAACACAACGAAATGACAGGAACCAGCACATAATGAGGCTTTACACACAGTTCCTCAAAACTCAATTTATTTCAATTGTGAGCTTGGTTAATGCTACTTTTAAGATGTAATAATCCCTCTTTACACATCATCAGTCCATGTGAAAGTTTGATGATTGTGGCTTTTTGAGAAACAAGTCAAAAAAACGAAAACAAAAATGTAAAGCTTTGAAATTATTTAAACAAACTGCTTTAATGTTGTGTGTATGAAAGTTAAACTCAAATATTATATAAGAATTCACTAAAATAGTGGATGTATATTAGAAATTCTTATATTGTTAAATAAATATAAACAGTATTTGTTTATATTTTACTTCAAATATTTTCTTCTGAAAAAATCACAAAACCAAATCTGAAAACAAAATAACAAACCATAAAATAAGGAAACAAAATAACATTTAGAAAACTCAAAGACAGAATTAGAATTGCAAATGACGAGTCAGAAAACATGACGACTGGTCGAAACTTCTATCAATCATGATGTCCAGGGATTCCGTTCAACATTACTATGAGAAAAGATTAGTTTTGTGATTTCTTTTCTGTTTGGCCCTTCCTGGCCACACTGGAACCCTAAAGCATCAGTAAGTTAATGTAGTGACACTTCCTCTCTCTGAACAAACCAATGTGATGGAAACAAAATAAATAAATACATAACAGGCAAAAGCCTTCATTAACCCGACATTAAATCTCATTGATGTAGCAATTATGATAGTAATAACATCTTATTTATGATTCTTCTTTCCTACGGGAAACAGCGGGAACGGGGAAATATTTGGATTTCTCAGTCTTTGATTGGAAAGTTTTTCTTGTGTTTTATTCCGAGGGTCAGCTGAAGAGTTGCTTTTGTCAGTATCACGGCCGGGATGAAGGCAGTGTGGAGCAAAGGGAAGCGAAAAAAGGAAAGAAGCACAGTGGTAAGGCATGGAAGATGAATATTAAAGGTCTTCCGAACCCAAGAAAAGCCATGTTCTCTGAAGAATCCCCAGAGACAGAAGAACAGAGCGCTGTGACTCTCATAGGTGATGTTAAGGTGAACAGAGAGGTCCAGAGCACACATGCTTGAGAAAGTTGACAAGCCTGGGCACTTTTCTTAGTGCTCTGCTTTTGTTCTCCAACAGAATTCTGAGCTGACCCTGCTGTTGTATTTGGGTTTATGATAGAGGAACATGTAATTCTGTAACTGTATTTTTTGTATGTTGTAAATGACTCCGCGTGAGGTAACAAGTGCACCAGCGTCGTACATTTCAACAGACTGACATCTCCCACTTAAACCATTGACAGCGCTGCATGCCAACTAGTTTTCACTTTGTGTTCTTTTTCATTCTTTAACTGAAACTTTACACAGCAGGAAGCCTTCCACCCCAACACACACACACACACACACACACACACACACACAAACACACGCACACAAACACACACACACACACACACACACACACACACACACACACACACACACACACACACACACACACACACACACACACACACACACACACACACACACACACACACACACACACACACAAACACACACACACACACACACACACACACACAAACACACACACACAAACACACACACACACAAACACACACACACACACACAAACACACACACACACACACACACACACACACACACACACACACACACACACACACACACACACACACATATAATCAAAGTCTTTGAACGGGCTTTCACAGCGTTTAGGTGGGATGATCTCCTACAATGCAAAGGATTTCATGTAGAGGAAACACTCGACCAAATGCTAAGAAGACTCTAATCATCATTACTTTATTTGGTGTTTTTCCACACTTTTACAGTATAGAGTATTTCTGTTCTCCAAAGTAAACGTACTTGTGAGCATGTCATATTCAAGATAACTTACTACGGTTCATAGAATCTGTATTATACAGTAACAAATAATATTGTTTCCCACAATGCAATTCACTTGACTTTTCATTATCAAAATTTAACAAATTTTTCACTTAAATGCAAAACAGCCTTATTTATTCCAGGTAGTACGTGTTGAATTAAACACACAGCATAATGTGATCATGGGACAACACTGTAGTACTGTCTAACACAGTAAGCAGAAGGGTTGCGTTCTCTGATAACATTGTCTCAAACGTTACACCTTCAGCTATACCTTTCTTACATGTGTTTGTCAAACTATACCTTAGAATGTTGGAAGGTAAACCCTCATAAGTGTGACCTTAGCAGATTCTGTGCATGGTGGAGGTGCTGAATAGCTTGATATCCATACCCCGATTCTCCTTTCTTCACAGTGGTATAGGTAAAGTATTGAGAAAACAATATTCTTTATAAAGAAGTGTTTTAGAAATTTAAGAACGACAGAGCTTTGAGGTGGTTTCAAGGGAACGCAGGCCAGGTTAGTAAATCTCGTAAAAAAAAGAAGCATATTTGATGTTCATTTTATAAGTATACTCAAGTAAAGAAGTATATGAAAAGTATACTTTATTTAGTTAGCATACTAATATAAAGGTAGAAGTGTACTTGTTAGTGTACTAATAGCGCTTGGGACTAAATGGGCCAACTTTCTAGATGATGAAAGTATAATTCCTATTTTAAGTTGAAGATAAGTACACTTATAGCACTCTCCAATAAACTTTCATTTCTTGTGGTAATCTCATCTTCACAAATACATACAGCATTTTTGAAGCATGTAAATGTCATTTTTTCCTTACAATCCAACAAAGGTTTTTTTCCTGGAGAGATGATTGACAGAGCGGGAGGATTAAAGCTCTGATCCCCCGGCACGTATCATGACCTTCATCCTCTAAATGCATTATGGATTATCGAATCAAGTGACATATGCCACCCAATAATAAAAGATTACTGTTCCTCGATAAGCCAAAGGCATGTGCTATTCACCGCTTTATTACACATGACAGAAAAATAGAAGATATGCTTAGATCGAAGAACACACTCTTATCCGATGAGCTATGTATTATGGAAGCATTTTTGGATATACAACTTTTCAAACCTGTATGACTTTCTTCTGAAGAACACAATAAAAGATACTTAGAAGAACTGTTGGTCCACCGTAGATTAATGAATGTAGACCAGCAGCTTTTAGTTTAGAAACATTCTTCCAAATATCTTGTTTTATTTTGCAGAATAATAAAGTTTAAAATGACAGGAGGGAGAGTTGAAGATGTCTTTTTTCATTTTGAGGTGAGCTTTACCTTTAAACCTTGGATCATTTTCATTTAACGTAATTTAAAATAAAACTGTAAAGAACAAAGTAAAAAGAGCACATTTACAAGAATGTTATGTTATAATTATTTTATATTACAGGTCTAGCTGTTAAAATAGTCCAGTTTTTGTTACAATTTTAAAAATTTTTTGTAGATTTGCACACTTTTTTCAGTATACATCATTCTGTAAAATCTGCTCAGCTTTCATTAGAAACATAACAATACCAAACAGATAATGTTAATATATTTAACATTACATTTTTATTTTCCTTCGTCTCACTAGTTTATTCGTTTTTTTTATTCGTAACAATTTAAGTTCTCAAGCACATTTATATTTTTCCATTTTCAATGCCAAACCAATAAATTCTGGAAGCTGTATTTGACCCTTCATACAGAGTGAGTGAGGGCAGAGGCAGTGTGATGGCTGATGGTACGACACCATACCAACTTCATTTTTCTGATCGTGTTGTCAGAGTTAAAATGTGAGTGTGTGTTTGAATAATTTCTCTGAGGGGTCTCATGCTGGCCAAGATGGTAGATGATGGATGAGGTTACACAAGTCTCTCTCTCTCTCGATTACTTCCACATATAGCCCTGTGCAGCCTTGACTCCGGCACACCGTTTCTCTCCCCAACAGGCTGACACGTGAGATGCTTTGGTAGGCAGTACTCAAGGAGAATATGAGGATCTATCATCATCGCTCTCATTCCCCTGCCTCCAGCAGCGGAGTGTATCGTGCGCGCCGGGTGGGCGAGGGAGAGGGGGCTGCGTGTTTCAGCTCGGAAAAATGGGGGTGAAGAAAACATTTCCTCATGCAGACGCGTGTCAAGGGGAACAATACCAATTGGGAGAGTGAATGGGGCTGTCCCTGTAGATTGATGGGGTGAGATGTGTGATAGAATAGGGTGGGTGGGTGTCTGTAAGGGTCAACACTGTGTTAATGGGCACGTTCAGAAGCATGGCACCTGTGAATCGGCAGCTCTTTACTTCGGCCTGACGTTCTCGAGTGATGGAATCAGAAGCATTGATATCATTGAAGACAGGTGACTGTAAAGGACAAATACACAAGTGCTGTTTTATCTGTAAGCTTACACATGAACATGTTGGATTTACAAAAATAAAACAATTAACAATAATGATATAAGATGTAATTTTTCATAAATTTACTATATATTTTACCGATTTTAAAATAATGTTACAATATCAAATTCAACAAAAGAATGTAAAAGGAAAAAATTCTTTTATCGGGAAAAATATTTTGCAGTATTATTTGATGCCTCAGCTTCCAAAACAACTACTGTTATTTTTACAGTATACAATACGTGTAATAAGCTTAGACAATTTAAAAATAAAAAAGAAGATAAGATAAGCTATAAGTAAAATAAATGCTTTTCAAACCTCGAGAATAATACCACAAGGTCTACAGATTGTGTAGACTAATAAATCCAAACGGCCGCTTGGCAGAAATGATGGGTTAAACACATTTCTCTATGCCATACAAACTTGCAACAGAAAAAAACGTTAGAAACTGATTAAATACATGACTGGCAAAACGCCAGAGAACAGAGAAAGAAGAGTAGGAATGATGCTGAAAAAAGAATCAGCAGGGATTTGGGTTAAAGGGGAAATGTGTGATGTGTGATGTCTTTAGGGGTATAAAAGTGATATAAAGTGGATTGCTAAATGAGACAGTGAGCCAAACTGTCAATATTCCAGTGTCCTTTATACCTCCATGTTTCGTCCACTGATACAGCTTACAATAGTTCAAAATGATGATCCATCCTCCAGTCAACTGTCAGATCAAACTAACAAGAACCAATCACTCGCAACAGCTAACAAAGTCTGGCCTGAACATACCAAAAGGAACATAATATCTGACATTTCTTTATTTAAAAACATCATGAATACATAGAGTTTTGGGGCCAAGTCTGTTGGCCATGAAGATATCTAAACCGTTTGTTGTCTTGCTCCTAAAAGTTGAGACAAACTTTATATCGTCTCTCTGTTTTAAAATGGATTAGAAATATTGGTGACTCGTCCACATGTGTTTGGTTCCACAAAGCATTATTCAGTTTATCTGTATTTTTAAAAGTGTTTCTATTTTACACCAAAAGCTGGGTCAAAATCCACTGGATAAAGTATCCCAAGCTTATATTTAACTTATCCATGAATCAAACAAACCAGAATTTTGGGGAAAAACAGCCCAGCATTGGGGTTGTTAAGTTCTTATTTAGCCAACCTTGGGTTAAAAACAAAGCAACCTTTTTGAAAAAAAAACGAATAAAACACCATTCCATGTGTCATCTCCAAACTTGCCCTTAATAGAAAACACTTCAACTAAACCCATTAACTGTTAAAAGACTTGAGCTTTCCTTCTTTATAAGAAGAAGTAAGTAGATCGTTGGTCTGTAAATGAATGTCCCTAGAAAAAATACGTTCCCAGCATGTTCTATAGATCCAAAAATACATCCATGCTGGACTCGATGTCCTTCCTTTTCCAAAGATAAAATTGATGTACTCTATGGTTTCAAAGCAGAGTAACTTCAAGGACTCGTCCTTGCGTCCTCCAGGCAACCTTCATAAAGAATCTGTGGCACCGAGCTGGGCTCCTCTTGGAAGTGATTTCTGGGTATTGATCCGGATCACATGATCCAAAGATCAATACCCCCTTATAAATCGTCCCATAGGGTTTTGTGAGTTAGCCGTGCAAACGGCGAATGAGGACGAGTTTGAAAAAAGACAAGGACTAATTATACAGATCTTTCAATTGAATGTGAATTCATTTAAAGGAAACGTCTTCTTATTGACCGTCACACAAGTGCCTGCTAACATGTAAAGACCAAGAAAACCCAACTTTCACAAGAAAACGAGAAAAACAGGTGCACACACGCAAAAGCGTGTAAAATAAAACCCAACACATATCTAAGCTTGTTAGTCAAAGAGCACTTCTATCATCTCCAGCAGGTTTGTATTGTCTAGACTCCATCTGTGTAGCGGTGATGGGCTTAGAGATCTCTCTATATGATGTTCTCTTCTACGCTCAGCCTAAAGATCTGCGCACCATTCATTACTGTCAGGAGAATAGAGGGAATCTGGTGGATAAGCCGCATATTGTAAGACAGGCGTCTATACGCCATAATTCCTTTAGAGTAGCTGTAAGCCCGCCGTTATCAGGCGGCGCGTTCGTTTTAATTGCGTCTGCTTTAAACACATTAGCCTGGCGCCCTAATGCGAACCCTTTTCATGGCGAAGCATTAAAACGAAGCGCACCGCTAGCAGCTAATTGATGTCACTCTAATTTAATTGGACAAAAGAAAGCACTTTATTTGCACAATTCATAACTTCAGTGGCGTGTAAACAGTGTGTACAAACTATGAATAATAACAGCCCAGAGGAGACCAGCGTTCCCAAACCTTCCATGCGTCTCCTGATGTTTGCTTACGCGTAACGTGATGCGAAGGGAGATTTATGGCTGGCAAACAAGAATAACACATGAAGTAGAAGAAAGCTGTTTCCTCTAAACATCCAGGTGCCCAGATGCTGTTTGAAGTGTAGCAGACCTCTCTGTGCCATGATGAATAAGTCATGGGGCAAGACTGAGAGAAGGTAAACATTCTAGAAGAGCAGTGACCACTTTAAGCCACCTCAGATGTGTTTGCTCGGGTCAAACGCTCATAAATAGCCAAACACATTGAGTCACGGATGGCAGTCGGACAAATGAAAAGCTGTGCTAAATTGTCAATGTTGCGATCCAATCCTGACTAGGATACTCTGTGCAACTATAGGGGATGTTGTGCACTAAAACAAGCTGAGCTGATTTAAAAAAATATGAAAATATGGCATTATTGTTCACTTGTGGGAATTATAGGTTACGTTGGATTAAAAGTTTGAGCACAAACAAATGAATATTGATCAAAATGAGGGATGGAATGACAGGGAAGAAAACCAAACATGAAATGTTTTTATATTGTCTTTGATTATTTTTATAGACTTTTGCGAAATGTAATGCTTTCCAGATTTGTGTCTCGGTGAAAAATGTTTGACTCATCTCTAGAGTTTCGAAAGAGATCTTGACAGTTTCAAACTGAGCAGATTTATCAACAGACAAACATTTATCATGGAAGTCTCTTTTAATAGCCCACCCAAGTTACTCCCACATATTCTATTTCTAAATCTGTGAGATTTTCATCAGTCTTAACATCTGCCTAGCAAAAGACAGCATCTCTTATTTGAGTTATTGATAAATCGATGGCCTATAAGCACCGCTAATAAGACCGTTCTTACTTTAGACCTCAGATGGTGTCAGTACTTGCGGGCCGCAAATAACCCAGAAAATTTCACAAGAAAGGGAAAAGGGCAAAGCGTTGGCTTTGAATCTTTCTTACAAGACTCAGCTGAAGTGGTGAGGGCACATGTCATAAAGCCGAGCGGCACCCAGCAGCGCTCCGCTCTTGCATTCAGATGGAATTTAGTGGCGCTCTGGGCTGTTCTTCGCTGAGGCAGCACACTTCTCTCTTCTCCTCCGGCCCCGTGCACCATGACACCAGGGATTTAATTGGCTCATTAGCACACAGACTGGTGAAGAGCTGAATCCACCACATTGCTCAATGTCAAAAGAGCATCCAACGAGAAAGGTTAACCAACTAAGAGATCACATAGCCAGCATTGGGTGGCAACGATCATGAAGGAAGATACTACCTGCTCGCTTTGTTTGGGTGAAACCGATGCCAAAGAAACACAGGTTAAAAGATAAATGATGAGAATATGAAAGAGAATGTCAGCGGTGATCCATTGCAATACATCGGAATATTTACAAACGCTGTAAAGCATTGTTTGAGGACTGCTGCAGTCGTATCGCTCAGGTTTTCATTATTCTGAAAGCCTCGTTTCGCAAACGTAGCTATTCTGTCCTCACTGAATCTCTCTGGACCAGGGACAACAAATCATGCCAAAATCTGAGCACTCCATGTACCTCCACTGTAGAAAGAAGGACGGAGAATAAAATGATGTGACTCATAATGGGATTTAGTATAACCTGCAGCAAGGCTTGAAATATAAATAAGAACAAGCCAGTGGCGACATAAACAAAATGTAAATCAATAAAAGCACTGAAACAACCAGATTTGCATTTCAAAATGGAAATATCAGCGTTGGCAATGCAGCAGGAAAAGTTATTTTTAGGTATGCTTAGGTTTCAGTGAACACCGTTCTTTGTTTAGCTCAGGATTTGTGTGGTGTATTTAAAAATACGGTTAATGATTTGATTGTTTTTCAACATCAGACGTTTATACATAATCAAGATAAATAATATATTAAGAATTTATTTGTGATAATAGATTTTTAGAAAATGTTAGAAATTTTTCTATGGTAATGATTAAAAAAAGAGCTTTCCAACGACCACAAACACTTGCTATAAAGAAAACCTAAAGGATTCATTATACGTGTTTTACACATCGCAAAGACAGATTCAGATAAACAATATAAAAAGGCCAATTAAAATTCAGTGTGCGAATAAAAATAAATATATTCAAAATATTCTCCACTTTTTTCTTACTGTATTTGTTTTCTGGTTTCCATTGCTGAACATGCTTCCTCTAAAATCACCGAGTCCTGTTTTGATGGATTATATGAACAGCTTTTCAGCATTAAAATCAGACAAAAGATCCAGAAATGACTAAACAATTAAGCATGTTCAGAAGAATATGGCTGCAGGCGGGGACACAGGAAGAGACGTTCTCCTCCCTGAGGTGCACTAAGCTTGTTACGCTAGACACAGATCTACTCTCCAGGTCTCGTTGTGGGAGTGTGTATGTTACAGCCAAACAGAGTTACAACCCAAACATTTGGCTGCATCCCTGAATAAATCTGCAGGGTTGTAGCAATGCCAGATGCTGACAGCGAAAGCGTCTGATATCACCGCCCTCAGATGGCACGTTGGGTAAAACATCAATGTATGGAGGTACTGTCGGCTGGATGTATAGAGCTTTCTCCACTCGGTGATATATTAAACCGTAAAGATACACATCTGCACGAGTGGATGGCAGAAGGTCTCCGTTTCATCGACAAGTCAAGTCTAACGGCTCGTAAAAAAGGAGGTGGATTCACCATCTGTTGTCAAGGAGCTTTATACGCCGCGCCAGTGCACAATGCAGTTTTTTCAAGGTGAAATCACCCGAACGAGGAGCTTAATCTCAGGCGTAAGCTTGAAACTCCGGCCGGGCGTTTAAAAGGTCGAGTCACTTAGATAAACTGGCACGGCGGGGTCAGCGTAATCACCCGCATTAGGGAGTTAATTGCCAGAAGCTTTGAGATTGATCAGCGATCCTCCTTTATGCAATGTTTTTACTCTACTATGAAGAGAGAAATGTGTGACACTGAGGTCTTATAATGAAGTCATTTATCACTCATGCCGAGTGCTTTCTGTTAAAAGTACCTGTGCTTAATGTAGGAGCTCTCCATACACATAAACCACTTCCAATAAAATCCATTAAACTTTAATGAATGTAATGTGACTTCTCTGGAGCAAACTTCTGCTGAGGAAGACACCGATGATCACATGAGAGAACCATTCTTAAAGATGACACGTTTTAAGAATCAATTGGTAAATGACATGGACTATGAAATGTCACTCCATGACGACGGTAAAGTCATTTCTGTATTTAAATGACTAAATGCTATTTTCATCAAAGCTCAACAACCATAAAACATAAATAAAACTAGTTTATGATATAACTTTACATTGGGGTCATTTGTCCAATATTTTAAATTCAAAAAGGTCCATTAGAGAAACTTTAATTATAGAAAACATCATCATGAAAGCAGAAACATCATAAACATGTAAATTCAGTCATTATCTCATCATCGGTTCAATGAGAGATCGGTGGATTCTTATTCAGCTTAAGCAACTTTTTCCATCTAAAAAACAACCCTTCAGTCCTAGAGAAAAGGATTTGTAAACAGCAGATGTTTAGTTATAGAAGATCATGATTAGAATGAGAAATTACATGTGTTCCAAAGGAGCAATGTTGCCGTGACAAAAACTTGTCACAAACTTTTAAAGCACAAATTTCAGTTGCGTAACACGATGTGTCTCTGTTTGGTGTCCTGTATCTTTACAAATAAAAGTAATGAGCTTGTAATTCTATTTTTTTATTGATCTTCGGAAAGTTCACACACACACACACACACACACACACACACGCACGCACGCACGGATGTGTGTGTTTAATGTCTGGCAACAATTCTGATCCTCAGCTGATCTTGGTGGAGCAGTAAATGCACTTTTTACTAAGGAGAGGTTAATATGTACCCTGAAAAATGGGTTCATTTTTAATTTTCCAAGAGAAATGATGTTAAAAAATGACAAGGACCCATTTTTGTTCAGTGTTTGTCATCCGGTACAAGCACAGAGTTCCAGAGGTTGTGAGTAAACTTGCAGGACGGAACCCATAACACACATGTGTGTGACATCAGTGTTTTCAGACAGTTTCAGCTCTCTAAAATATGTTATGAACCCACTGACAAACCACATACAATGCTTTCACATACCATTAAAAAAAGCCTAATGTAAACAGTCTTTTAAACTCATTTGTCAAGAAAGTCTTGTAGTACAATGTTATTTTTGTGCTTCAGGATCTGAGAACGCTGAATTGGACAGACACAAGCGGGTAAATGTGCAGCGGTTGGGGGGTCAGTTTGGCTGAATGGACTGAACGATGTGAGACAATAGAGAAGGCCAGTTCCAAACATCGAATGGAATGGCCTGCTAGCAGAGCTAATAGACTGTTTCAAATCGAAAGGAACAGCGGGTATCTAAATAGAATGATGTAGAACATTTCCCCGCACATTCCCGGCTCCGGCTTTCCCAGAACAAAGAGGAGATGAAACACACAACAAACTAAGTCTTAAGGATGCTCTCCGTGTGTAGAAACATGCGTATGTTGGGAAGATGTTATTTATCCATCGAATCAATTCAATTGAATTACAGCTGCCTGTCAAAGCTGTGGAAAACAAAAGCTGGATTCTCCGGCTAATGAATTCCTGCTGGGAGACAGAAGATGCTCTGAGTGACTTTGTTTTCCTGCCTGAGGATGCAGCGTCGTTTCCTGATGTAATAGAATTGTTTCCTTTGAGGCGTTCTATGCATCCACAATGATAACATTAAAGTAAGAATACATAAGAATCCACTAGACCTGATCTGATCGTGTAATTCTGAGGCAATCGTCAAACAAAGAGCAGAAAACTTAACTCAAACAAGACCGCAGGTGGGTTTAATCTTATTGTAAATAATAAAATATCATTAATTCTATAAGTTTCACACATCCGGCCTGAAGTTAAATTTCGTTCTGGGTTTGTTGATGGACCTGGCTAGCGGCAATTTAATTTATAATTACTTACATTTGCATGATTTTTATTGTATATGAACTGTTATCAATTAATACTTAATACTTAATGTCTATACATTTGATGAAATATAAAGTTGTATAGGTACATGGGTCCTGTAATATTTCACTTTAAGTTTAAAAAATAAGGGTTGTTTTCTTTTAACTCCAATAATATTGACTAGACAATACTATTCACTTGTTATTCTTTATGGATATAATGAACAAGTTAAGTGTGGACCACAAAAGTGTGAAGGCTCAGAAATGTTTGCTTGTATTGTTGCGTTAAAACTGTCTAAATATAATATATTTTTAAATAAAAGAGGTAAATGTCAGTTTTATCTTGCTATTGGTCTATGACCGCAAGGATGAGATGCTTTATGATATACTACGATTGAGAGTACATGTTTTTTCTTTTTGGAAACTAGGAACTATTTCACAAGTTTGCATGATGTAAGCCACACCAAAAATATATATTTAGAGAAAGTAATCACTCCTAATCCCACCCTTACACTTACTGTAACCACAACAGCGGGTTGATTCATACAAATCAAAGTGCAATTAATTTCCAAAAGATTGTCACTTTAAAAACACATGTTTTAGAAATCATAAGACAGCATGTAAAACTAAACCTTTACAGCGGTGTCACGTCTCTTCCCAGACAAACTTAACTTCACAAAAGTTCTTCTGTGGAAGAAAGCTGAAGCTCTCACAGCAGAGCAGATCATCTCCGGAGGATTCTTTCTCCAGCAAACACTTTCTTTTAGAACCAAGATCCTCACGTATACTCTTCACATTTTAATCGGCTTTTTTAATAGCAGCTCTGTTATCTTTTTGTCTATTGTCTTGTTTGCTTTAATGTATTTATTCATTTAATCCCTCACTAAACAGATCACTGCTCTCCGCTGAAGGTAGAAATATATCTGCTTTTGCTCAAAGAAAGAGAAGATCTAAAGCCACATACTCCAGATGCCTTCATGCCAATGTGTTACTGCTTCCTGTTTGGAGAGGATATGAGGATAGCATCAGCGTGTACCTGAGAGTATACCTTTACAATTAAATTAGTATTAAATCAACTATTGACTCAAAAGAGAAAATTCTGTCATCATTTTCTTATCCTTTTATCATGTCAAGCCTGTATGACTTTTTTCACTAAAAACACAAAAGAAGCTATTTTTGGTTTCTTAAAAACATGAAACATTTCTCCAAATATCTTAGTCAGTAACAACAAAGGGATGTGTAAATGCTTTGGGTGAACAATACTTTTTTTAGCATAATGCAAACCCACAGTTATTATTTGGTCTTGTCAGATGTTTCACTGCAAGGGCGAATACAAAAGCTGACTTCTTAAGCAAACAGATAATGTTGTTTATTAACACATGCTGTTCTTGCTCACTATTCTCTAAAAATGCAAATCAAGTTAGGTTTAAAGTTTGTGATATTCATGCATATTCCCCTTGCATGCTTTGCTGGGCAAAAAATCTTGCATACGTCTGCAGACTTGAGTGCATCTGTGCAGCATCACTCCAGCACTGCATTACAGGCACTCAAACCTCCTCTTTAAAATGCAGAAAGTGTCCCAGACAAAACTGCGTTTCTAGATATATGATGCTCTCCTCCATCATTTCATGAATCACTGCAGCCATCATGAATATAAAGTGCACACAAACATCCCGTTAAATAAACTGTTTACTGTTTGCTTTTCGCAGATGCAACATTAATTGCACAAGGCAAAAATAACTCACAGTTTGTGAATAATGAACAATCTATAATAAACCTGATTTACATAAATAAGATCGGAACTGAATTACTTAATGATCGTTCAACTCAAAATGAAATTCCATCTTCATGTATGCACCCTCTTGTCATTTTAAACCTGTATGACATTCAGTAAGTACAAAAGAAGAAGTTAGGAAGAATGTTGGTAACCAAAAACCGACTTCTTTCGACCCAAAACCAATGCATGTTTCCAAACATCTCTTGCGCTCTGCAGAGGAAATAATATCTTAAAATACGATTTTGTAAACAGTTAGTCAATAAAAAAGAAAGTTTCTTATTTTAAAATACCACATGCAGAAGTGGACTTATTACTCAATGTTCTCAATGTTTGCTTCATTGGCAGTTCTTCTAGCACACAGTTTATCATCCCGCTAATCTTCCTTCCTCCATGAGGACTCTCATCAAACTGTTTACTCTCACTACAACAAATTACTTCCAAGAAACAGGAAAAAAGGAATTGCCCTGCATCGTTGACTTTCATACTTATTTGCTGCATAAAATAATGTACAGCCGCTCTTATTCTCTCTCTTGCAAATAAGCACGCAGGTGGTGACGGGCACAATCCTGTGGGGTCACGCAATACTGGAAGTCCATTCAGAAACCTGGATATCAGCGCGGGGTGAAGGGCAGTGACCACGCATGACCAAACACTTACGCAAGCAAGCTGGGCTTTGAGATGCATCTGGAGTGAATTATTGTGAACGTGGACCATTCATGAACATCTGTCTGAGGTTAGCCATAAAGAAAAAGAGGCAGTTCCTGTTGAACGACTCCAAAGTATTCTGGGAGTAATTTAGTTGAGGCTGAGATTTATAGGACTGAGAACGACTCAAACATTGACTGCTGTTTAATACTTCTTTGATTGTAGTTTTTCAGTCAAGGAGCATTTTAAATTTCTTTGTTGTCAGAAGGGCTATTGATGGTGAAATATTTTATTGTTGTATAAATATTGTCATTCCATTCATTGTCTCTAAATATGAGATTGCAGATGATGCCTTATGGTATAACGATAACCTTTTCCTTGAATACAAACAAAACCATTTTCAGAAATGTACACATTAAATTCAGATTTATGATAAATTTAGAAGATTATAATGTTTAAAGCAATAATCCCCCTGTTGGTTGATCGCAAATTGTTATATTAGGTAACCCGTTTCGCTAGCGTCACAAAACCGCAATGTTGACACTTTTCATCCCACAAACAGCTTACTCATACTGTAGTTGTCTCTGCATATCAAGCCGGACTCGGCCATATTTAACCTATGAAAAAATACACACAACCTTTTAAACATCTACCACAAAGACAAAACCCCTCGCACGGATGGAGTCACGCTGCATATAGAAATAGAAACCGAAGCATTCCTCATGGCCAAATGAGTAGAATTACACATCTGGAGAACTCCTAAAGCTGATTATCTGAACCGCGAGGAACTGTGGCGTGACACCACGGGACAAATATTAAATTCCCTGAGTTTGAACTGAGACAATGTCACTTCAGAAGGAATGCAGCAGGAGACATGAACACGGTCTTTTTCAGAAATCATCTGCACAAAGAGTCACAGATATTCTACGCCAGACACCAGCAGACAGGTTAGACCCCGAGTGCTGTGTTGACTTAAATAATGTCCTGATGGAAAAACCTCAGGAATGTACTGTATATTACAACAGAGCCAGACACCCAAACCACTTCTGGAAAAATAGTGTTATGGTCCCTAACCAAACATCTGAGCTTCAGTGAACAACACAAACCAAACATCTGAATCTCCAGATGAAAATATCCAAGCATTCCGTAAACACTACTTTAAAAAAGAATCTATTTATGAGAAATCACAGTTTGTCTTTAAATGTAATGCCTACAGAGAGCCGTATTAAATATACAAGGTAAAGCCTTAAAGTACCGTTGCTGGTGTAAAACCACAAACATTAATCTTTGCGTTGTGTATTATTGTATCGTGTCAAAAAGTGTTTGGCAGGATTATTCCACCCGTGCATCTCAGTGCAGCAAACAAGCTGAAGTGTCATTTTCTAACCTCTGGGTCTGTGGTCCTGTCAGTTTTACATACGAGAGATCTTCTTTCTGCTGTGATGAAGAGCTAAATATAGCACAGGAGACATTTCCTTAAACCAAGAGTTTCTTGATATTGGAACTAATGGAAACCTGCAACGTGATACCTGATTGTCAAATCACTAGGGCTTCTAGATCACATTCAGCATGTGTAAGTGACAAAAAAGTGAAAACCTTCTGACCGTCGGAGTCTCAGCCGGGTCGAGAGAGCACTCAGTAATAACATGACATTGAGAAAGTTCTTTATTATGATCCCATTTCATTTCTGTCAAGTAAATTACAGTCTGTTATTACTTCCCTGATTTCCTATTTAATGTTTTCCATTCCCACACTTGGAGATGGGTTACATCAGAGATTTATCATCTGTATGTACTGCCGTGCCTTCAGCGGAGAACTGAGACGGGTTAGTTTCTCCCATTTTAAGTTCGTTTCATAATATAAAGTTTTTAACAGCTAATGTCTGTGATAAGACTAGTAAATATATATATATATATATATATATATATATATATATATATATATATATATATATATAGCTTTCCTCCGGGTTCTAGACTTAACTTATATTAGATCTTCGAAAGCATCAAATGAATTGAAGTGGAAATTAGCCCATTACCCACTATTGATTCAGTCGATCACTCTCAGAGATGAGATGGGGAAAAAACGACAGTGTTTGTTTGGTGTGTCCATTCCATTCTTTAAAGAGTTTACATATAATGCCAATGGAAGGCTATTTGATCTGGAAAATGGATTTTTGCACAAGCCGATCACAACTGCAAGCACAGCATCACTTCAAATCACTCTTTACTCATAAACACAACAAAGATAATCATTGACATCAAGCCAACACAGCATTAAAATAATCTCAATAACATGTCCGAGTATGCAATTAAAGACAAAATGCATTTCCCAAACTCGAGAGAAAGTAAAGAAATGTACGTTAGATTGTGTTGTATGCGGCAATGCTGCTCATGAATTAAATGCTCTCCCTTTTATTCCTGCTATCTCTCCATCACCTTAATGAGATTAAACCCGCTCACAGAATCCCATAAGGGCCTTGGGTTACACTTTTAAAACTATAAGCAAAACACTCAACACACTGGATGGTGCAGTGTCTGCTTTATCTTTTTGTGTCAATTAATGCTCATTTCTGACAGTATTATAACAATATTGTCTTTACTCACAATATTATTTGAATATAAACACTATGGAGAAGTTTAAACAAGTATTTCTTTATTATTTATGTTTGTTATTATTTATATTGTTATGCTTTATTATTTCAGAGCTTGTTGTTACACAAACAAAGATAACAAATGATTGTTTTCTATAGCAGAGATACTTCTGGGTCTAAATATCACAATACAATTATCTTCTGTCAGGATGACTTCGTGAATGCTTTTCTCCAACCTTAAATTGATAGTTCACACAAATAGGAAAATTGTGCTGAACTCACACACAAAATAAGATACTTGGGAGAATGATAGTAAGTGACACCAACTGCATTAGTTCTGTGTCCATACAGTAGAAGTAAGATGCCCCTGTTGTTCAGTAACCAACGTTCTTCCAAATATCTTCTTTTACGGTTACGAATGACAGACAAGATAAAAAAAGATTATATTATTCTTATTAAAGAATTTTACATTTTTGGGTGAACTATCAGTTTAAATGCAGATCTTTTATGCTTAATAATCATCGGGTAAAGCAATATTCCAAGTTTTTGTTATTTCACAAAATCCTAAACAACCTTTTTGAATAAAAAAGTGTTTGTATCATTACTGATTTAGCAATTTCATTTGTGGTTGTGTAGCCACATTATCCTCTATAACCCAAATGTTTCATATCCAATTATATTTCAGATTATACACGGATGAATACATGAACACAAAGTCCTGTGATGTTATAGACTGCTCTTATGATCAGACTAAAGGAATCTTAATAATAAGAGAACATTTCTTACACACAGAGGACACAAAAGATGGATGAAGGGAGGAAAGTTTGCTGCAGTGATTAGAATAAATGAGCTGAGTGTGACACAAACATCTTGTATTGACACATGTTTAAATATGACAGATGACACTCAAGGATGCTTCCAAACATCTTCCCGACGTCTTGACCCTGAACCACACGGACACAGATATTTAACATACAGAAACTCTATCTTTACCATCTAATGACATGCGTTCTGTTTAAAGGTGTCACTAATATTCTGTGTTTAAATGTCTTCTGGTGTATGATGATACAGCACATTTGGGTTATTTTCCTTTAAGATTTGTGTGCAGCAATGCAGAAGAAGAAACAATGAAAGCAGTTTTCTGATTCAGTCCATCTAAAGGGTGTAGCTCAGACTGCAATACATAATCCCCAAAACATCTGGGATTGATCTACAACACACAGCCCAAGAATGGGTGGAGGTCTCTTGTAACCCTGAACTCTTCTTTTGTGGACATTAGATATATTCATATGAGACTTTATTCATGATCACTAGAAAGATGAAAAGTTATTTAACACGACTCAGGGTGAATAACACTGACACTTCTATCTCAATCTCTGGCATTGAACTCAAAGATCTAAACCAACACACAGATCACCATCACCATCATCATCTTCTTCATCATCACCATCATCATCTTCATCATCACCATCATCTTCATCTTCATCATCATCATCATCATCATTCTCATTCATATATGAATGTAAATCTCAGTTACTCACAGAGGAACAAGGAACGATGTGAAGCAGACATCACGAGTCCTGGAAGTCCTTCAGAACGTTCAGAGTGGAAACAATGCGTCCGGTTCCTTTGGATCTTCAGACTCAAGTGTTCAGTCACAAAAGCTGAAGAAGATCTCTATAGAAGAAG
>CM065662.1:12928871-12953871 GCA_033220385.1 Triplophysa yarkandensis | reverse complement strand
TGCACTTGATGTAGCATGAGAATGCAGATGGTCACACAGATGGTTGATATTTATATCGCAGGTCCTATAAACTCACCCGGGTGTAAAAAAGCTCTTTAGAACTGATTGGTTTGCACTAAACAAAAACTCTGGCCTTCCATCTTCACAAATACCATTTCTTTAACATTTAGTCACCCTCATATTATTTCAAACCTGTATGAATTTCCAAATACACAAACCAAGATATATGAAGAATGTTGATCAACAAAAACCATTGGCCTTCATTAACTTCCATTGTATGGACACAAAACCAATGCAAGTCAACGGTTTTCTGCTACCAACATTCAAACAAGGATGTTACAACGAGGATTAATGATGAACTTTTTTTTGCCATGTATTAAATATAAACCACCCTAAGGGCAATGCCAAAAATTCCCCCGGCCTCACTTGTCACATCAAGATGCTGATTTTGAGATGTAGATGTTGTTCTTAGCTGTTCGCACCACCGTAGAGATTTCCTCGCTTTTTTCTCTGCACATAACCCTCGCTCTGCGACATCTTTCATAGATGCTCTGCCATTATTCTAACAAGAAAACAAAAAAAGCGAGCATGCACGGAGGGAAAGCAAACGCATGTCTGTGCTGACCTCTGGGACAGAGTTAAAAGGCCTCTGAAGAAACAATACGCATGGAAAAGTCTCTTTGTGGAAATCTATTTTAAGGCACTGCTCGGGATGTTTCAGATTCAGCATTTCACGCCACATGGATCTTTTATAATTTAATGAATGGGTGGCTTTCTGAGATTTATGGTCAGAGGCTCAAGGCCTCAGTGGCCGCATGGCCTATTGATCCACATCAATTTGTTTGGTTATGGATCAGCAAATATCATTCCCATTCATTTTAATAGAAAAGAATCTGGGTCACTGTATATTTACATTCAACACCTTCTAATCCAATACAGATCCAAATCCCCCTTTCGTGTCACCTTGATCGGGTTTCACAGTTGCACACTTTATTTAGCGAAGATTTTTTAATCCAAAAGACATAATGACAAGAAAAAAGATGCCACATCTATTGTAAGAGAGGATCCAGGATGTCAATTATCAATTTTCTTTTACCTTTTATTGCCATTAGAGACCTGAAGAAAGTAAATAAGACAGCAAAGATGGTCTTTATGATGATATTACAGGATGTCCTGGCAAATAATGCATGAGAAACAGATCCAAGCTCTTAAATAATATGCAAGTGGCAGTAAAAATGGAGATAATGTTGAACGAAAAGCTTAAGACATGTTTAGCTAGACTTTATTTTCTTCAACGGCTGTCATTAGTACTTGAGTATTTTTAAAAGATTTAAAGAGGCCCAGATTTGATGTTTCACCTTCACAGTTGATATGAGGAAGGATTCTTTGAGGACTTTTATAGATGAGCTCTTTACTGGACATGCCTAACACTGACATTTCTAGAAAATGTTCCATACGTGTTTTCAAAGATTTTTTTTTTCAAAGGTCCAGTTTGAGAAATCTAATCAACCAACAGCTCAGTCCACCTCGGGCCCGTCTCTTTCAAAGCACTACGGTGACTCACACAGTTAAAGATGTTGTCAAGTTTTCGCTTTTTTTCTGAATGATAAATGTGCTTATGAAACGCATTTTGTAAAGCAGTTTGTCCATCAAGGGCTACTATAGAAACCAATGAATTCCTAAGTAAGATGACCCAAGCTGTGTGTATAAAAACACTTCACGCTGAGAAAATAAAAACACAATGATTCACTTTTAATATTGTCCTGCTAATAAATAAAAGTTAACCATTGTATTATAAAGAGATGACTATTCTTGTGACTCTTCGGCTTGACTCTCTGTGTGTTCCCTGTGAAGAGACGGCTGCAGTCAGCTGAGAGGACAGAAACACTAATGAGATTCAGATCAACTGTGATTGTGGCCAAATTGAGTTACAGCCTCAGTGGAAGACCCCCAGCAGCACTTTAACCCTGCTTACACATGCAGACCGGTCTTCTGTCCTCCGTCCTCTCTCCTGGGACTGTTCTTACTCTTGTGTCTTATCATTTTAGAGTTTATCTTCTGAAATATAATTACAGTGAGTGAGGTTCAGGGACCTAAAACAGAAATCTACTCTAGTAAAATAATTGAGAAAGTGGAAACCATCTTCTCACATCATCTGAAGTTAGTCCAAAGAGCTTAGGCTATTTTATTGAACCAAATGAATGACTAAATTAATGAGCAGCTTAGTCTTGGATTTAGATGCAAATCGAGGGCATTGATTCTGTAGCTGGTCGGTTGATAAGAGAATGAGATCTGTGTCGGCACATTTGCTTCATTCAAGTGAATTTTAAACACACAGTGACTTCTTTAATTAGAATTCAGATTGTAGCTGATGTACAGAATTATTTTACATTAGGATCTAGTGTGTTGCTAACACCTATGGTAGTACTGCAGAAGAACGTGCGCTGCTTGACTTAGAGAATGCTCGAAAAGCATCTAAATCAGCAAGTCACAGGTTGACAGCGGATACTTCCAATCGCTTGGGTTTGTCAGTCAAGTCATGAATCAAACGACTAAATGAACCAACCAGCCTTGACCACGGAACGAGGAGCGTCTGATTTACACACTAACCAGACGGCCGTGTCGGCGCCGGGATGAATTACCTACCAGAGCTTTTGAGATATCCGAAGGGTTTGTCAGATTTTGTAGAATAGCTACTTTAAAATAGCCCAGTGGCTTAGTACATATCACAAAAAATACAATTATTTGTAAATTTTACTTGATTTACTGAAGTTTATTTAATGAAAATAAATTTATTATCAAATCATGTTTTTTAAATCTTCTTCCTTTGGTGAATTCTAAAAGAAATATTTTAGTCACTTATTTTAAATTACATTTAATCAGATAAACAGGATATTTAAATAATTTTACATCTAAAATTAAAATTTTTATGTTAATGTATAATTTTTTTACAAAAATGGTAAAAAAACACCTAAACTTTTATTTCTTAATGAACGTATATCTACCTGTCTCTTAGTTTAAAGTCATCGACATAGAATCTAAGACATTAAGAAAATCTAACTCTGTGGAACGGAAAAAAGCTGGCACAGCATTATTTTTTTTGTCCTTTAGGGTTTCATCGTGTCATTTTCATGAGTGAGGTTTTGCAGACAGCAGTGGCCTTTGGCATAAGAGTTTTTCTCTGAGGTCATTGAAAATCGCCTGTCTGTGTCGGCTCGTTCTTGCTTAAACTAGCAAAGGCAGCACTTTTCAACACTTTTGTCTTTTAACCATCTTAGTCACGTAGGTTAAAGGTGAGATTGCATTTCTAAGAGGATCGACCTCATGCACCGTCCCAGGGTTATAAGACGGTCGGAAGGGCCGCCCTTTAATTTAAAGAAGAAATGAGGAGGATCAAACCTATGTGCTGCGACTCAAATACACAGAGAACCTGAAGATAAGGTTCACCTTCACCAACCTCACAATTGTAACAGAGGAGGAAATGACATCATCGCTTTCCCAAATTTTGACAACTGATGGTTATTTGTAAAGGGAATCACAACTATTCCTGGCATCTTTAAACAATGGAAGGTTTTAATTTTTGGATTATTGCTGTTTGTTAAAATGTGTTTGTTGGACATCTTCAGATGTTATATAACATTCTAGTTTTGATCATTAGGTTATCACAACTCTGTCAATACGTTCATCTAACCCTCGCACCACAATTCCTACAAATGTACAAATGGGTTATTTCTAGTTTATGGTTGGGTCGAAAATGGACAAACTCTACATCCAAATTTAGATAAATCCAAATAATGTTCTGTGTATGAACAAATAAAGGGTTTAAACAACCTAGCAAAGGTTAATCTGTAACTGCTCAAACGGTTGAGATGAAACCCTGGGATGAAAAAAACCTGACATTTATTATAATGTGAACTGAAAAGGTTAACTGGACTGAAGCAAGTTGCCATCCCCTTGTCTCTAAAACAACTAAAGACATCAAATTTAGGAGTCTCTTTATAGGTCTTGAGATTTAAGACCTAATTGTTTCATTTTTGCATGTCCTGGTTAATATCAATGTATATGATGTCACCTAATGTTTTTGAATGAATTTCCATCCATCTCTACATTCTATGAAATTGCTTCATTCACTTCACCCCGTCCAATGGAATGAGTTAATTGAGTTAATTGAGTTAATTCCTCTTTATCTGACCAATGCCGTTAAATCACATTAATGGAATATCACAGAAGGTTATTGGGACTTGAGGAACTTGTTGTCTAAATAAAGCAGTGAAAATTACTTTTAAGACGTATCCTCACAGAGATTTTACTGAAATATCACACGCCGGTTAACTGAAGTAGGGCTTCATGTGTAGCGTTAAGCCACGAAAGATTTCTTTAACATGAAGAGCATGATGCAAGATCGAATACTCGATCGGATTAAAGGAAACAGTATCTTCAAACACACACAACAGACGCTCATCACACAGAAGATTATTGTGATTTACATTCAGTCCTGATGAACGTAAGGCAGAGTCTTTGTTTTACAATCCCTCAGTATTCTGAGCTTATTCTTGTGAAGTATCAGCCAACTCGGAGCTAAAAATAGATTTCCTCTAGTCTGGGGTTCAAGGAGCCATGAATTCCTCGCAGTCTGTGAAAAAGCAGTCGAATGGACAATTAAAAAGCAAAGATTGGCTCTTTCCCCTGGAAATATCAAAGGTTGCAAGGTTCGGGTTTTCCAAACGTAGACGATTTAAAGATTCTCTGTTTTAAATTCTGGACAGCGGTACGTAGATCACTTCAGGACTCCACAGCATCCCCATAAGATTTCAGCATTCACACATTAAAAAAATCAATAAATCCCTGTTGGCTCCCGGACTCTCCTGGATACCCCAAACAGATTATATCCTGAGATAAGAAGGCATTTGAAGGATTTGTGACACTTGAATGTGAATCACTTGACAGATAATGTGCATGTAATTGGTTGTTTCAAAGGCGTTGTGATGGAAAATACCATAGACTTTACAGTGATGTCTTGAGAATGATAATGGACAAGTTTCGTCTATTTGGAACATATATACATGTCATCCCAAAAGTGTAACGGTTTGTTAAATATACACAGATGTAACAGCACTTTAGAAAAGAAGACGTTTCGATAATCAAACATGAGGATATGAAATTTACAATCTTAAATCTCATGCACAGATCTGTCCCTCTTTCGCTCTGACCTTTGGTTTTGGATCTGGTTTCATTTATCACCAACGTAAATATAGAAGTCTCTATAGATTTTTTCCTCTGCAATGAAACCGGGACGTTTAACAGTGATACTTCTGCTTGTTGGCAGAGAGGAGAGGCAAATCAAAGCCCTGTGGTCCAAGGACTCCCTCATGCCTTCTTAACTACCATCCTGATTCAATTTTTCTTCTTTTAGCTTTTATTTCTCTTACGTATCAATCTTTCTCGCTAGTATACCTGTATTTCATGCAAAATCACTGATAACATGCCTGATCGCTTCTGGTTGAACATTGTTTTACCATCTAGATGGGCCTAATGTCTTTGTCCACCCTCACATATGTCCCTTTTTATAAAGCTAAAATCAGAAAGCAGTGACAGTCATTGTGGTCGGTTGAGAAATACATGAATGCAACAAAGAGAGCTTTCCAATGTTGTGTCTATGTATAACTTAAATTTGTCCCTTCTAAAAGTCACTTTGGCCACTAGCGTGTTGGTGAAATTTACAAATACTTAAATTCAGACTGACAAGTGATTTGTGTGTGCGTGTATTCTGTACATTTTACATTAAGTCATTAAGTAAGGGCTGTAAAAATATTGTATGTGTATTAATTGGTCAGTGGTTAATACCTAAGAAGGTTTTTATGATGTTTGTGATGGCAACTCTTTGAGAAGTGTGATATCTCTGGTGCATGGCAAGCGTTTAATACATTTAATATTTGCCCAAAAGGCAGGGTCTACAATTCTGGTTTTCAATTTGGACCTTTAAAATCACCAAAACTCATTTTTTGATAGCTCTACCCCTCACATACGTCATCTGTTGCTCTCTGCTAATGTTCTGTGGTGGTACATGATCCGTTCCAGCTGTATGATTTTGTGCACGTGTGTTATCTCATAGCAGGTTTTACACATGTACAATGATATTTCTTGTTGTTTGTCAGGATTTACGACACTGTTTGATCTGTTCCACGTTTACCTAAAATTGTTTGTAGTTTTTAATGTAAGTGCAGATAGTTTAGGCAGAAATGCATATTGTGTTCCTTTTTGTCTTCTGTAAACCCATTGAAGAGATTTTTTCCATCATTTACATTTTCTAGACAGATATTTTTCCCAATTATTAAATTTAAGTTGACTAATATTAGCAGCTTTTAATTAAAAACTATATAAACTGATTTGCACAATCTCACTGACCTCAGACCGAATCTGAAGATGTGCAATGAAAGACTCTGACGTTATGTAAAATCGTGTCTGTTCATGTTACGACTTTATTATTTTGGGTTGGTAACCATGTAAACACATTGTAATGTGTAACATAAGCTACTTTTAAAAACTATAAAATAGACTTGCTGTTAATTCTTAAATGAAAAACACAATATAAGAAAATCATGCCGTCAGTTGTGATATCTTGCAGTCAAATGTTTTATTGTTTGTGTTGTACCAATGGTGTAAGGAACCTGTGAAGTGTTCTACTACTTAACAATGCTCATACGCAGAACAGATCATGCCGATGGATCTCATATGTCAGTTAAATACAACAAACAATAGTTTAAATTAGCAATATTTTTTTATAATAGTAAATTTTTTATAACATTTTTTTGTAAAATCAACAGATAAATTCTAAGTTTTTTTTACAGTAGATGAAAAACATCTTAAATATAAATGTAAATCCATTTTGACAAAAAAATGAAAATAAGAATAACATTTCTAAATATTACAGTATTTTCAGTTTATGTTAACATGTAACATATAACAGAAAAATTCTAAAAATATATTTTAATGTGTATCAGATAAAATATTTTTTTTTCAAATGCAACTTAATAGACAAGCTAATGTCAATACATTCATATATAGGAACTAATAAACAAAATAAACATTTCTACTAGACTGATCCTGGTCACTCATGAGAGAAGCAGGGGGGCCTATAGATGTGTAAAGGATGAACTGCATTAATTGAAGCATCAGAACAAATGAGATGAAGAGAGAGAATAGATGAAGGATTTGAAGAATACATTTCAAAATTCATTTCCTGAGCTCTCCCGCTGGGATTTAAAAGCTCTTTTTGAAAAGCTGTTGTAAGGGCTGAAGTCTTGTTCTTTCAGACTACACAAAAATAATAGTTAAATATAAATGGTAAACTGCGGGTCTAAATTCATATTGCATTATTCTGAGCAGATGGTTGATGGCGGTTTTAGACAGGGCCAATAATACAACTTTGTTTGTACTTAATAAAATGAAAACTAAAAAAAACATTTTGTTGACTGGGCTTAAATAAGGTTTTGTCAAAAGTTGCAAAACTCAATAACCAGATATTCTCAGCTTGCATTGCAGCCTATGTAGCCTGTTTTAAGATTCCTTTGAGGATTCCTGTTTAAGGGTGTGCTGTATTCATGCAGTTGATGTTGAAAGTGTTTGGTTGCTTGTTGTTTTAAAAGCGGTTTCTTAATAAATGTTGTTTCAGGATTGTCCCCATGAGTAATGTGTGTGTTTCTGGGGGTTGAGGTCTGTATGTGATGATCCTGTTCTCCTGAAAGTGGATTGAACACAAACTACTTCAGCAGTTTCTCAACAGATCTCTCCATCCATCTTCATTAGGATGTTTATAGTGTAATAAAATAAAATCATATTTTGAGTCAGATGGACCTAAATCTACAGCTGAAAGAACTCACAAATACACTTTTTGTTCAGTCATTTTAAGTTGGTTAAACTGATTTTTTATAAATAATAACATTTTAAGTTGACCATCAGTTGTATTCTGGGGGTTAGAGAGTTGGACTTGTAAGCCGAAGGTTGCTGGTGTAATCAGATAATGACTAAAGTGCCTTAAGTAAGACATCTTACCCCAGTTTCTGCCAAATGAATAAATGTCAATGTAAATTACTTGATCAAACGTTGAGTTAATAAGAAAAAGCTAGAACAAATAAGTATTATTTGGCTCAAAAATGAACAGCTTTATCAGCATTTTTCCCATTCAAATAGACAATAAGAAAACGCATAAGTCTCATTTCTTTAGTTTATTATGTATTTTACTGTACAAAGTTCCTACAGAATGATTTGTTTTTTAACACATTGTTTGTGTTATTATAAACTGTCACACACTGATAAGTTCAGTTGTGAGTCATCCTTCACCGACCACAGATTTATTGTGGCACTTAAACAGAACGATTTTAGAGTATAAAGCAACTTTTAGTCACATGACATTCATGGCCCAGGTGATTGGTTGAATATGCCAGTGAGGTATTATTTATTAAGATAAATAAAAATGTGACTGATATATTGCTTTCGTCAGATTTACAGCCTCACATGACCATGAAAATTTGTCCAAATGTATTATTTTACTGAAACAAAATGTACACTTTAACCTTAAACTACAGTGATAACTACAGGGTAAATCCTTTTAGTCAAAAGCCATTACATATTAACTAACATTAATGAGTAAACTAACCAAAATCAACTCAGGAAATCCAGTTTAAAAGTGATGGCCCTGTCTGAGGTTTGCTCAAACACCCAAAGAGTGAAGAACATCGTCAGTCGCTCTCACACACAACTCGCTTGGGTTTCATAAAATACAAATGACATCCCGGCACGCCAGCAGACACAAAGCATCACGACAGCAGGCCGCTCTCATTAGATGTTCTCCGTCTCTTCGCTCATTATTCACAGCAGAGGAAAGCCGGCTGTGCTCCGACACTTTGCTGAGTGTTTTTTGTCACGTAACACTAAAACGTCATATACTGTGATAGCTGGAGAAAAATACATGTGACGCGTGTCTTGTTTGAGGACATTAGTTCAATAGCGTTCTCCATTGTGTTCAATCGCATACTTACACGCTGAGGAGGGAATTCATTAAATGATAGCGACACATTTATTGTGGTCCACAAGCCTGTGTAAGCAGACGCACACATTGCCATAATAGCGTTCACCCTTGAGTCACTTTCATTTCTTTATGTCAAAAACTTCATTGCAGATCAAACTTTTCACTAAAGTTGCCCAGTGTTATATAATAAACTGTGGTTTAGGATGCCTAATAAAAACCCTGGCTTCTTTATTTTTCCTAAGCAATCATAGACAGATGAAGCCATCAGGGAACTGTTGCAAAACATTCATTTTCCATTTTGGTTTGGTGACACAAGTTGTACAGAAATGACACATTACAGCTGTGTAAATTATATTCAAATGAACAAGTGAAATCTGCATCTCTAAAGGTGGATTACCTGCTTCCTCCTGTTTGGAGCAGAGGTCATTTTCATACGCAGCCATCACTCGCTGCAGTCTTTCTATTTCAATGCAGCCTCACCTGGCACACACACACGCACACAGACACACACACGCACGCACACAGACACACACACACACACACACACACACACACACACACACACGCACACACGCACGCATCTCATTTTCGGACCTGTTAGGTGAATATTGGCCGTGTGCCATCAATGCGGTCTGTTTGCAGGCTGCTATAGCTGAAGGGATCTCTGGCCGCTCTCTACAGGACTCTGAATGGAGGGTTCTTCATGGTCTGGGGTCAGTGTTTGTCACATGAATGCGGGTGAAGGACACCAAAAGGAAAGCATTTCTTAGCAGTATTTCCCAGCATCTGTGCCCACTGGCACAGGACACAGGCAGGTGATTCCAATTGGTTCTCTGTGGGAGTTGAGCAGCAGCATAAAAGTCAAAGCAGCAGTCAAAACTGTGGAAAATGCAGTCAGTCGTTGTGTGGTGAGGGCAGGCCAAAGTTGTATATCTGACAGTTTGTTAAAGGATATTTTAGAGCTTCTATAAGAGTGAGCTGTTAAAGGTATAGTTCACTAAAAATGAACATTGTGTCATTATTTATTTAACTTTTGGGATTTTTAAAACCGGCATTGCTTCTTTTTCTTTGAGTAATGTTGGGAACTGGTACCAGTTCACCTGCAGTGATTTTGTGTCCATAAGTAGTTGGGCACCAGCGTTGTTTGTTTACCAGCATTCTTTACAATATCTTCTTCTGTGTTCTACAGAAGAAAGAAGATCATACAGGTTTGAAATGACAAGACAGTGAGTAAATAATGTTTATTTGAAGTGAACTTTCATCTTTAAATAACACTGTTATACATGACTGCTCTTCATATATCATTGCTATTGGGTGGATACCTCTATTCTTATATACTATTGATCACCCTTCATGTTTCTGGAGGTTTTGAAAATACTTTACAAATAAGAAGTACCTTAAAAGTACACTCAAAAAGAAACATTTTATCATTATTAACTCACCCTCTTTACATTTCAATCCCCGTATGACTTTCTATCTTCTGCAGAACACTAAAGAAGATATTTTGTAGAATGTTAGTAACCTAACCGCAGGAATACATGCTTAAGTAGTTAGGTACCAGTGTTGTTTGTTTACCAGCATTCTTCAAAATATCTGTTTTGTGTCCTGAAGAAGGAAAAAAGTCATACAAGCTTAAAATCAATGACATCATTATTTTACATATTTACTTAAAAAAAATATTTTTCCTAAAGAGCAGCAATTTAAACTGACACACGCACATGCACACACGCATGCGCACGCGCACAGGTAGACAAGTATACACACACACATTCACCTGACTGATCAACACAAGTTATCTTCAAAATAAGAAAGGTACAAGATGTTTTCTTCGTGCTCAACATGCCGTATCCTTGACAACACAACTAACTTCAGAAGTTTATGGTTGGCAGAGTGACCTTCTGCCCTTCATCTAAAGCAACATGAAGAATATGACATATGGAGAATATAATTATCCATGTCAGACTAAAAATAACACAGAGAGTGAAGAACAATTATCAGGGCTCATGGATTAGCTGGAGCTTTAATTGCTGCTGTCTCGCTTTAGTCCGAAAGGAGCGCAGAGGATATTTAATGCTAAATTAACCATTTTTCATTTCAGATCAATGGAAATATCATTAGATCCGGTGACAGTATCACCCCTCGCTCTCTGTTAACCCTTCGATAGAATGACAACTTACTGTACAAGTATGCAGAAACAGGAATGTTTCTATTGTTTTAGTCCCAAGAATGACTGATGTGTTTTATTTCATAAACTTATTAAAATAACATGTTTGTCAGTATTGTGATGTACATCAGTAACAGTACAGTGTAGATGATAGCTTGTGAGGGAAGAAAGTGTTCTGTTATGAACATGTTCACCAATAACTTCAAGAAATAAAAGTGAATATGTTGAAGAAAGCTTTGGGATTCACGAGAGAGAGAGTATGTACGTGTTATGACATGATGGCAAAATTTACTGGGAAAACAAAGAGTTATCCAAGCTTATACCGCAAATATAAGACAGAACACTACATATTGTCTAGTAAACAAGAAAAAGACAGAAATATCAAACAAAGTCAAAACTAAAGACTATAAAATACATGACTAGAGACAGAGAGTGCTAGACAACCCAAAGAAAGACACACAATGTGCCAAGAAAATAAGAGACAGAACGTGCAAACAAAACAGAAGAACAAACAATAAAGAAAAAGTTTCAAGAAAAGACAAAACAAACAAAAGAAAGTGCAAACATAAGAATACAACACAAACCAAAAAGCGAAGAAAGAATGAAAGAAAGATAGAAAGAAAGACAGAGAGAAAGAAAGAAAGAAAGAAAGAAAGATAGAAAGAAAGAAAGAAAGAAGGAAAGACAGAGAGAAAGAAAGAAAGAAAGAAAGAAAGAAAGAAAGAGTGAAAGAAAGAAAGAAAGAAAGAAAGAAAGAAAGAAAGACAGAAAGAAAGATAGAACGAAAGAAAGAAAGAAAGAAAGAAAGAAAGGCAGAGAGAAAGATAGAACGAAAGACAGATAGAAAGAAAGAAAGAAAGAAAGAAAGACAGATAGAAAGAAAGAAAGAAAGAAAGAACGAAAGACAGATAGAAAGAAAGAAAGAAAGAAAGACAGAAAGAAAGATAGAACGAAAGACAGATAGAAAGAAAGAAAGAAAGAAAGAAAGAAAGGCAGAGAGAAAGATAGAAAGAAAGAAAGAAAGAAAGAAAGAAAGAAAGATAGAAAGAAAGAAAGAAAGAAAGGCAGAAAGAAAGAAAGAAAGAAAGAAAGGCAGAGAGAAAGATAGAACGAAAGACAGATAGAAAGAAAGAAAGAAAGAAAGAAAGATAGAAAGAAAGAAAGAAAGAAAGAAAGGCAGAGAGAAAGAAAGAAAGAAAGACAGACAGACAGACAGACAGACAGACAGACAGACAGACAGAAAGAGAGAAAGAAAGAAAGAAAGAAAGAAAGAAAGAAAGAAAGAAAGAAAGAAAGAAAGAAAGAAAGAGAGAGAGAAAGAAAGAAAGAAAGAAAGAAAGATAGAAAGAAAGAAAGAAAGAAAGGCAGAGAGAAAGAAAGAAAGAAAGAAAGAAAGAAAGAAAGATAGAAAGAAAGAAAGAAAGAAAGAAAGATAGAAAGAAAGAAAGAAAGAAAGAAAGAAAGACAGACAGACAGACAGACAGACAGACAGACAGACAGACAGACAGACAGAAAGAGAGAAAGAGAGAGAGAAAGAAAGAAAGAAAGAAAGAAAGATAGAAAGAAAGAAAGAAAGAAAGGCAGAGAGAAAGAAAGAAAGAAAGAAAGAAAGAAAGAAAGATAGAAAGAAAGAAAGAAAGAAAGAAAGATAGAAAGAAAGAAAGAAAGAAAGAAAGAAAGACAGACAGACAGACAGACAGACAGACAGACAGACAGACAGACAGACAGACAGACAGACAGACAGACAGACAGACAGACAGACAGACAGACAGACAGACAGAAAGTAAAGGTGTTAGCCAGTGAACTGCAGTAAATGAGAGAAGAGAATAGAGTATAAATGAAAGGAGGAGAGGAGATTGTGTGTTTAGTTATGGTTTTATTTCTCCTCTCACACCTTTAGCCAGACAGAGCAGGAATAACATCACACCTCTGCATTACCACTGCAATGTCAATGAGGACCATATATCATTGACTATATGAATGGATTTTTTTCTGCGTAGGTCTTGCAAGAAGCTATTTAAAGGCTTAGCAGCATTCATTTACTTTGCAAAGCTCAGCCCGATTCAAGCACATAAAGCAAAAGTCTAAACATAGCTCGAGCCTCGGCACAGTAACTTTACAGCGTAAAGTTTTAAAGCTTTGTTTTTTACATTGTTAGCAAGCAACACAACTACGGTGTGGGTTTGGGATTTTAACAAATTAGTTAGGATATGTTTAAAGCTCCAGTGCATGACTTTTCATCCTTAATGTGCAACAGAGATTCATTACATCTCAAATCATCGGCTTGTTGAGAAGAGGTTTGTCATTCTATTTTACAACTAAGGTTTTCATCTGATGGATGATAAAATGTCGTGGAGGGCCAGCAAGCTACTACTTGGAAAGCACCCAGAACTCCTGTTGAAAATCATGGACAAGCCAGCAACCCCTCTGCATCCGCCCCGAACACCCGAGCTTTCCAAAACCTGCACTCTATGTAATGCCATTTACTTTCAATCACATGTCTGCTGTATTTATTGTATGGCACATAACGTCCTTCAGTTGTACTTCACTTCAAATAAAATATGCAATATGATCAAATGTAGACTGACATAAAATATGATTTTGCCCTACCCACTCGCGGCACCACTAGGTGAGCACACATGGGCACGCGTGGGCAAACACTGGGCAGGAACAAGGTACAGGCCAACTGTCAAAAATAGCTGCCCTCCCTGGCCTTCTTTCTCTTGCCTCCAGAACTTCCACTAATATTAGTTAATACACAGAGCTCACGGCCAGAGCAAACACACAACAGAAGAACTCACGCCTGGGGCTCGACTCGCACACAGCCGGCATCTCCTGCTTTTAACAAGGTCTCTACTGAATCTCCCCACAGCATAATGAGCAAAGACAGACTGTGGAGGAGAGGTTTAACAAGAGAGAGACTGATAGAAAGAGTTCATGCGTTCACATTTGAGAATGTGAATAACTGTGTGCCATGAATGTCTGGAGACAGACTCCTGTGACACGATTACCAAACCCCTGGAGTTGTTAGCACATCTGCGTACAATAGACGGATAAAGTTTATCATTTATTCATCTCTGTATAATGTAAATGTAATGTAAATATAATAATCCATGTTTATTTCTTTTCTGTTCAGACAGATGTGAACATGAGCCAGAAAACATCTTATGAACATGTATTTATTCATACGACTATTGTGCCAGATTCTTATTCCATCTAATAGTTTTGTTTCAAGAAGAGTTAATCATTAAAAAAATAGTTTATTCAAAATATTATCATCAGATGATCATATATTGCAATGTACACGTACATATTTGTGGGAAACATTTATGAATTAACTAATGCTACTAAACAAATTATGTAAATATTATTAACTTTTCTTTATTATTTATATTTACATTTCTATTAGAATTTAGCAAACATATTGATTTATATTACAAATTTTATATTAACTAAATACATATTTTTTCATTGCATTAAGAAAAAACTTGTACATTTCTGATAAATTTCCCATTTTTATATTTTATTTTAATTTTAATGTTTAGTAATGTTTTTTCAAGTTAATATAAAATTAGAATTTACTAATATTTACTAAGACACATTCAATATTTAACTATATTGTCTTGACAGAAAACAGTACAATTTGCACAATGAACCTACCACAGTTAACAGATTCACACGTTATGGAGCCGAGACACATTTTAGTATAAGCTTCTGTGTTTTGTCACAGGACAAGAGAACCAAGATTCTGTATGACTGATTCAGCAGAATCTAAAATCATTCATAAATGAGAATATAAAATGACTTCATAGCTATACTTACATGTATGCTATTTTGAAGGAACCATTGCTTGAAAGCAAAATATTGATATGAACGATGGATATGAACATCCGTCAGTAGATTTAATCGTTTATATTCACAAGGTTTCTCTGCTTGTATGTTTGTCCCATGAGCTCCAACATTTTTATTTCTCTCACACCTGGTTTAAAATATTACAGTACAGGAAGTTATGCTCTGTGAAGAGAATGTAAATGTAAAATAACATTGAACAAATCAATGTTTAAAAAGTATTTAGTGGCCAAGGTAGCATTGGACTGCACAAAAAACATGTGGATGGCTGATCCACATCACGTGTTTTGCCTCCCTGGACATTTTCGTGAATACATTATTCAAATTTTATCAAACACTTCTGAATTTCCCAGAGAAAGTTATTTATTGCGTGACTCGTATGTAAAGGCCAAACGAATGTCGAAAGATTCTTATGTTTCAAAAAGGTCACAGATCATCAAAGTCAAACGCTAAACGCTCACCTGACAGCCAGAGTTTGATATTATCCATGCAGGGCATGAGGGACGTATGCTGTCTTGTGTGATGGCAAAAGAAATCAGTGCATGTGTCTTTCTTCTGCGTATTGCAACAGAAGGCTATAAAAGCCAGTCAGGCTCCAGAACACACGCAGCATCCCGTCTGGGCCAGATAAGACTCTCTCAAATTGAATTGTCATTGAGGGACAATATTTCAATAAAAGTATGAGACAAGAGAAAACAATGAAATAGCATATTGCACAGTCATATCTATAATATACACTGTGAGTCTGTGTATAGCAAGACGAAGACTCTATGGTAGAAGATATTTGATAAAGTATTAATAAACTGATACTATGATTGAAATATTATTGTCTGGACGAACTTTATTCTCTTTACATTTTAAAGTCTAAGTCCATTCAGCTTCACTTCATTCAACATACCCAGAGTGTCTCATCTTAAACCATGTGAATCGCTCTAAAAAATCCACGGCCCGGTCCTATAATCCCATCAATTCTGTAATTGGATTTTCTTTTTTTGAATTGGCTTCTGGTTTAACTTTTTATGAAAGTCAACATTGTGGTCAAAGTCAATTAAAAGGATGTGTGAGGCCATTTAAAGAAATTATACAGACACCATCTCAAGTAGTTCATGGATACGTCTAAAGAAAATGTTTAACAAGGAAAATAAATCTGTCTATTTACAAGTATGATCAATGGATCAATGGACAAACAAAGGAAACATAAACCCAGAAATGATCATGCAGACTATGACGTTATACTTAACACTCAGCCACATTTTAAATTATTGGATGCTGTCTGCAAACTGAAGATAAAGGGGTGAAAACTTTTAAATAACGCATCTTGACCGGAATCTGTTCTTATAAGGCACATGAACACTAAACCTGCTGTCCTTTCCTACAGCAAGAAACCTAAACCTTATTTACATCTCTTGAAACTGGTGGGAGAGAAGGAAGGAAGCGGGGAAGGGAGGGAGAAAGAAAGAAAGAAAGAAAGAAAGAAATTGAAAGAGAAATATTGATGATAAAGAATTGATAATGAAATTATTGATAATAAAGGTTTCCTGTTGTTCATGGCGCTTACAACACAAGTGTGTTGGGTTCCAGAGATCTGATCTAGTTGTAGGACGCAAAGTGAGTCGTCAGACAAATGCATAAATGTTCATGTAAATGAAAATACGAAATTTAACATGTAACATTATGATGTATTATTTCAATACAATAAAATGAATACAAAAATATAAAATATGTAATTACCAAATAACGAACGAATATTTTGATCATTGTTTTATCATCTGAATGTAACCAATATTGCCAGCAAAAATGTCATTATTTATGTCATTTTTTCCTATTAATTCAATTCAATTTATGGAGCTAATGGAGATTTTGTCTAGATCATCTATTTATAATTAAAGAGTTTATTTGCAAAAGAGAATAAACCTTTGAAGATGTTCAAAATTGTTTACGTTAAAAATTATTTTAAAATTTTCAAATGCTATTTTTTATAAAGCAATAAAAACAAAACAAACAAAAAACAGCGATCTTACAAAATATAAAATAAAACATGATTCCTTAAACATTTCAAAACAGAGTTTTTTTTTGCAAAATAAATTATTTAATGATATAATACTGCAATACGCCTTAATATATTCTAGTTTAACTTTAATAATGAAAATCCACCAAGTACACTGATTCAATCTCTCCCTGAACTCCATCTTCTTTTCAACATCACAGCCTCCTGTCATTCGGTTGCCATGACAGCTTATTCTCTCAGGGCATTTTGCTTTAATTAGACAGAAGAACCTCGGCCACGGTGTGAGCCATCTCTAGCTTCATATCTTAAACACATCAATAAAGAACAGCTCAGGGGACAGGGTTTTTATCTCTGGACACCATCTAATTGCTCGGGATTATATTGGCTGTCTTATTCAATGACCTCGAATCAAAGGTGCTAATATTAAAGTGAAGTGCCTGGTTCGTTTTTCAAAGCTGTGAAATTGGACTCCGATGGGGAATAAAGAAACTGAAAGTGAGCATTAGAGGGAAGACAATGAGAACAAAAGTTGTTAGAACAACAGAGCGCAGAAAAAGGTAGACACGACACGATTAAAAGTCATCAACATTATATCATTTTTCTTCATCTTATCAAGAAAATCCAAACTTTCTCCAGGCTGTGTTAAAGCCTACTTTGATCTCTTTTTTTTTCTTCCAAAAATAGTTTTCTAACTTTTCAAAGGTGATATCTGACCGCCTTTAAGGAACAGTTAGTCTCTATCCAGAACATTTGGCTTCGGGGTGACAGATTCTTAAGGTAAGCTATGGTGGTCTTAGCGTGACACATCCAAATGGGACACATCATGGCATGAGTTTGAGCCGATGCTATTCCAGGCCGCTCCTCTGAAAAGAGCAGGAATGACCTACATAGTAAATGATTATCCTTTCATTGGTCTGTGACTCCTCTCTCCTCTCCTCCATCCCTTTATTCTGCTGGGACCGCGAGGAGCACAGGGGCAACACTCCTCAGGCTCCACTGTAAAGGACAGATAAAAGACTATCCGCTTCAAACCAATCCCCTCACTCTACACACACACACACACACACACACACACACACACACACACACACACACACACACACACACACACACACACACACACACACACACACACACACACACACACACACACACACACACACACACACACACACACACACACACACACGTGTCTCCATCTGTCTTTATCGTACACAACAAAGCTTCTTCATTCAGTATCTTTTACTCTCCTTCACCTCAACTTCATCCGTGTCTCCTGTTCATCCCACTTTCTCAATCATCTCTGAGCAGGATTAAACTCTTTCTCTGTGACTTCTCTCTGTCTCCATTACCGTCTTCTCTTTGTCTCACTCACTCTCTTATTTCTGTGCTTTAATCCATTTTCCTTCTTTCTTAATTTTTTCTAGATAGACCCTGATGAACTGAGATGTGAAGTAAACAGAGCCCATTGTGTGTGATGTTCTATCCCACAGAGCCATTCGCTCAACTTTTCCAAGTTGAAAATAATCTTCTCGTTGTCCATTTTACAGGAAGGCAAGTATAACTTTAAACATCAAACTAGTGTTAGAAATGTCTGTTATTACAGTTTCACATATAGTATTTTTCAATATAAGTCATCGACACACCGGTTACTTAGGGTTTAATAAAACTGTAATGAGAACTTCCAAACTTAGCCTCTGTTTATTTGATCTCACTTGCCCAGTTTAATGTTTACCGTTGGCTGATTGAATATCATATCTGTTGTATGGTACGGCAGGTTGAGTTGGCCCTCTTTCCTCTGTTCTGTGTTCTATAAATAACGTTTCATCATGCGCTAGCGGAACAGATCACTCTGTGCACACAGAGATAAAAACTTTCTTCCCTACCCTTGAGACCAAAGTATTGCATATCCGCTCAAGAACTTTGCATCATTTAACCAATTGCACGTTAGTATGGAGCTCAGCTTCAGCTGAATGTCTGACTGTCGTTCTAAAAAATAAAAGCATACAAATTGTGAAAAAAAATTAAAAGACCATTCCATTTTTTCATTTGAACAAAAATACTCGATTTATTGTGCTTATTCTCTTCCAGTATTTGTTGAGTTTCAATAAAATCAAACCTCAGGAGGAACATAGAGTCATCCAATAGATTCGTGTATGACTGATATTTCACAATTTGCCTTTTAGAAATGATCATACACTTAATTTTAGGATGGCTTTTACGTAACAATTTATAAATAAGTCGCATTGTTTGGCACATCCGTGTAATATATAATATCTTCGATCATAACCCTCATCAGAAGAAAAAGTAACACCAAAAATGGCATTTAGAAACAAAACTACCCCACTTTCCTACAATAAATGCATTTAAAGAAAAGATTCTGGAATGATTAGATTTAGTAAATATTAACTGGGTTGCTAAATGGAGAACTTGGCAAGGCTTGGAATAGCTTAAAGTTATTGGTTATTACTGCTTAATAGCCCACAAACACAAGATAACTTATCCTCACCTCAAACAATCTGTTCACTCCAAAAAAAAATACACATCAATTTGGCCAACTCATTCTTTCTCTTTTTCTCTGGCAGTAATGACTGTCTTTGGCACCGTTTGGTATAGTCTGAAAACAAAATAGTAATTTATCCTAAAATGACCGCAGTTATTCAACCTTCTGCATCGGTCACATTTCACAATGATTCAACTCAGAAATCACTGCTTCACACCTGAATATATATGTGTTCCAACAGTTATTTGAGATTTATAGACGCATGACTACACTAAACTATTTCCTCAGTTTGCCTATTTCTAAAAGATATTCAGCAACTATAAATAGCATTTTCTGCACTGGATCAGTAGCAGGATTTCTGAAGGCATAGGCCGACCAAAACTGGAAATTCTCTCCTGAATTACTCACCATCGAGTTTTTCCAGACCTGGGCGCATTTTGTAAGGTTGAACACAAAAAAATGTATTTGGAAGAATGATGTCTCACCATGATTAGATGTGTTGGATATTATTGACTACCACAGTAGAAATGTTCAGCTATTTCTCTTCTACACTTTTAACTAGCAGAGCCCCGAGCAATCAAGTCCACCTCAGGCAAAGATGTTTGCTACAGGGAATCCAAACAAGTTGTACTGCATAACTCAATCTAAGTGAACAAACTGCACATTTAACCATGAAATGTTTCTTGGATTTTTCCACTTCAACAGAGAAGATTCAACATTTACATTTAGGCATTTAGCAGACGCTTTTATCCAAAGAGTCGAGGAGACAATGAAGCTTTAAAAAGCAGAGACAACAATAGATGAACAAGTGTTACGACAATGTTACCAAAGTTACACAAAGTGAGATAAAACCTGTAGGAGAGGAAAAGGATAAGTGTTTCTATTTTAATACATTAAATGTATAGAATCAGTTATATTGTTGAAACAGTTTATGCTCTTAAATGCAGTGTTCATGCTATATTACACATACTGTCACATGTTACATTACAGCGTATCTGTTCCTTTAGACTAAAAACTACAGTATGGACACATCTCATGTTCCATCTCTTAATGAGACATCTGAGCCGTTCTGCCTTTCACAGTTCTGTGGGTAAACACTGAGAAACTGCTCTGTTATCCTATACATATATATTCCACTATAAGTGCCAGCTATACAGATCATCTGAACCTGAAACGCACATGTTGTGTTTCTCTCCACAAATAGCAACTTAAAGTGCATCAACTAAAATAATCAATATTCTTGAAAATTCTCTTCTTGTTTCACACAGATGAAACACATTTCACACAGTTTTATTATCATAGGTCATGCAGGTATAAAAATAGATAGAAATGAAAGAATATTCTTGCTTTGGGTGAAATAATATTGTCGAAACATTATGAAGAAATTAATAAGACATCTGCTTTAAGGGATACAGGAGTTAAGCCACAAATTGAAATGAATATCCTCTATTTCTAAATTTCAGCTTCGTTTCATTTCAATCAGTTAGAGATTAAGAAATGACCTTTCGATTATTCCTTGTTTGTTTTCGTTTGTAAGAAATGATTTTCTTTCGAGAGGCGTCTAAAACTTGGGGAATCCCCTTCTGTAAACCCTTACTGAAGCCTTATTTTACACCAGCAAAACTTAAACTGGCCAATGTGGGCACTGATGGGCATGCTGGCTGCTTTCAGAATAACTGATTGGGACTCTGTAGAAAGCAGTGAGAGACCTCAGCCTCGGTCGTCTTTGGCCCCCCAGGCAGCCCTTAGGCCAGCTAAACATCCTTTCTCTCATCCAGCGTCCCTCAGCATTCACAGCCAACAGAGAAAGCTGTGCTTTATAAATGCAATAATAATGCAAACAGTAAACCTACTACTATTAATGTGAACTGCAACATCTGAAGCCCAAGGCGGGTTGTGTGCCTAAATCGCTCTCATCACTGTTTAAGACGCAGGTCACGTTACTCCTGGATTTCTCGATGGATAGGGCCATTGTCCAGGCCAGCGGCGCTCAGCAAAAGAACTAAACCTGGTGCGGGCTCTGCATGCCGTTATCGAAGGATTTGTCATGTTTCGGCATTCTGATCAGCTTTTGTTGTGCTACAGCGGCTCGACAAAGGGTTGGCCGGCCTCAAAGCAACATTTGTCTCATTGGTTAGTGGAAGCGATCGCCAATGACTCGTCATGAGTATGGTGTAGGGGGATGTCATGAAAGATAAAAAATCATTATAATTAATAAAAAAGTTTTACGCCAATTTTAGAATAAAACCTTAAAAAATGACAGAATTAGCCTAGTTTTAATCACAACGTTCATTCTGCTTCAATTCAACAGACACCAAACTGGAATTGCCACAAGGCAGAAATGCATTCACAAAGCTGATTTAAAGCAAAATGAAACTAAAATAAGTGAATTTCACACTAAATCAGTTTCACATGATTAAATTAAGTTGAAAAAAATCAATTTCTAGAAAAATGAAGTTAAAACAACTTAATTGAATCATGTGGAACCGATGTACATGATAAAATTAAGTAATTCCAGTAACTGATTCAGTGCAGGTATAAATCTAATCAACTCCTTCATAGGAACTACATCCCGATTATTTACATGCACATTGATGTTTTAACATATTAAAATGTTACACATCACATTAAAATCAACAGAAACAAACACACTTAAGGTCAGACTTCCACTCCCTCGTCTCTTTGTTTTTCTCCTTTATTGATCCTCTCCAGATACCTGAGACTTCCTGACCCCCTCCCCTCCGTCCAATATGTCGAGCAGTTCTCCCGAGCGCTTCCTCTCTGCTCGTGCTATGTCTGGATTCCAAGCAACAATAAAAAGCCCTCATTGATTTTCTCCTTTCTCTCCTTTGAAGGACAAATAAAGGCCATCCGCCGCGTGGGATTCCGTGAGTCCAGAAAGCCCATCAATCTATTCTCAACCTTATAGCAGGTGTCAATCAGAGCCGCTTCATGTTCTTCTCATTAAAGAGCGGTAGGAACTCAATTATGGCAGTGGCAGAATTAGCAGTATTTATCAGAAGTGATACCACACTTGGGGACATGTGGTTTGTTCCCATTGACTAATTTCTCTTCAGGAAAATGGTTTACATAGCGCACAATTAGTAAACACCCCGACTATCCCTCGGCAATGTCATTTGGAGCAGGTAAAATGGGTTTAAGAAAATACTGATGCTAATAATGTTTTTCTTGGGTTAGTAATTATCTCGTAAATTTTAACACAAGCTACACATGTCATGTATAAACATACTTGATTAAGAAGCTCGGTTGAAGATTTCTCAATAGTTAAGTGTATCAGAGTAAACTCAAATCTCTCATTGATTCTCTCTCAGGTTTCTGTTGATGTGTAAGATTGGCATGACATTTACATTGTCTAAGAATAATTATTAAACCTTTCTTTGGTGTTCCGCTCTGTAGGAATAGTTTCAACATTTACTAAAAAAACGGCCTGGATGTGATTAAATGCATCCAGAATAAAGTTTCTATTAACTTCATATATTTATGTGTACTGTGCATATTAATCCAGTAGTTAAACACATAAACACACATACATACAAATATATACATTTAGGACATATTCTCATTCTTATTTTTATTCATATATAATTTAGATTTTTGTTTTCAATAAATATGTGTACATATCTATAAATTCAACATTATTATGCATCGTACAAATTTTATTCTGTGTGATAAATAACAATTATTGGTTACTTAACTATACTAAGAAGAATTGTTAGAATTATTTTTAACTCCAATGTCAGATATGTTTTTTACCCATCTTAAAGATATTTCCTTTTTAGTGCAAAAAGGAACTTATTTATATGATTTCATAAGTTGTGAATTGCACAAACAACATTACCAGAAAATGAATACTGAAGGCCGCACCTAAACCTAACATTTGTGCCATGAATCTAAATGTAATCAAATGAATATGAATGAGATTGTATGAATAATGCATAAAACATTAATAAAAACATGAATATATCTTAAAAGAATGAATATAAGAAACATGGATTGTACGAGTGTCATTGTATAGAGTCACCAAGGTAGAGATGACATGTTTGATACAAAGCTAATGACAAATGTTCCAATCAGCTGAATAACCGAGCGTGAATCAGGATAATCAGAAATGGAACGAATCAAGGTTAACCAGCAAACAACTCTAATGAGTGTATAAGGACCTCTTCAACAAGACAAACAAAGCATTGACCACTTCAGACCACTCAACAGAAAGAGCCAATGAGAGACCACAGCTGAATAAAATGAGCTGTTTTGACCTCTTGCTGATTGGAGTGTTTCAATTAATGTCTTCTCTCAAGATGAACCATCTGACTGCACTTCATCATCTCAGAAAGATGTGACCAAGAGCAAAACACAGGTGAGCGGTCCTGGGAGGACACTGTCTGCAGTGTGTGTGTGTGTGTGTGTGTGTGTGTGTGTGTGTGTGTGTGTGTGTGTTGCAGTGTGTGTGTGTGTGTGTGTGTGTGTGCGTGCGTGCGTGCGTGCGTGCGTGCGTGCGTGCGTGCGTGCGTGCGTGTGTGTGCGTGTGCGTGTTGCAGTGTGTGTGTGTGTGTGTGTGTGTGTGTGTGCGTGTGTGTGTGTGTGTGTGTGTGTGTGTGTGCGTGTTGCAGTGTGTGTGTGCGTGTGTGTGTGTGTATTTAGGGGTACTAAAAGCTAAACTGGTATTTGAGTAGATGAGAATTCTGTTAATATTTATCTTTTCTGTTTTAATTGCAAATAACGCGTTTCTTTTCTATGCATGTCTATATATTTCCTTTAATATAATGACACATCATGTAAAAGTAAGAGAAAATGTATTTTTATATCTATTTCAAAAGATTTTATGGAGGAATATACTACTTCTTTATTTCATTCTAATTCCTCATTTTATTAACACTTAATATTAAGGTGCTATTTGTTAACATTAGTAAATGCACGAACTTACTTTAACAAACCATGAACAATCGTCAGCATTTATAAATCCTTCTTAATTTTAGTTAACATCAAAGCAAGTATTCACTAATGGTAACAGAGACAACTGAAATGAATAAATGCTGCATAAGAATTGTTCATTGTTAAGCTAGTAATTGTTTACTAACAGCACTGTATTTTAAAGTCTTTACATTCTATATGTTATTTAATTATCTTCCCCAGAATCACAGTTTCACAGATGGCACATTGATGTCATCCATCCCAAATGCCTTTGGTTTTCTAATGGTGGGTAAACCAGTTTAAAGAACAGGCACTGCCCTATATAACATGTCCAGTATTTCATTTAAAGGTCAAGTGTGTCGATTTGGGCTCATCTAGCGGTAATCTTACACTAGCGTTATACCAGCAACAAGCCACTGCTCCCCTGTAGCTTTTGACAATCTACAGTGACTGACACAGGACAAAGATGTCAACTACTTTCGTTTTTTTTCAGAATGAGAACATTTTATGAAACGG
>CM065662.1:12901371-12921371 GCA_033220385.1 Triplophysa yarkandensis | reverse complement strand
AGAAGCATCACTGTTGGCACAGAAACTGAACACAGAAATGAGTCCCCATCTATAGAGGAAGCCAGACCGTTCCAGGCCAAGTCTTGGATTACACATCACACGGCTCCACTGAGAGAGGTCTCGTCTAAATGACTCATACTGACTTGCACAATCAGCATGTGTCCATCCCAGCCCTGGCACTGACCCAAACTCAGTGAGGAGAGGAAATGGAAACAGAGGGAGATCGTCGTGCCATCTTGAGCCACTTGGTTTTGTAACTTTCTGATATTGAGCCATCATTTGCATCCTGCAACTTCATCTACAATTTACCTTCTCATCCCTTTTATTATACAGAGATGTGTTTAAGTCGAAAGCACATTAACAACTAAAGTTCAGCACATCCCAATCAAAATAAGCAATCCTTATTGGCTCCGCTGATCTAGCGGCACAGGAATCCGTGTTTTTCCTTTTGTATTTAGACGGCTACATGTTGTTGCTCTTCACACTATGACCATCTGTCATTGATGATGCTTCCAATTCTTCATTTCTCAGTTAAAATCAACCCAAAAGTAAACCCATCTGACTAACTGAAGTCAGAAAATGATGAATTAACTTCTACCTTTCCGTCAATGCAAGTTGCGACTCTTCTAAGTGACTTTCTCTAATCTCAGTTTCACACCTTTTCAGATCTTTTCCAACCGATTACCACCAGCAGTCTTTTATTTACTTCACTCCGTCTCAGGAGAGGAGAACATCAAGGAGGACATAAGTGTTGGGAGGGATGCGCTAAGAGCTGAGTCACAACACACTGAAGGGATGGAGACAAGAGAGTACCAAACTCCCCACCAGGACAAACGGAAACACAAAGTCCTTACTTGTCAAACGCAGCAGGGCTGGTGTTCGCAGTAGAGAGGATATCTAACGTGAAAGGCTCTTCCTGAAAAAGTTTGAACTTCCTCTATGAGTGGCCTTAACATGTCTGTCCAGACAGTTATGAACATCCTCCGGCTACCACTATTGGTCAGCCCTGGAAAAGCCAACCCTGTAACGCCGCTCTTCGTCTCCTGGAGGAATAAAAGAGAGAAAGTTTGGTAACTGACAACCTGTCCTGTTTGGTTGTGTGCCTTTGAATAATTTATAGAGCCCTGGTTTCCCTCGAGCCACAAACATGTTTGACTTCTTTAAATGCTTCATCTCCCACAGAGGCTTACCAACGAGATGAAGAGGAGGACTTTGAATAAAATCTGACATATTTTGGCAAATAATGCATTGATACTACAACCCAAATCCTGACTCCTTGTTCCCATAGCCCCAGTAAGGTGTGAGTACAGGCCTTGGTATCCTATAGGGGACCATACAGATGTCATATATAAGGGCCTATGTCTTTATCTCTTTTAATGTCAGAATTATATGGAAATGTCCATGTGAGATATTCATATAAACATTCCTTCTGGAATAAAAATCTGTGTTAGTGTGGCATTCAAAAACATTACAGTATAGATTTAATAAAGCAAATTAAATTAGTTACCAGATGAAAAACTGTCAAAGTATTCTTTAGCAGTTACTCTTGTGAAATGTACAATGTATAGACGGATATTGTTTTTAAATCATATCATATGGAGTACACAGCAGTGTGTACTTTCTCTGGTACATAATACTGAAAATAGTGAAATGATTCTGTAATAACAAACCACTTTTCTATAGTACATATTAAGGTTTACTGCAGTATTATGTCATTTGTTTGATTGGTTTTGGTGTTTAGATATAAATGATGAATCACAACATCGCACAGCACCATGATATTACTTTATATCGCGACGCATAAGCTAGTATAGTATAATATATGTTTATGGGATTGTGACAACCTTAGAGATTACAATACTGATGTATTTGAAATTTAAAGTTAAACAGGCCAGATGAGTTTAACAGATGTTGTCAGTCATTTGGTCTCCATGATTGGTAAAAACCATTTAAACATTCAATAAGAAGATGATTTGTCAGGAAACAAAACACGTGTAATGCACAGAATTTGAAGGGAAAAAACTGGAGGACAAGCAACTATTCCAATGAGAACATCCATCATTCAATTCCCCTAAAAGTTTCCCAGCAACATCTCAATATGACTCAGATCTTCATCATCACAAATCATCATCACACACATCCTGAATCTCAACATTCTGGTGAATCCCAAACAACAATACCATACGCTTTACCGTGAAGGAGTCTTCAGGGTTACTCCTGCATTCTTCCGTCCCTAAATATATGGCATTACTCACGAAAGTCAGGTTATCAGCGGGCATCTTTACATAACACTTACGTGTGAATCACTGAACACACATAGGAGACATGAGGCGAGATGTCAGTTAGCCTTTCACTCCTGAGAGACTGAGAGCTAAACCAGACAGACAGAGACTCAAGATCTTTCATTCTGTAAGGGGAAACAGAGTATATCCTTTTGTCTTTTTGGTGCTGTTTCTATCACTTCCTTTGACACAAAATGTTACTAAAAGAAAATCCTAGTTCCCATTGACGTGCATTGGTTTTCATACTAAAACTCAATGGGGACCATGTTATTTGATATTCGGCATTCTTTAAAATATATTTGTTTGAAAGAAATAACTACATCATTTTCATTTTCAGGTAACCTATGCCTTTAATGCCTCAGGAGTACACATGATATACATGACAGCTGATGTCACAGAATGTTTCGTGACATTTATGAAAGATCTCACTGGGGTCAAATCTGACAAGCAACACTTCCAATGGACCAGAAGGAAACCATCCAGTGTGCATATGGTGAACCAGATCATATTTAAATGTGTCCACTTGATTGATTTATCGTCTCTGGTGTGGATCCACTCCCAGCCTTACGACCCAACATTCACCGCATCTATCATGCTAATGGTTAGTAACCGCTAGCAAAAATCCAAACGGCCACCACGGCTCGGTGGAATCGCTGCTGATGAAAGGGATTGAGTGCGACCGGCTGCTTTAGGCTAATCATGTCACGTGGGGCGTCCTCTGAATGCATTTAGATGAGGTTTGAAGGAAAGGGACATGTAGGGGCCCACTGGTCTGACAGGCGTCCTTGGCAGAGGCCTGTTTTGTTTTGGCTGAGGCAGACCGAAAGGAAGACCCTGGAGAGATCTGTGATGGACGGGCAGGTCGATACCAGCAGTGCTGTGGATGGCAGGGTGAACGGGACAAGCTTTCCAGTGCCCATCTGCCAAGATGTGCAATCACTGAGGTGTTGTAATGTAAACACTGGATTACACAAATAATTACAAATCAAGTTATTAAGGAGCGCAATACGCGACAAGTCTGATTGCATGGAGCATACCAGGTTCATATTGTTTAAAGACAGTAATTGTTTTGAACAGTGGATGACCAGATTTGGAGCAATGGGAATATCAAAAATAATATACACTCAAAACAAAGACACGTTCAAAAAGAGCAAAATGTACCGGATGAAAACTGAATGTGAGGTAAGACACAGATGACTCACCTGTACTTTAAATTTTGCACTGCATTAAATTACATTTAAGCATTTACAGAAATGTCATAGTAATGTTCGGCCAGTTCTTAAGGCGTTTATGTACTGATGTTTCTTCTTCCTTTAATAAAATATCCCAAAGGGTTAGCTAGATTATTTAATGGATAGTTGAGACAAAAAAAGAGAATACTTTCTGTTTATCAAGTCATATAATCACGCGTGAAAGTCATTGACATTTGGAGAGGAAATGAGGGGTTCAATTTTAGTATTATTACTTTGGTCTGTAATCTTTCATTTTTGTTCCCGGTTACCATCTCGATCTGCACATGTTGAAAAAACTCTTATAATTCCAGAGAAAACGGCCTCGACAGCTGAAGTTGTTAATTTAAAACATGTAAAAAAAAAAAAAAAAAAAAGACATATATATATATATATAGACATTAAAAAATTGTTTAGATGTTGAACTGCGCATTTACAAAATCAGCAAATTGACAAAATATTGGCACAGTTTCCGCCTTAAATTTTTTACATTTTCTAAATTAGTTAAACAAGTGCTTTGAACAAAGTTCAAATGACTGGCAAAGCTAATTTAAGTCAATTTAAAAATCTAGAGCAGCTTTATAGGTAAGGTTTGAAATATGCGACATTTTTACAGCATAGCAATGGTTGTCATATTTTTAACACTCACAAAACTTAAAAAAACAAAAATGTAATACTAAACTACAAAGCTGTTTTTTATTCTTCCATTTTTGACTTAAAAATATTTGGCCAAATATATGTCTTGCAGGGTCTATAGGATTGTAAAAGTGTGCTTCACAACACACTATGACCTCATTTATAATCCACCATTCTCTTTAAGCTGACATGGAGATCCTGTTATAACGGTTTGATTGGGTTTGAGTCTTAGCCGTACGGCTGTGGTGAGATGATTATGATGCATTCCACAACTCTCTTTATTACTGTGATATGCTGCAATGATGCTAGCCGTTCTTCCGTGAAATTGAAAGACTGACACACTGTGTTTACCCTCTCTATTTTCATCTCGTCTTCTACACGCCTGACTTTCAGTTCAATATCAAGCTGGAAGGTGGACATTGGCATATCTTTCAGACAGTTTTTTTTCTGAAGTCTATTTTGATGGGCGTACGCTCATCGACTGTTTGACTGCCCTTTCTAAGAATCAATCTAACCTTTAGATAGGCAAGTCTTTATGGCTGGCTAGCTGGAAAGGGCTTTGCTGCTTTGTGCAAGTGGAAAAAAGCACATCTTTTGACAAGAGTTTCTCTGTGGAAACCGAGGTATGGTTTCAGGAAAGGCTTGTCATTGGATATAAACCCAGTGGAAAAGCGATGCAAAGCAGGCGAAACCAAACGAGTCCAAATGCTCGCATATGTCTCCACAGATTTTTGCTTTTCAGAATCAAAGTGTTCACTTTATATCCTTTAGGGTGACGTGATTTCAGAATGTTAATGTTAATCTGATAAGTAGACAATGCAATAAGCAAGAAAATATAATATATAGATGCATCTCATTGACTTCTCAAAAACATATACATTTATGCATGGGCATGAATATATGCATATAATATCTTTATACATATACAGAATATTAGAATTAATGTAACATTTAATATTTGGCGGATTCACAAAGTGTCTTGCAAGTATTATACAGTGTACATCACTCAGTGTAGAGTAATGAGATGTGAGATGTCTTCAAGAACACTTCAGTTATTATCTGCTGACACTGAGATTCAAACCAACAACCTTCTGATCACAACTCTCTAACCACCAAAACACGACTCAATTAAGCCTTAAAAATTTATTTCTTGTACTTGATCAAATATGTGCTTAAAGACAATATTTAGATGATAAATTTTCATGTAATTCAATTTTTAATTAATTTAGTTTGTGAATTTTTTTTCTTTTTAAGAAAACTAACTAAAGGAATAGACGATAACAACATTAACACCACATCCCAATGTCCAAAAATTGACAACTGTCTCTTGTCGAGAAATATAAAGAATTGTTGTTCAATCATGCCAGTCAAAAGCATTCGGCACAAGAACATTGTGTGCTAACAAATGGCCTTGCGTAACACAAAATTCTGTCCAAAGACATTATTTTCAAGGAAGGATTTCTCTGTATTATGAATTGACTCCTTGTGTTTGTTTGGCTAGTTAACAATCTCCCCAACGATAGCAACAAAGAAAAAGTCGGCTCTTGTTTATTTCAACTGTGTCACCGTCATCCAGCCACAAAACACTAAAGCAAAGCTGACCTTAAAAGATGACCTCAGCCCTTTAACGCACATGTCACATGACTTGATGAAAATCTGCCCTTGGCGTTCTCCGTCCTAACGTCCTAAGTGATCACTTACATGCTCTTTGTGCAGAGAAGCATTAAGGTGTGACTGATTCTCTCGCCTTTAGCAGATCAGTCAAGAGTCTGATGGGTCTCAATGCTCCAGTGCTGTTATTGAAATCTTCCCTTAAGTCGGATCACGCTTCATGTGTTTTTGAAACTGACCCGTCCCTTAAGTTTCTCTTTTACAACTTCTTTCTTTCTTGTACTTTATTTGTCCACTTTGTCAGGTCCCATCAGCCCAGGGATAAAGCAATGCTCTTTCAGGTGTGTGTGTGTGTGTGTGTGTGTGTGTGTGTGTGTGTGTGTGTGTGTGTGTGTGTGTGTGTGCGTGCGTGCGTGCGCACACGTGTGTGTGTGTGTGTGTGTGTGTGTGTGTGTGTGTGTGTGTGTGCGCACACGTGTGTGTGTGTGTGTGTGTGTGTGTGTGTGTGTGTGTGTGTGTGTGTGTGTGTGTGTGTGTGTGTGTGTGTGTGTGTGTGTGTGTGTGTGTGTGTGTGTGTGTGTGTGTGTGCGCACACGTGTGTGTGTGTGTGTGTGTGTGTGTGTGTGTGTGTGTGTGTGTGTGTGTGTGTGGTGTGTGTGACAGACAGTCTTTACTTCATTTCTTTGTTCTTTGCCCTATTTTTCCTCCATTAGACTACATCTAAATCCCTGCCGGACATGAGATCTTACTTTGGGGTTTCATCTTTTCAACATCTTCTGGTACAATGAAGGTGCACATGAAACAGGCCACTAACTCTGTTGGCTAAGTTTATTTTGCAATGGAATCCAGGATATATCTCGACATTCTGCATCACAGAGAATTCTGCTGTACTATGAATAATGGCGGATACTTCCAGATCTCAAAACTTCCTCCCTTTCTGAAGAAACCTTTAAAGTTTCCCTGTGGTCAATAATTTTCTCCCATAATACTAACTTTTGCTTATTAAAAAAACTCTTAACCTCAGCTTCATTATGTACACACAAACACATGAATATGCAAATTAGCCCGGCCTCAACCCAATCACTCTCAGAAGTTCCAAATGCTGCTAAAACTGAAATTAAACTAAAATTGAAACTCAGAGATCTCAACCGTAAAGTTATAATTTTTGCCCAAATCTATGTGTCATCTTTGCTATATCCACATCTGATCAAAGTGAATCTGGCTCAATGAAAACAGATTTTTAAAAATAATATTTTCTACTCCAATAAGAATATAAAATGTTAAATGTGTTACGGAGATCAATTCATCCCTTTAAATATGTATGACGACCAGTAAATCATGTAGACTACATGTAGATGACAGCTGAAGTCGTGATGATTCTGACAGCTGAATCTGTGCACACATAACAACGACGAGTCGCTGAAAGATTACAGGGCCGACAGGCACTTCACACATCTAAAGATTTAAATCCAGCAGAGAGACAGAGACTGGGCAGGACAAATAAAAGAGGAAAGAGAATGTTAACGGTACTCATGCAGGACTGGAGATGGTTGGCTGGCTGATCAGGAGGATGAGAGATGAAAGGGGTTCGTGCTTCTCTCATTGACTGTCTGTGCGTATGAGATACAATGTGACAGCTGAGAGGAGCCGGAAGGCCAAAGATGATTTCACAAACGCTCGCCTGAAGGATGAGCACGGGGTCAGGGAGGAAAGGGTGGGGCTGAAAAGATGTGAAAGCCTGATGAGGAGGAGGAGAGCTGAAATGATCCCTAACTTGACCTTAGAGTGTCCCGCTGTCAGTCACATCTATGTAAAACACATGTTCTTTTATTACAATGCTAGTTAAGGAGTTCTAATAGTAATAAATAGGGTGAGAAGGCCAAAACCACACACAGTGCATTTAAAACATGTACTACTTACTGTAGATGCCATCCATGGCAGCTCTAAAGAATGCTTTTTGTTTTGTTTAAAGAAATGCGTTTTATCCAACGAGTTATCAATGCTTTATAACATCGAGTTTACTTATCAATCATAACATAAGTGTTGCACAATATGTCAAGACTGTCAGGTTATCTCATTCATTAGCGAGTTATTGTATTTTGCATGCAGCGTGCATGACCTCTTGAGTTTTCATCTCGAACATATTCACACCTGCACTAGGGTTCACCATTCTGACACAGTCATGAAGAGTCATGGGCATCTGAGACACGGGGGTCCTGAGCCGAATCAATTTAAATTGGTTGGACGGATGATGTGATTCCATCAAAGGGACCTCGATGCATAACATGACGGCCTGGGTTTGTGTTGCATCAGTCATTTTAATGAAAATAGCCGTTCCACCTCACTGCAGTTTCAGCACAGCAGAGGAGAGACAAAACGTGCAGGGGATATTTCTCTAGGGTCGGGTGTAGGAAACGGGAGAGGGTATTAATATCTCTCTCTTTGGCCTCCTGAGGAAATAAACATAGCAACCCACATTTGCCTGTTAAAAATAAGCACAGCCCACTGCAGGGACAAACCTATATACAGAATCTGTGCCCTAATGCCCAAAGTTTACCCGCCTCACATTTTTAACCCGCTTTACTACTGTAAGATCACGTTTTGCCCGTTTCTGTTGGTGTGATCAATTCATGGTACCTGTTTCCAGGACCAGGAGAAAATGCCTTGGAATTTACTGCAACAGCCAATCAGGGCACAATATTGTGTGACCCTAATTAAGTATATGGAGTGCGTGTAACAAAGAGAGAAATAACACAAGCACAATTTCTGATTAAAAGAAAGAAATCAAAATAATTTTAATTAACAGAAATGCAATGGAAGTCATAAGGGGAACATTTGTAAATGTGTGTGCGCACTAAAGTCTGACATTAATTACAGGAAGTGAAGCTGACACGACTGATGCTGAGGGATTCTCACTCTTGTTCACTGCACTACACCATCACATCAGTGAACTAATCTGGGCCGCCGACTCTATCCTGACTGGATGAAGCTGATTTATCACTAGTCGAGGAGAGGGATAGCAGGGGAACCCGTGTCCTTCCACTTTCAGATCTCCAGAAAAAGTGGATTAGAGACGCAGCATATGGGTCATTCTATTATTGAGGATACATCTGGCATATGAAATCTGGGGAAAATAAAACTGCAATACCTCGTTTTTAAATTATAATACTCATTCTGTAAAAACAATCTCAGCGAGTGGATTGGTTTGTTTAAAAAGACATTCTCATACACAATATATCTCTTATTAAAATTAGGATTTGCAAAAATGATATTTGAGTAATATTGCTAACAGTTGATTAATACATTCTTGACAGATGTTTGCTATTCAAGCGATTGTTTTGAAAAAAAGAGGACATCCACACACTTTTGTGACATCCAAATAATTATGCAAGACTAGACCAAAATTAATTCCTTTTGAGAGAGGGTTACCTAGTTGGTAACAGAGTTGACAGTTTTTACTCTGACATGCATAAAATACAACAAAAAAAATTCACAATAATAATTAAAGTGACTAAAGTAAACTAATCTGAAATCATCAGTTTATGTTTGATGTCATTTATAAGCTATTTTCATTTCTTTTCCCTAGAAAATAAAGTTTTCTAATATAAATACCAGAACCTCAAAACCATGATATAAAATTTTGGTCACAACCGCCCAGCACTAGTATACATTATAATGTATATGTATCTTGCTTAGTCTCATAATCAATTATATTTTAAACCCCACCTTAACAATGGATTCATCTTATTCTATAATTAAGAAACTCTGTAGATTTTTTCCAGATTGCATCGACTCATATCTCGTGTCCAGCCTGCCGATGTAACCTCAGGAGATCTTGTGCTGTTATAACAGAAGTTTCTCTGGCCTCAGACTGGTTAATGTCATTCAGACTGAGAGCTGGAGGTCTGTGACATGTAAGGAAGACTTTAAAAATACATCCACAAAGAGCTTTTAACCAAAGTCACTCTAGCGGCGGGTGGGCAATGCAATAAGCTCTTTTCTTTCTCTCAGAATGTTTCTGAGGGCATCGTGGTGGCTTTATATTTAATTTAAAGTAGTTTGAATAAATTCTTGTAAGATTCCAAGCGTACTTTATTGTCCAACGCAGTGGTCACAAGCTTTGCTCATGCACTGAGCATAAATCTAGTTTTACTTTAGCAAAAGCTTTAACAAACTGAAACTTTCTTAGAATTATATGCACGGTTTGTTTTATCTATACATTAGAACAGAAATGTTATGATCCAACTGAGATAAATAGTCACTTATAGGTAATGTCAACGGTCAACAGTTATGGTTTGCCAGAAGACAAACAGAGTTCATTGGATAAAATAAAACAGTGTAAAGCTATGGTACAGAAGATCTATCATTTCCTTTGATTTAAAGGTGCCTAGACTTGTTCCCACACATATACACAACAGCACAACAGGCTTATAGCTAATCCTGTCCTTAATTCTATCCCACATGACTGAAACAAACCTTCTGAAAAGCTAACAAACAAAATATGTTTGTGTTCTTTTCAGACTTTCCTGTTAATGCAATGTTTGAGATTTAGAAAGAAACAGAAATCGTAGTCTCGTCTTCAGACATCAAGTCCACAGATCATCCAGAGATCTCAAGTTTACCACGCTCAAGAAATCTCCTTCTACACCTTAAAACATGATTAAAAATTATTTTACATATAATATACATTAACTGGTAGCTAAATCCTTCAATATATATATTACGAAATGTACATAGAATAATAAAATTAATCATATTGCAATTATTCAATTGGGGCTGTCATGATAAAAGAAATTGGACGGGATTAACGCACAGCTTGTAAATGAAATAAGGTAAAATACTCTTGTATCTCTGGAAAATATGGACATCGTCATATCAATGTTCTTCAAACCACCTCTTTTCATGATATATAAGTATATTAATATTGTTGTTTGCTTGTGTTTTTTCACATGTATTGAATAAGGGATTCAAACTTGAACTGCTTTTAGTTCCAACTGATCAGAGTTAAACTTTAAGAATGTGCTACGCAAAATGTAATATTTCGATCTCTGTTAAATAATATGCTCGATATTTATATAAAAAGTTCCACTATTGAGATGTTTTGTTAAACATACTGCATAATATTGTCAAGGATCCACTTATATACTTTTGTTACCTCATAAGGGTTTATTCAAAGATATTAAAAGCACATTTCTAAGTCTAGATGTTTTCCATAAAAGTTCTACACACCGAGGAAACATTTCAAACAGGCCGATTCTCAAGTGTCAAGAAGAAATCTACAGCAGCAAACACAATAAAATATTTCTGTAAACATGTCAGAACTGAGCCAACAAGTCAAGAGCCCAGAAATAAAGAGAAGGCCGCTGCAGTAACGCGTCAATGCATTCAGGAAGTGTGAGGATGTGCTAATGTGACCCAGAGACGAGGACTGAGAACTAATTACCCTGTCTGCTCATTAGTGAGCCATGAGAGCCGGAGAAACTGGAACTGTGTGTGGATATCAGTAGTTTCAGTCTGAGACCGTACCAGGAGTTGGGGGATAAAGAGGGATATGACAGGAACAGAACTTTCCAACATAATCTCATGGGTTTTCTCAACTATTTTATAAGATGGCTATTTCATATGAATTTGTACAATCTTATTTGTAGATTTTAGTAGGATTTGCTTTTATGGTTTAAGGGAGGAGCTTTAGTATCCTGTTTTTCTAATAATCGGTTATAAATTCCTGTGAGATTTGATAATCATTTTCAAGCAGTCGTTTTTGTCAGACACTTTTTATCCAAAGCGACTTAAAAGTATTACACGGTGTACATCTATCACTACAGAGTAATCAGAGGTAAGATGTCTTCAAGAACACTTCAGTTATTATCTGCTGACACTGAGATTCAAACCAACAACCTTCTGATCACAACTCTCTAACCACCTGAACACAACTGAACTTGTGTGCGTAACTGAAATATCATATTAAATATTTCCAAGCAAAACAGCATTTCCATCCAGTGAACTGATGGGAAAAAATCCCCACTTCCTGACAAACTGACATTAAATATTTGTATAAGAAAACAAGGGGAGGCCACTGTATGTTAATGACTTACACTAACACTATTTACCTGTTATCTCGCCGTTTCAGATCACAGTTAAGACAGTTCTGTAAAAGTATTTCACCGGACCACTGAGATGACCGATGAACCGTCACGGATGAGTGGGATGGAGAACCCAAATGCAGACACGTGAGGACCAACACAGACTTTTAATAAAATAAAAAAAAGCCCACGATGGGGGAAACCAGTAAACACTACACAAGGTCAAACAAAAGACTTCCCACGAGGGGGCACAAAACAAGGTAATATTAACAAACTAAAGTAAGGCAAGACAGGGAACAAGCAAAATCCATACGAAAACTTGAACCACAGCCAAGACAAGAACTTCACACAACCACGATCTCTGGAACACAAGAAATACAAGTAATGCAGCAACACAGGACAGCAAACACAAGGGCTTTATATAGGGAACATAACAAGTGTTAAAGACACGGGGCAGGTGGGGGGAATGAAACATGATGGGAAGATAGACAGGATAACAAGGGGGCGGGGTCAAGAGACGAGACAAGAGAGCACATGGCATGTCACAACAAACAATACCACGTGTCCCTCACAAAACACATGGCATGAATGTTCAAAACCGGATGTAAGATGCTGTGCAATGAGATCTGTATGCTGGTTAGTCAAGTTATGAAGATCAACATGCAATTTTAATATGACATATTTCATTTTCATCTAGAGGTTTTATTCCTATAAAGTGTTTTCAACATAGGTAATGCTTTGATAGGAGTGAGAGGAGGACTGAACCATGGGTGGCAATTCTTACTCTCACAGATTTCACAAACTGGACCTTTAAGTTTGAGAAACGTTTCTCTTTGATCCAGTCTCAATTCAGTATGAATATTAATTTGATTGATTGGATATTTTGAGTAAATTCTTTCCAATGCAATGTGAAAGCAAACATTATTATTCGTAAATAATACATTTTAAAAATTACAATATAAATTACAATATGAAAGAACACAATTACAAATTGTGAATACTACTGTTAGCTTTAAAGACCAGTATCAGACAAAGCTAATGTCATCTTATATATTAACATCATTGTTGCTTAAAGGTCTCCAGATGGCCGATAAGAATAAAAGAAAATTGATCTGATAACAACTGGAGATAAAGACTGAAATATTAACACCAGAGGAAATCCTCTCTTCCGGGACGGTGAAAGTGTGATTTTAATTAGGTTTCAGAAATGAGAAAAGTCAAGAAATAAAAAGGCCATTAACATTTAACAAGTGGTAAAATAGCGTAACACAAACAACATCGCCTCTGGGCTCAAATCTACATCAGATCTAATTAAGATGGAGAAAATTATGAATATAAATGAACGTGAACCTCTTTAAGATTGATAAACACACTTACACGCATGCAGATATTCACTTGACACAAAAATTAAGAATGACCTGTGAGGTGCTCACCACAAATGAATGTCAGACAGCTTTAATGAACCTTAATGGGATAGAGAAGGATTTTTAAAACAAAAACATAGCTTAGAAAGGGAATATATATGTATATATATATATACACACATCAATATGTGCCTTTCAAGATAATAACAAATACTTGTATTATTAATGTACGTTCAATAGGTGTCTAGCTTTATATATCATTTGATGTTTATTTTTTAGATGTTATCCCTTTATAGGCAATGAATAGCATGGCACATCTAGGTTGAACATAATTCTGGATGTTAGATATTTATCATCATCCAGCTTTTGGCTTTCTTCGAACATCCAGCTACACACGGCAAAGCCGATAAATATAGAAAACACCGGACCCACCACCTTCTTAACTCCCGCACTGTATAATGCATGTCATTGTGGACATTTTACAAGCATGAGGCCTTGAGCAGTACCCATAAACTCTGGGATTTCATTGGAATCCATCAGCCCCACATGCTGAAGTACAATATCCAACAAGTGATTTATGGATTTGTCCTATGATTTTCCCATCCTCCAACAGCAAGGTCTAATTACTCTCAGCGGTCTCTTTTTCCTCTGCGTTTGCCGTGCACAAATTGATGTGCATAATTTATTTACCTCCCGACAGTTTTGGAATAAGAAACACAGAACCGCTGCATAACCTTGGTGTGCAGTCATCTCGCTGTCACTTTGAATAGAAGCGAGTCTGGATATGCAAATTCGCTGCACACAGTCCTGACTCCTTTTGTTCGTCATTAAGAACTTTGGCTGTGAATATGGGGGCAGGGCATGGCTTGCTCTCTCTTGCCATGTTTTAATATCTACTTTCATGGGAGTGATATGGTATTAAAAATCTGGCTGGAGTACACTGTTATAATGTGTACAGGGATAGATTCTTGCCCGACCCGTCATTCAGGAAAATAACCCTTGTCCGGAGAGCAAGGTTAAAGTAGTTAACCGAAAACCATCATTTATCATTTACTCACCCTTTTGTCAAGCAGAACCTAAAAAGAAGATATTTTAAAGAATGTTGTTAATAGGCACCAATTCACTTGCATTGCCTTTGTGTCCATGCAATAGTAGTGTCAGTGCTTTTGGGTTGTCAACTTTCTTCTTTTGTGTTCCATAGGTTGAAAATGACGAAGGGCAGAGTAAATATGGACAGAATTTTCATGTCTGGGTCCGATGTTAATTTAAAGGGACAGTCCACTCTATAAAATCATTTCCATCATTTGTTCCCCCTCTTGTCATTTCTAATCTGTATGAAAGTCTTTCCTCTGCAGAACATAAAGAAAGATATTTTGAAGAATGGTGTTAGACAACATTGGCTACCATTGACTTCCACTATGTGGACAAAAAAACTGAGACATATTTCAAAATATCTTTGTTTGTGTTCTACAGAAGTCATAAAGCGGTTTTGAATGAACTATGAATTGAAGTGTTTTACATCAACTCTTGGAGGTATGTTTTATTTACAGAGACTTTTATAATCTTACATCTTTTTTACAATTTTTACAAGTTTATGCTGTGACGTAACTTCTGTTGGTCTCACATCTTAACATGATATGAACCCTAATGTCATTGTTCACTAAACTTATATTTCTTCATATAAGCTTGTTTTGTAAAACTGTCAAGTTCTCGTCCACTGTTTATGAATGAAAGACTACAAAATTATGGAAATGATTAGTTAAGGCATGAATTTATTTATTTTGATATATTGCACATAAGTGAACAACATTTGTATTAAAGAATTATTTTAGCACGTGTCACAACTGCCACAGTGATTACCCGAGAACATTCATAAAATAAATCAACCGCTAATGTTCAATACATGTTCCACTGTGCTACTTATAGACAACATTATCTGCTGGCTTAATGAACAGAACGAGCGGTTTAAATGCTCCAGGCAACGTTTTACCTCATGCATTCAGGGACAGCACCTCCCCAAAACAAATATGAATATTTCACGGGGCTACAACACCCATCAGACAAATGCGTGCAGACGTGCAGTCAATACGCGGCTGAAAGATTGATGAAATATGATGGCTATGGGCCGCTCGTGAACCTGTGTGAGTGGGCGTTAATACATGAGCTATTTTTGGGTGAGTTTTCTGCGTTTTCGCTTGGAGCCAGAACTGCCTGAGCCGGGCAGGCAGGCCGTGTCATATTTGCTTTGTGAATTAAAGCCAACAGCTTCAAAACGACACACTGTCTTTCCATCCGAAGATGAATGTATTGGGCATGTAACAGAGGAATGATCCACTTCATGTTAAAAAACACGGGTCCATGTACTCACACAGTCTTTATATCTTCCTGTAGGTTCTGAAGCAGAATGAAAGTCATACAGGTTAAAATTGTGTACATTTATGGATTCATTTTTACTTTAACTGGCACTTCTGTTAGGAAAAACACTGGTCAGTAAGGGACTTGTATTTTTTTGTGGGATGTTTTCCTTGATATTTAATTCACAAGTATGATTGTCAGCTGTCCTGTATAAAGTTCTTAATATAAATGTTGAGTGTTTTAACTTTAAATTATTTTTAATTGTTGACAATGTAAATTAAAAAAAAGTATTAATGTAGAGATGCTAAAACTGTGCCCTTCCCGTCTGTGACCTCTGTCCATATAATGTTGTTAAATGAGCAGAATTCTAATCTGTATTAAAAAATACAAAGAAATATTTTACATTTTAGCAAATTAATAGCTATTTCATAAGAATTCACACAATGTCCTTCAGTCGTTTAACGACACTTGAAATCTTTCTCCAATCTTTGCAAACCAGGAATTTGTTACTATTTGTTGAGGTGGCATATTGATATGAGATTGCACGTTGTGAATTGTAAAAAAAAAATTACGATGAACAGAAAATAACTTACTAAAACTTAAAATCAAAATGAATAACAAACAGAAAAAGTTAGCCATATTTCTAAAAAGTTACATTTCTGCTTAAATTTGTTTTGGTTTTTGCACAATTGAACTTAAAATGATTTGGATTTTGTTGGTTTATACTATATTAGAACTGAATATTTGTCATAGACAAACATTACAAACTGTATCTGTGGCCAATCGTACCAACTCATTTGGGTATACAGCTTGATTACATCATTTCAATCTAAACCCTCATTTTCCTCAACACAAACCCCTCGTTTCCGTCTGTAGAAGTTGGCAACTCTATTTAAAAGAAAGATACCTTTGATTAAAGCTTGATGACGTCCCAGAGGACGAAACATCATGACACTCTGTCATGCAGTCGCTGAAATGCTAGAGGACACATGTGTATTGTTTATTAAATGAGCAGAATTGAAATGTGATGTGATGATCCAACCACAAGCATCACTAACACTGATTCCCTCATTACAAATGATTAGCATGTCTCTTCAGCTAAAATTAACATAGCAATGCGTACAATTAATTAGCAATCTATTAGACTAAATGTCATTACACAGTCCATGAGCTCATCTCTAGTGATGATGAAGCAATCTTCTGAATACATCAACACATCACATCCCACTGATTAGCAAATACAAAGACAAACTCATTTTCGATGGTCCAAATATTCTCTTACCCATGGCTGTGACCTCTTGGTTTATCTCCACAGCAGGACGGACTCGTGAGAGTTTACTCTTTATTTGAAGGTTGGCGCTTCGACTGGACTCATTTATTTCATAAAGTCTCTGGCTGCAATTAATTTACACACCGAGCGTCGCCAACAAGATTGAGGAATCTTTGACCTTCTTCTACAACCTGTAAAATGCTTGACTAAAAATAGCTTCTGAAAAAATGACTTAAATGTAGATTTTAGTTTTGCAGCCAGTTTCATCCACACCATCACTGACTCCTGTGCGCTTCTGTACTTAAAGCTCCAACATTACATTTATATGAACATCTTAAATACTGGAAATACCAATATCATGGGTTCGACCCCGGGATTGAACATACTTATGCAAGTTGTATATCACAATGTAGATGAAAATAATAGACAGGCTTTTAGACAGTATAACTTTCTGAAAATTTGATTAATTTAGAGTTAATAGTTAAAATTTTTTTTTACCATTTACTAATTTTACAATTGCTTCGATAACATTCACATGATTGATCAATCATAAAAATAGTTATGTTTTTTGTAATATTAGGTTGGATAATAAGTGTATAAATGTATGCATCCCATTGGCCGCTCCAGCACAGACACAGACTTATCATGCTTTTATTGCTCGAGATGTCATTAATGATGGGATGTTTGGGACATGAGATATTTTGGTCACAGGCGCATATTGATTCCCAATCCTGGACGTCTGCTGTCTAATTTTATAATGACCGGTCACCGGAATATCTTCAATCCCACTTTCAGCAAACAAATTGAATTTTACACGCAGTGATGATTTGGGTCGGATTCCTTGTAAATCCTTAAGATTAAATTAACTGGGCTGTCAGGTTGCACTGCTGGGTGAATTTGGTCTAATTGGATCTTCAGCCATGCAGTCACGACTATCCTGATCGGGCTAAAGGAAGATCAATTCTTCAACTCAACTCTTCTTGACTTCTTGGATGAAAACTGTATTTAAATCCTTCACTGATTGCACTTGACATCAACTGTTCTTCTCTCGGGGTCAACAATGTTTCTGTATGATGGGAAAGAAAACTGAAGTGCACTCATGTTAAAACACATTAGATCTGAAAGACACATATGTTTAATGTCAAAGCAGCATTTTCATTACGCTTCGAATGACGTACATAGAAACTGCGAGTTAAAAAAATACTTAACATACATTTTACAAAGATTACCATATATAGCAAAACAGTTTTTACGCACACATGAAGTGTTTTCCTAAGAAAACTCATGAAAGTCACGCGACGTATGAATCGAAGGCTAGAACAAAAGCACACTTCCTTGGTTTTGTTCACTCCTGTTTCTAAAAGGTTTCTCCTTACATGTAAGTGTATGAAATGTCACGATCAGAGTTTGTATATGATGTGGTGTGTTTGGGCTAGGTCTCTGTTCACACTTTCTCAAACCAAATATGCTATGCAATCCACCATCAATCCAGATCGAAGAATACTTTTGGAAATAACTAATTATCACATGAGATAGTTTAATGGAACCAATGTGATTTAGCAATATTATTTATAAACATTTAGAAAATATGGCCTGATTTTTGTGCCAATCTGTAATTGAAATCCGACTTATGATATAAGTATAGGTACTTTCTGGATTGATATCTGCAAGATAAGTTTAGAAAATTGTGAAAGGAAAACTCATGTCCTTCCAAACCTTTAGTTGGTGAAATGCAAAAGAAGATATTTGGAGAAATGTTTCGGTGGTTTCGCTTTCATAAAAGTTAATGTTACCAATATTCTTTAAAACATCTTTTCTTGTGTTACGTAGAAGTATGAAAGACACAGGTTTAATATGCCATGAAGTTGAGAAAATGAGGTACACATTTTCACTTTTAAAAGTCAACACCATTGAGAAAGTGTGTGAATATAGAGTGAATACAGATGTTTATGTGTTTTGTTAAAAGGAGCCGTATAGAAACAAAGAAACTGTGTGTTAGTCCTTACAGCTGCGATTTAACAGAAATGATGATGACCACCTAAACTCATCTAATAGAGCAGAGCAACAGCAAAGTTATAAGACCAAATGAGAGGTCTTCCAGACTCATTAGATCTCCTTTGAAGCATTAGAAGTGTAAAATACATTCAGGGTGTTTATAGGGAACTAGCAGATGCTGGAGATAAGAGATGAGATAAAAGAGATTTTAATGTCTTTCTGTTAATTACTGCTGAAGGCAAACATCTAATACAACCTGACTCTCATTTGACATCGCATCTGAAGTCCTGGCTCCTCTGGCTACAGTTCTCATCTCACCAAGAGATGGAGGATGATTGGACAGAAGACTTGCGGACTTTGAGAGACTGTTTGAATCTCGGATGTGGGTGAATTGAGTTTAATGAAATTGAGTTTTGTAAGATTCCAACTCTCTGATTCATGATAAGAGAGCGTTGTCGTGTCTCCCAGCAAGAGCGAAAGGATTTAGTCTCATCGAAGTAATGAAACACCTTTGTGGACGAGACAGCGTGGGAGGGTCGCTGAAGTCATGTGTTGTGGAGATGGCGATGGCCAGACTAGGTGTGTGTATTTGATGAAAGCTGTGTACCAGCCAGCATCAGTCTGTGGTAAGCAACACTCGCGAGAGTGATGTAACTGTTACCTGGGTGGCCTGTTTGACGGTAATTGTGCCTCCAGTAAGAATGAAATTTCATAATGCTGCCATGCTAACAAGTGTTTGATTCAGCTGGGACAAACTACAGTGGGCGGCATGTTTCACATCAAACCCATTCATCGACTCACACTGAAACATATACAGTATATATAACGGCTGTGTTATCCCATTGATTTAACTTTAATTTTAGAATAAATCAGGTTCCTGTATTTCTTCTGATGACGTGATGATAGAATTGTTAATAGAAATTTTAAGAGATGCCTTCAAAATATTTATATGATGGATCAAACAGTAAAACAATTGAGAGATTTCAAATGTCACAAACAAGATGTATACACAAAGCCAACATTTTAGAAGTGTGTGAGCAGTGATTTATGCTACAAGTGATATGTTTTGATAGGTTATCACCTAGTATTCACATTTATCAACTTGTGTTGCACCATTAAATTAAATTAAAGCATAATTGTTGATATTATGAGTTATGTATATTAAGAAGGTTGCT
>CM065662.1:12866371-12896371 GCA_033220385.1 Triplophysa yarkandensis | reverse complement strand
GGAGGAGGGGGGAAATTGGGACAGAGGTTGAAGTCACAAGCAAATATCCTGGTGTTTTTCCCCAAGGTTAACAAAGAGGGTGAACGTGATCTGTGACGTCACATTCTCAAGCTGGTGGCCTAGATTTTGGAGTCTCCGCAGCTTTGCTTTGGTTCTTTTAAGGTTCATCCATGCCAACAACTGCTCCGAGCTATAAACCCCCACGAAACACTGCTGTGTTCTGTTAGAATAATGCTGGCTAGCTGAAAACACTTCAATATGATAGCGGCACGGATGCCAGAGTGCATGTCTTAATCATGTTAAGTGTAACAGTTGACATTTCAGTCTGCCTTGAGCTGCCTTGGACACATTTTAATCAAGAACTCAATACGCTTAAGTGCCCCCTAATATAAATAAAGTAGAAGTTTTCTGTGATGGGACCGGTTTTTCATTTACAGTAGAGGAAACCATAGCATGATAAAAGTACAGTGAGATCCAACACTAAGGGAAGATGCATCTATTATGCATATCGTTCTATTAAAGATGTTTTTAATTGACAAGCAGTAATGCATTTTGAAAACGGCTGGATTTATGGATCCGTCTTTTGATGATGTGGAAAACATGCAGTGCATGGCAGTTCGCATTCTGTGAACCCGTAATCATTTTTAAAAGAAAAGAAAATGTGTTCAGAATGCTAAAATATGTATTCTGATGTTGGACTGTTCCCCTGAAAACTCAATGTGTGGATCTGATATTACCCACGGCACACCATGAGAAGGTGTTTTCCTTCACAGAATTAATCAAATGAATAAAGAAATGTATGCATACATGACATTAATATAAATAATAATTACATGAACTAACAGTAATATGTAAACTTAAAGGAAAGCTGTATTGCAATGTTTATGAAAGTTCGGCCTATACCTCTCCATAAGAAAAACAGTACATACTCTGGCATAAACACTACAGAAATAATCCTGAAGATCAGAGGTTTATTTTCTTGAGAATGTTCAGACGAGCATTTTGTGTGTTATTGTGAAAAGCAATTAATTTAACATCTTACATGATATTTTATAAATCCTATAAATCCTTCATTATGGTATATAACAATTCAGACATGTACAGCCATAAACTTCTGAGCTCTTATCTCTTAACTTTCATTATTCTCGTCTCAAAAAACAAGACAAATCTAACAATAAAAACTAAAGAAAGCATCTCTTTCCCTATTATTATTTGTTAATGTATTTATTTATTTATTAATGTATTTATGTATTTATTAATGTATTAATGTATTTATTAATGTATTTATGTATTTATTAATGTATTTATTTATTTATTAATGTATTTATTTATTTATTAATGTATTTATGTATTTATTCATGTATTTATTTATTTATTAATGTATTTATTTATTTATTAATGTATATATTTATTTATTAATGTATTTATGTATATATTAATGTATTTATTTATGTTGTGTTTTAACAGACACAGTTTCTCCCAGCAGAAGAATGTTTGTGATAGAAAAAAGTTTATTATTTATTTATTAATGTATTTATTTATTTAGTTATGTATTTATTTTTTTATTAATGTATTTATATATTTTAATTAATGTATTTATTAATGTATTTATGTATGTTGTGTTTTAACAGACACAATTTCTCCCAGCAGAAGAATGTTTGTGATAAAAAAAGTTTATTATTTATTTATTAATGTATTTATTTATTTATTAATGTATTTATTTATTAATTAATGTATTTATTTATTTATTAATGTATTTATTTATTTATTTAGTTATGTATTTATTTATTTATTAATGTATTTATTAATGTATTTATGTATGTTGTGTTTTAACAGACACGGTTTCTCCCAGCAGAAGAATGTTTGTGATTGAAAAAATTTTATTATTTATTTATTAATTCATTAATTTATTTATTTATTAAAGTTTTTTTTTATTAATTTATTTATTTATTTATTAATGTATTTCTATATGTTGTGTTTTAACAGACACAGTTTCTCCCAACAGAAGAAAAAGTTTATTATTGATTTATTAATGTATTAATTAATTAATTAATTAATTTATTTATTAATTTATTTATTAATGTATTTATTAATGTATTTATTTATTTATGTATTTATGTATTTATGTATTTCTGTATGTTATGTTTTAACAGACACTGTTCCTCCCAGCAGAAGAATGTTTGTGATAGAAAAAAGTTTATTATTTATTTATTAATGTTTTTATTTATTTATTAATGTATTTATTTATTTATTTATTTATTTATTTATTTATTTATTTATTTATTTATTAATGTATTTATGTATGTTGTGTTTTAACAGACACAGTTTCTCCCAGCAGAAGAATCTTTGTGATAGAAAAAAGTTTATTATTTATTTATAAATGTAAGTATTTATTTATTAATGTATTTATTTATTAATTTATTTATGAATGTATTAATTAATTAATTAATTAATTTATTTATTAATGTATTTCTGTATGTTGTGTTTTAACAGACAGAGTTTCTCCCAGCAGAAGAATGTTTGTGATAGAAAAAAGCTTATTATTTATTTATTAATGTATTTATTAATGTATTTATTTATTTATGTATTTATTTATTAATGTATTTATTAATGTATTTATTAATCTATTTATTTATTAATGAATTTTTTTATGTTGTGTTTTAACAGACACAGTTTCTCCCAGCAGAAGAATCTTTGTGATTGGAAAAAGTTTATTATTTATTTATTAATGTAATTATTTATTTATTAATGTATTTATTTATTAATTTATTTATTAATTTATTTATTAATGTATTAATTAATTAATTAAAATATTTATTTATTAATGTATTTCTGTATGTTGTGTTTTAACAGACACAGTTTCTCCCAGCAGAAGAATTTTTGTGATAGAAAAAAGTTTATTATTTATTTATTAATGTATTTATTAATGTATTTATTTATTAATGTATTTATTAATGTATTTATTTATTAATGTATTTATTAATGTATTTATTTATTAATGTATTTATTAATTCATTTATTTATTTATTTATTAATGTATTTATTAATTAATTAATTAATTTATTTATTAATGTATTTATTAATGTATTTATTAATGTATTTCTGTATGTTGTGTTTTAACAGACACAGTTTCTCCCAGCAGAAGAATGTTTGTGATAGAAAAAAGTTTATTATTTATTTCTTGTATTTATTTATTAATGTATTTATTAATTAATTTATTAATTTATTTATTAATGTATTTATTAATGTATTTATTAATGTATTTATTAATGTATTTATGTATGTTGTGTTTTAACAGACACAGTTTCTCCCAGCAGAAGAATGTTTGTGATAGAAAATTTTTATTATTTATTTATTAATGTATTTATTAATGTATTTATTAATGTATTTATTTATTTATTTATTAATGTATTTATTTATTTATTAATGTATTTATGTATTTATTTATTTATGTATGTATTTCTATATGTTGTGTTTTAACAGACACAGTTTCTCCCAGCAGAAGAATGTTTGTGATAGAAAAAAGTTTATTATTTATTTATTTATTTATTTATTAATTAATTTATTTATTTATTTATTAATGTATTTATTAATGTATTTATTAATGTATTTATGTATGTTGTGTTTTAACAGACACAGTTTCTCCCAGCAGAAGAATGTGTGTGATAGAAAAAAGTTTATTATTTATTTATTAATGTATTTATTAATTAATTTATTCATTTATTTATTAATGTATTTATTAATGTATTTATTAATGTATTTATTAATGTATTTATGTTTGTTGTGTTTTAACAGACACAGTTTCTCCCAGCAGAAGAATGTGTTTGATAGAAAAAGTTTATTATTTATTTATTTATTTATTTATTAATGTATTTATTAATGTATTTATTAATGTATTTATTAATGTATTTATTAATCTATTTATTTATGTTGTGTTTTAACAGACACAGTTTCTCCCAGCAGAAGAATGTTTGTGATAGAAAAAAGTTTATTATTTATTTTAATATAATTCTGAGAGTAAACACTGACATCTGCTGATAAACAATAAAACAACTCTCTTTCTCTCTCTCTCTCTCTCTCTCTAGACTTCATGTGGAGATCGAGGACATTTCTCAAGGTTTCTTCTTACATGATAAATAAAATACACAATGTTGGATCAAAGAAATCCTCAGAAAAATGAAATATAATTCAGTTTATTTAAAATACTGTCGGACTTTAAACTCTTGTTTTAGTGCTTTATGATTTATTTATGGTTTATGTTTAAACTCACTTAAAGAATAATACAAACGACTCTCAGACCCCGCCCATTCTGTGACGTCATAAAAGTTTATACTCAATTAAATAATTAAACATTTAATTTTGCAGACAAACATTTTTCTTGTATCATAAAACTTACATTTGTATTTAACAGAAAGTGTTTTTATAATGGATGTTTTTTAAACTAAATTATAAATAAAGAACAGCCAATAAGAGCGCAGAACAGAGCGGAAGTGCTATTCTTTTAAATAATCTCAGATTTGAGATTTTAAGAAGCTGTTTAAGAAAATGATAAGTAAACATTTCTATTCTATTCTATTCAAATTCTATTCTAAACTAAACTGAAGTTCATTAAATATAAAATGTTTTTATTTTATTATTTAGTTGTGACTCTTATAGTTCCTTTTGATGTATTTAATAATTTTATTTTTATTGTGATAAAATATGAAAACATTAATAATTGTGCTAAATCTTTAAACTGATATATTTTTGTGTTTTGTTAAATTTTACGGTTTATTAAATCGTTTCCGGTTGAGTTTGGGGTCGTTGCGCGGTTTGTGTCGTAAAGCGCTCTCTCATTACGACAGTGATCTCCCATGTACGGCAGACCGTTGAGACGTGAGCGCACAGGTTCAGATTATCGGGATTATTGACAATAATCTGCTGGATCAATAACTTCTGTCACTATGGGAATAGCCGACGAGGCTGACAGGACTTTATTTGTCGGGAATCTGGATCCTAAAGTGACGGAAGAACTTTTATTTGAGCTGTTTTTACAGGTAATGCTTTAGCTTCAATGATTAGCTTGTGATGCTAATCATAAACTGCGCATGAAATAATGTTTATGAGATAAACACAAGTTTATTATTTATATAATCATGTTTATGAGATAAACACAAGTTTATTATTTATATAATCATGTTTATGAGATAAACACAAGTTTATTATTTATATAATCATGTTTATGAGATAAACACAAGTTTATTATTTATATAATCATGTTTATGAGATAAACACAAGTTTATTATTTATATAATCATGTTTATGAGATAAACACAAGTTTATTATTTATATAATCATGTTTATGAGATAAACACAAGTTTATTATTTATATAATCATGTTTATGAGATAAACACAAGTTTATTATTTATATAATAATGTTTATGAGATAAACACAAGTTTATTATTTATATAATCATGTTTATGAGATAAACACAAGTTTATTATTTATATAATCATGTTTATGAGATAAACACAAGTTTATTATTTATATAATCATGTTTATGAGATAAACACAAGTTTATTATTTATATAATCATGTTTATGAGATAAACACAAGTTTATTATTTATATAATCATGTTTATGAGATAAACACAAGTTTATTATTTATATAATCATGTTTATGAGATAAACACAAGTTTATTATTTATATAATCATTATTATGAGATAAACACAAGTTTATTATTTATATAATCATGATTATGAGATAAACACAAGTTTATTATTTATATAATCATGTTTATGAGATAAACACAAGTTTATTATTTATATAATCATGTTTATGAGATAAACACAAGTTTATTATTTATATAATCATGTTTATGAGATAAACACAAGTTTATTATTTATATAATCATGTTTATGAGATAAACACAAGTTTATTATTTATATAATCATGTTTATGAGATAAACACAAGTTTATTATTTATATAATCATGTTTATGAGATAAACACAAGTTTATTATTTATATAATCATGTTTTTATGTCTATAGTGTAATAATAAACAATCATGTTAGTGAAACATTATTTATTGTGTAAAACATTTAAAGTTTGTTGTTATTATTTAAATGTAAAGAGTTTAGTTTTATTTATTTATCTCTTTTTGACAAATCTTCATTAAATATTGTGAAGGAAAAGTGTTTTTAATATTATTTCTCCTTTTATACCAAATCAAGTGTTTATTGTTTAACATGATATGATGATTATTATTATTAGTATTAGTATTGTTATTATTATTATTAAATTAATTATTGTTATTATTAGTATTATAATGACTATTATTATTATTATTATTATTATTATTATTATATTTATTATTATTAATATTGTTATTATTATTATTATTATTAAATTAATTATTGTTATTATTAGTGTTATTACGACTATTATTAGTATTATTATTGTTATTATATTTATTATTATTAATAATATTGTTATTATTATTATTAAATTAATTATTATTATTATTATTATTATTAATAGTGTTATTATTGTTATTATATTTGTTATTATTATATTTATTATTATATATATATATATATACTATTATGATGATATATATTATTATTATGATATATATGATGATGATGATGATGATTATTAATATTATTATGATATATATATATTATGATGAGGATGATTAATATTGTTATTATATTTATTATTATTATATTTGTTATTATTATTATAATTAAGATATATATTATTATAATGATGATTATTATTATGATGATGATGATGATGATGATGATGATGATTATATATATTATTGTAATATATTAGTATGATGATGATGATGATGATGATGATGATATATATTATTATAATGATGATTATTATTATGATGATGATGATTATATATATATTATTGTAATATATTAGTATGATGATGATGATGATGATGATGATGATGATATATATTATTGTGATATATATTTCAGGCTGGTCCACTGCTTAAAGTGAAAATCCCCAAAGACAGCGATGGAAAATCCAAACAGTTTGCTTTTGTGAACTTTAAACATGAGGTTTCTGTTCCTTACGCTTTACATTTACTGGCTGGGATTCGCTTCTATGGAAGACAGCTCAACATACAGTTCAGAGCCGGTAACATTCATCTACTCATAGTGACGTTTACACCACACACACACGATGGATGTTGTCATGTTGTGCCTTTAATATTAACTTCATTTATTTAATGTTTATTTCATTACATCTTTACAAACCCACACTGATTTTAATAAAAGCTGGCGGATTTACTGTAGCTCTCACTTAGGTTTTCATCTTTATGCATTTTACCTGAAAGCTTCTTCAAATGTTGGCTTTTTGTGTGAACATTTCCTATTGTAGCATTGTATTATATGTAATTATGTGTACGTTTTTCAGGATTTAATATTAATCTGTTGTGTGTTACAGGCAGCAGTCATATTAATCAAGAGGGCAAAAGTCCAGCAAACTCACAAAACCCTAGTCCAGCAAATACACCTGGTCATCGTGGTGGAAGGTAATTTTACATTATATATGTACATGTAGGCATTTAGAAGACATTTTTATCTAAAACGACTTACAAAGAGTCGTGGAGACAATAAAGCTGTAAATAGCAGAGACAGCAATAGGTGAACAAGTGCTACAACAGAGTTACTTAGTTACACAGAGCGAGATAAAACCTGTAGAAGAGGAAAAGGTTGAAAGCTTTTTTTATTTTATTTTTTAAATAATATAAAGAGGGAGTAGGTTAGGAAGAGTGTTTCTAGTGAGTTAGTTGTAGCTGGAAGAGATGAGTTTTTAGGTGTTTTTTAAAGATAGAGACCGAGTCTGACAAGAGTGATGTAAGAGGCAGATCGTTCCACCATTGAGGAACGGATGTGGCGAAGGTGCAAGAGAGAGATTTCTTACCCTTTGTGGGATGAAACCGCAAGACGTTTCTTGTTATCGGAGCGCAGAGATCTGGAAGACCTATACCTTTGAATCAGAGAGTTAAGATAGCTGGGTTCTAAACCTGTGGTGGTCCTGTAGGCTATAAGGAGAGATTTGAATTCAATGCGACAAGTCTAGACTAGGATTTGTGTTGCATTTTTCAATGAAAGGTCTGATGTTGTAATGCATGAATCTGTAGGATCTTGTCGTGACAACATGATCAGTGAAGTTAAGCTGATCATTAGTTATTACTCCTAAGTTTATAACACTTTGTCATATTGTTTGGTGGTGTTATATCACTGTTTACACTTGCTTTTGACTTGTCTGTTCTAAATAGGATTCAAAAATATAATTAATGTCACCATAACAAATTCCTTGTAGTCTCAAGCATTCTTGACAATTCTTCGGTTATATCTCGAATCGTAGTAACCTGGGTGCTCTACTGTTTTTACATATATATTTGCTATAAGTGAAGGAGAGAGAGGAATTTAGTGAAAGGTTAGTGGTACTTATGAGGTTAATAAACGCAATTGGTTCTCATTTGCATTTAGAAATATTATAGCACATTTAAAATATGTAAATGATCAAAAGACTGCCAGTGACCCATACCCTATCAGCCAACCATAGCCATAGTAGCTCACATCATCCATCCATATCAACAATATCATTTTTTATTCTCTTACTTTAGGTTTTTCTCTATTACTCAGTAGAAGTTTCTTGCAGCTGCCTTGTGAATATGTTTGAAGAGGAAACAGGTCTTGATTTTTTATTGAAACTTTTTTTTGGCAGAACCCCTGAGCCGATGGGATCTCCTTCCTATTCCCCTCCGCAGCATCTGCAAAGGACTTTCAATTCACCCGACAGTCTACAGAGACAGGCAATGGTGAGACTTTCACTACATGTCATGTCAAAAACTTTTATATTGTGCATTACTTTGAAATAAGAAAGTACATGTATCTTCATGGTCATTCAAAGATGCAGTCATGACATGTAAGGATATATAAACGATGAATTATGGTCTTAAGACAGTTGTTTTCATTATATAGGTGAACAATATGTGGCAACTCCAGATGAAGCAGATGCAACAGCTTAATAGCACGTTCCAGGTGGGCATGCAGCAGCAAAGAGGACAAGGAGACGGTAACTCCTGGAGACAGGATTGGGCTGGTCAGAGAAGTAATCGTCAGGAAACTAGCATCCATCATGCCAGAGATCAACGCCATGGTGATGTCCAGAACAACCATGACCATCATCGCCGTGATCGGGCCGACTTCTATCACCACGATGACCGTAGTGGAGGGCGCAACAGAAATTACCCCCCTGAACGCCGGAGAGACTCAAAAGATGCTTCTAGAGGGGGACGATGGAATCGATTTTAAAAATCTTATGTATTCGAGTTTCTCTGTTAACCTTTTTTACTGAACTGTTTTTATTAACTTTATTCCCTTATAGATTTTTAGCTTTCAGTTTAAAACTGCTTTCCATTTTGGACGTGCAAGGAAATCTACAGAAAAAGAAGCAGGATATTTTGTACATTTTTAAAAAAAAAAAACATTTATATATTTTGGTCTTGGGGGAATCTCTGTTTATGTTTTTTTATTATTTATAAGATTTTCCTTTTAAGGAAAATGCCACGAAAAGAAAATGTGTTATAGATGTTCTTTTAGTAACAATGTGAAAGTTTTCCATTTTGTAATTTCTCAGGATTTCTCTTTTAAAATAGAAAACCAGTTTTCGGCTGTCTTGATAAGTCATGACTTTTAAAACTTTATAAGTATCTGTTAAGAACATTTTTTTGAAAATCAAATATTTGTTAAAGTTAACTCTAATTCCTTAAGACAGTTTTGGAATGTGACTCATTTTTAATGCTTGTAATTTTTTATTGTCAAGTTCTGGTGCTTGATAATTGTTTATAAAATTACAGTTTACTGAGATTCTGTTGTCATGGATCATTTTTTTCTTCAGTGCTTTGCTTACAGTTTAAAACTGTTAACATTGCTCAGGTTGGCATTATTTTAGGGCAGCATTGGTTTGAATTGTACCGTACTATAGATGGCGCCATACATCTCACATATTCAAGCAGTTCTGGTATTTAAATGATAATATACAAATATTATTCTATTAACTTTATCAGCGTTGTACAGTTTTATACAAGGGTCTGTTTGTTGCACAAAATTAAGTTTGTAACTCTTAATTTTAAGCTTAAAGAAGTTTATTTTACAGGCCCTCAGTTGTTTTTTGTCTGGAAGTCAAATGGGTTCAGTGTGGACTTGTGCTTTATAGAAGAAGAACCATAAAAATAGACTATTTTATATTTATTATGATTGATAAATAATTTTTGACTGTAAGAGAATTGATGGGCTCACATCTTCAATGGAAATCTAGTTGTGATACATTTGACCTGTCATACAGAATCCTGTAATGTCCATGCAAAGGTCATAATGTGCCCTTCCGGAAGTGCTTTAGACTGTTAACAGCCGGCTCTGGTCATGTGTGAGGCCGTACATCCCAACAGAGGTTCTCGATCCAAAAGTGGATGTGCATTTACACCTCGAGCTGTGATCTCCTCATCTCTGAATTAATCTGAGAGTATCAGGTTGTTTAATGAAAGCTTCTGTGAATCGCTCAGCCTCCGGGTTTTAACCTTTAATTGATTGAGCTGTTTGGCGTCATCCATCCAGAAACAGCAAAGGCCTTGGACCGCTCTGTGTGTGTGTGTGTGTGTGTGTGTGTGTGTGTTTGTGTGTGTGAGTACACATTGATTTACATTAGAATTTTAGCAATCAGCAGCTAGGGAGTCACTACAGAACATTTGCATTAAAAGTTGTCAATATTTCTCAGACATAGATAACATCTACAGAATCTTCCTGTTACACAGCAAGTTGGAGGATAGGCCTCATTGATGGAAAAGTGTTTGACGAACTATAGTTTGTGGTGGACTGTAGAAACATTTCTCCAAATTAAACCAAAATGATTTAGCCAAAAGTGCAGTTCCTCAGATTTAAACATTATTTGTTCGAGAATTCTCTTACAGTTGGACAATTCTTAAAGACATAGTCCAGGAAAAAATATAACTTTATCAATTGGACAACCGTGTTGTTACACATCTATTCTTCTTGTTCTGTTAAACACAAAGGAGGATATTTAGAAAAATGTTAGCAACTGATATTTCCGATGTACACTAAACTGCCATTATAGAAAACAAACAAATAAAGGTGTGAGAGAACTGTTTGATTTGATATTTAAATTGAATTACATTTTTCAAAATATCTTCTTTTGTGTTAAGCAGAACAAAAAATTACACATTTTTTCTATTAGTCAATTTTGTCCCAGAAATCTCAGTTTGTTGACATTTTTCTAAATATCTTTCTTATGTGTTAACCAAACACTTTATGCCTTTTATATGAACGTGACATAAATTCTATCTAGGTTGGAACACAACAAGGCCATTTATAAAATGATACAAATATGAATCAAACCATGACGTTCTTTTAAAGGTCTTGGTCCTCAGATCTCATCACTTAAACTTAAGATGGGTGAATAATCTAATGAGATGTGAAGTGTATGAAGAAGCCATGATTGTCTTTAATTATTAGACTATTTCTAATTTCAGTCTTTTATATTTCACCTTTAATATGCTCACGGTATTTAATATTGATCTCTTCTTTAAAGGAAATTCCCTAAAATTATGATATCCATATAAACATATGGCGTGTATATATCTATATATGGTGTTAATATTGTGTGTGTGTGTATTAAATCCTTTAGGAGCTTCACACAGTTGTTCACATTTCTTTCCTTTGATGAAAACGAGCTCCAGTTTTTCCACCAGAGATCTTTAGATTTCCTTTCTTTAATCCCTGTGACGGCTGATCTGAGATCTGCTGTGAGGTAGATTTGCTCTCACATATAAGAGGAAATGATAATCATTTCAACAGAGGACACAAAGCTTTAAGAAGCAGAAACCTGACACTGTCTCAACAGTTCTTCATGTTCTCTACATCAAAGTGAGGATCCATCTGTGATAAACATCACAATATCAAACATTTATGACTGTCTGACACAAGCTGTCTGTCTGTCTGTCTGACTGTCTGACTGTCCGTCTGACTGTCTGTCTGTCTGTCTGTCTATCCGTCTGACTGTCTGTCTGTCTGTCTGTCTGTCTGTCTGTCTGTCTGTCTGTCCGTCTGTCCTTCTGTATGTCTGACTGTCTGACTGTCTGTCTGTCTGTCTGTCTGTCTGTCTGTCCGTCCGTCAGTCTGTCTGTCTGTGTGTGTGTCTGTCTGTCTGTCTGTCTGTCTGTCCGTCTGTATGTCTGACTGTCTGACTGTCTGTCTGACTAACTGTCTGTCTGTCTGTCTGTCTGTATGTCTGACTGTCTGTCTGACTAACTGTCTGTCTGACTGTCTGTCTGTCTGTCTGTCTGTCTGACTGTCCGTCCGTCTGTCCGTCTGTCTGTCTGACTGTCTGTCTGTCTGCCTGTCTGTCTGTCTGTCTGTCTGTCTGTCTGTCTGTCTGTTTATGAAGAATAGGTGAGGATTTCTCAGAAGTGTCACTTTATTTTTCAGTGTTGTTTGCAGTTAATTCTATTAAACTTTATGCATTATTTCTACACGTTTTCCATTAGAAATAAAAGTAATTTCTGGATGATTTAAGTCTGCATTATAAAATCCTCTTGTAAATCTGATAATAGAGATTAAATCAGTTAAATTAGATCCGTTTATTCAGAGCTTTATTTTACTTATGTCGGATTTTAATTGCGTTAATTTTCTAAATACTTTTGTTTAAAAAATGAAGAGCCCGAATTAAAACGAATATAAATATCATTTAAAGTAATGTGATTGTTTTTTCTTTGTAACTTTTATCATTGTAAAATGTTTTATAAATCAAAGTGTTTTATAATTATTAGGTTAATGTAGGGTATTGTTAAGCTTTATTATAATGATTAATATGTGTTCTTTCATTTTTCTGTTTTGGAGATAACAAACTTGAGATTCTTGTAAATTAAGTTGTCATAATTTCCTGAAATGTATTTTTGGAAGTGTTTGAACATTTGTCTTAAATTGATTATTTAAGAATAAAAGCACTTGTCCTGACAAGTAAAAGAAATAAAGTCATTTCCGTACGAAACCTTTTCTAATATTCATTAATAATTAAAATCAGTAAAACAAAGAAGAATCGAAATAATCATAATTATGAACAAACGAATGTCGTTAAATAATAAAAGATTAGATGTTTTAAATCTATTATTTATCATGTTGTGTCGAAGATAAGAACGTGCCCGCTCAATGTGCACAATAAATAATAAATATAGTTAATAATAAACAATAAATATAGTTAATAATAAATAATAAAGTTTGTTCCCCGCATTCTATAGAAATGTTCGCATTTACTGCTTAAAAACGGCTCTGTCAGAAACTAATGTTATAATAAAAATAATAATAACAATAATAAAAATAACAATAATAATACCAATACTAATAAAATAACAATAATGATAACAATAATAACAACAATTATAATAAAAAACAACAACAACAACAACAATAATAATAATAATGATAATAATAATGATAATGATAATAATAATAATAATAATAATAATGATAATAATAATAATGATAATAATAATAATAATAATAATGATAATAATAATAATAATAATAATAATAATAATAATAATAATAATAATAATAATAATTATATAGTAATGATTAGAATAATACAAATAAATCATGATAAAGCACTTTTGACTACGTTTTAAATAAACTGTTTATTCATGATAATTCTGTTACAGTCAGAAGACTCTGAGTGTGTGTGTGTGTGTGTGTGTGTGTGTGTGCGTGCGTGCGTGCGTGCGTGTGTGTGTGTGTGTGTGTGTGAGAGAGAGAGAGAGAGAGAGAGAGAGAGAGAGAGAGAGAGAGAGAGAGAGAGAGAGAGAGATAGAGTTTGATTGACATGAAGTGTGTCAGGTCTTGTATATGAGAGAGAGAGAGAGAGAGAGAGAGAGAGAGAGAGAGAGAGAGAGTTTATATAGTGGTGAGTCAGAGGTCTGAGCTCAGTTGTTGTATGAATGATCTGAAGGATCTCACAGCAGACTCTTATCAGCACTACCAGAGGATTTGAAAGAATTATTAAACGACATGTTTTTATAGAAAAGAAACAAACAGAAGAAAGTTTTCACAGTGAGATTAGAGAGAGAGAGAGAGAGAGAGAGAGAGAGAGCTACAGAATGCATTGTCAAGCAGAAGTGAGAGTCGGGAACAGCGCAGAACTGAAAGAAACAACAAGAAGAAGAAGAAGATATAAAACTTTTATGATAGATGAGATCCTCTCCAAAGAAACTTGTGATTACTTCGAGAAACTTTCTCTGTACTCGATGTGTCCTTCTTTAATCATCAGACCCAAACCTTTACATTCATGTTCAGGTAAGAGACACAACACAAATCTTATTTTATTCTTTACATTTAAAAAGTGACATCCACACAAGATCTGATTTCCTCTTTTATAATGTTACAGCTCATCTATATAATCCAACTAACACTTTAAAAACACAACTTCACATATATATATATATATACACGTCTCAGTTTTATGTTTTATACAAATAAAAGTTTATAATAAGTTATTAAACTGCTGATTATGAAGCATTAAAGTTTAGTTATTGAAAATGATTTATTTCTCTTCATAAAGGCATAATTTCTCATCTTGTCTTAATAATTTTCACTTAATATTCGTCCTAATATAGTTTTATATCATCTCAATTTCATTAAATATAATATCAGTTTTACTGGATTTATTGTGGAGTTAATGCGCATTTTCTGCTCTCTCTACATATAATATCCACACACACACACACACACACACACACACACACACACACACACACACACACACACACACACACACACACACACACACACACACACACACACACACACACACACACACACACACACACACACACACACACACACACACACACACACACACACACACACACACACATATATACTGCTTTATTATCAGACTTCATTTATTATTTCCTATAATATTAATAATGTAATATCATCTAAAGTTTCTTCACAAGATTTTGTGTAAATTGGTGTTTGTTTGAACCTATTTGTTGGTAATGATGAACTTCCATCCTGTCAAACACATTTAAATAAACATACAGATCAGAGAGTTACATTAAAGGTATATATGATGTAACTTAGGTTTAATTATCAATTCAAGAACTTGTGTTGCTTCAAGTATATGAGCTCTTAATTGTGTTTAAGAGTTGATAATTGATATGCATGATTTTCATTTATTAAATGTAAAAACACAAAAGGCCATGCATTACATTTAATAGTTTAATGTGCCATAACCTTAGATCTAAACACACATACAGCCGAGAGTCTGTTATATTTTTATATTTCTACTTGTCAGAGACACAATTGTGATTGGTTTGGGCTTAAAGAAAAGTTTTTTCCTGAAGGGATCTCAGTGTATTTCTCACTTAAACTGCACTCATTTGCTTTGATTGAAACTGAGTTTGGTATTGGTGATAAATGTTAATTTCCTCTCTTTATAATTGCTCTGAGCAACATAAACTCCCCCAAACTTAAACTTTTACCCCGTTTTGGACTGCAGAAAAGGAAGATTTAAGGTCTGATGTCGTAAACCAACAGGTGCAATGTCATTTAACCATAATCACAAGCATTGAATAAAGTTTATAGATCATTTAAAATGTAATATATCAAACATCAAATGAGCACATTGACAGGATTGTAGATAATAAAGTTAAAGAGATTGAAGGACGCATTTGTGAATTCTCACTGCAATTGGGTCTCAATCATAGGCTTTAGCAAGTACTTAACTTTATAGTTTATATGAGATTTCTCTCAGGGTGAATCAAAATCTAATGTATGTCCTTAAAACACAATTCACTAAATCACACATATCATGATGCTGATGGTACATCTAATCTGTAGGAGTAAGTTTTGTGTACTTATTCCATTAGACTTGTCAATCTGCAGATATTAGGCTCAAATGCTTTGTTAAATGCAAGCATAAAAGTTAATAGAATAATCTTTGTATTAAAAACGTAATAAAAATGAATAAAATGAATAGTAATTATAAAATCTTATATGAGACATCTGCATACCAATGCAGGCCGACAATAAACGGATACATTTGTGTTAATTTCATTAAAAGATACACAATAATGGATGAAACAAAATAAAACATCTGATCGAGATTATTGAATTCAATGTGGCTAAGTAAAAAAAATAAAGCACACACATATACCTGTTTAACTAAAGAAACAAGTTAAAGAACAATCATTATATACAATTATTTATTCATTCAGTTATTAATTCATTCAATTATTAACTGGTTTACATATGAAGAATATTCCAACATGATTTGTAACAGAGTTATATTTTAAATGTTGTGGTGCAAAGTTCCCAAACTACATACAAATAAATTACATAAACTATATACTATATTATATAAAGATATTTCTCTCCATCCGTGATGTCTATTGACAGACAAAATGCTCATCCGTGCTTAAACATTTCTACTTGATTTTACAATCTTTTCAGTTTAACAGTGTAAAGAATTCTGCTGATGTTTTGGAAACCAGATACTCTTTCTCAGTTTTAATGAGACCACTTGATAAAAATAGCTTTAATGGTCCATTAACTCCCCGAAAAAAAGATTCTTCATACACAAAACACACACACATGTGCAAAACCAGAAGAACTGAGTGTGCATGCACATATACACCTGCATGCATGAACACATACACACCTTTACACACCTTTACACACACACTTGATTCTATTCTCTGTTTATCTGTCCAGCTGTGAGGTAGAAGGCATGAGTTTTGGCAGTGCGGGCGAAGGGATAGAGTATCCAGCCCAAATATCAAAACCCTGCACACTGTGTGTCTCTCCATGTCACAGGGGTGTGAGATATACTATATGCCAGCACATCAATGGATGGCACTGCTTAATATAGAATGAAGTTGGCATTAAGGCTGGCAGTGACTGAAAAGGTCCTGGCATCTAATCTCTCCCACACAGAGAAGTGTGTCTGTCCTCACATCTCTGAACTTTCCTCCTCATTATAAGCTCACACCAGTGCTGGCACACTAGGGGCCGCTGTGTGACACCTCAAAAATCAGCAGACCTTCTGATGTGGAGAAGTACATCATGTTTAAAATATAAAATAATGAATGATACAGCATCCAACATATTTTATAAATGTGTGGATTAAACTGTATTGAGCTGAATGTAAAGAATAATGGTGATGTGTTGCGTGGTGTTAGTTCTGACGGACAGGAACCTACAGAATATCACATGCCAACAATTTACATAAATGTATTTTGTGATCTCTTTTCATGAGAAGCATTTGATGGTTAGTACAGGAAGCTTCAATCTGATAATCTGTTTCATAATATCCATTATTTGTCATAACAGTAAATCATTACAGGGCCTGCACATGTGAAATCACATTTTCTACACCATCATCTCTCTCTCTCAAACATATTCTTATTCTTTCATTAAGGCATGGATGTGGTCTGCTCGTGATGTGCTGACACATGTTGAGGTCTCCCCGTTAAAATATAACCTTAGAGAGTAGCACGGTGTAATAACGGGTTATAATATTTCGTTTGGAGACATGTCTCTCACCATAGCGTGGGGAAAGGCTTTTAGAAGCTTTTTTTGAAAGAGGTGAGAGAGATAAAAACCAGTGATAATGTAATCTCCCATGACAGCACTCTTGAGACAGACAATTGCTTGAGACAGATAGAGAATAAAAAAGATGAGCGGTAAAACCACACAGTCCACACCTTACCTACATTTGCACCCACTACAGACAATACAACCGGATATCTTTCTTAAGACAGTTGATTATGTTCACAAACATCCTTTGTGTTCGTATCAGACTAATGATATTCCCCTTCTCATTTTGATTGGAACATGTTAAATAGGTTTCACTTTGTATTAAACGTTCGTGTTGTTAAGTAGTTCACTAAATAATGAAATTTCTATCAATATTAACTCGGCCTTCTGTCATTTCAATATGACTATTTTTCTTCCACAGAACACAAAAGAGGATATTTTGCAGTATGTTGCTGACCGAACAGCAAAACACCCATGCACTTCTATTATATAGTTACAAAACCAATGCAAGTGAATGGGTGCTGTTGCTGTTCTTTCTTCAAAAATATCTTCTTTTGCTGCTGCAGAGGAAAGAAGGTCATACAGGTTTGAAATTACATGAGGGAGAATAAAGAATGACAGTGTTCTTCATCACTTTAATAAGTGTTGATAAATAAGAGCAAACATAAATGTTGAAGGAACAACAGAAAGCCGTTACTGCATATTTAATCTTAATAATACAAATATAGTTCCTCATTATAATATGCAATAACTAATGTGGTAAAACACCGTTTATTTTAAAAATGTATGAATCAATGTTGAAATTCTGATCAAGGAATCAAAGTTCAAAAAATGCTGTGGTTATATTGTGTATTTATGTGTAGCGTTGGATCCCAAATGTTATGTATTAATGTTTATATTACATTGAAAATATAAAAAAACAATTAAATATCTGTATAAAACTTTTAAACATTTAAGCTGTATTAAAAACGAGTGTCTATCAATATTCTCTTTCTCGTACCACACATGCACACACACAAACAAAAATACGCCCACACACACCCACGAACGCATGCACGCATGCACGCACACAGAAACACACACACAACCTTAGCTAAACCTAGTGTGGTAAGTTTAATATGGAAATAATGATTATTAGAATATCAATTATGAGATCTTTGCTCTGATCCCTCTGGCAGTTATGAAGCCAAATATTCTCAGGGTTGTATTTCATATTCAAACACTGACATAACACTTATGAGAAATATGATATTCACTACAACACTGCTAAAGGTTTTCCACAACTTGTGCGGAATCTTGACACTTTTCTCAGTTTAAGACAACTAACCTTTTGTTGATAACGGCAACTTGTGCTTTTAGGAGTGAAAAAATACATCAACACTCCTTTTTGTAAAGTTTATCATGCTTGACTGAATTCAGCAAATAATCATCTTTCAGCGAGGAAATGTTGGAAAAATAAACATTTTCTATTCAACTAATTAAGCTTGATGTCGTTTTTTTCTTTTATTTTCAACTTGCTGGATTGGTTTGATAGCTATTGAGAGATACAAACTCAAAGGATGATGAAGCACCTCTAAACCTGTCACCACACGGCCCAACCAAAACACTGTGAACTGAGTTACAGAGAGTTCAGATGAACATCAGGTGCCAAGTGAAGTCATGTCATTGGAATCCAATCAGTCAAGACAAATAAGACAGGCCTGAAAGAGAGCAATCAAAAGCTTAACGTGTGCTACTGTTTTTCACCCAGCAATTGAAAACATGAGGTTCACTCCTTCATTGTGAGTAATAAAAACACAACACCTCGCTCGCAACACTTGAATGACAAGTCAAGGTGTTCAACTCAAAAGAAAGGTTTTTAGAGGGCATGCAAAAAATACCAAAAAAAAAAAATCTTTTTTATTTCAGTTTAATTTGAATGCTTTACCAGAACATGATTTAGACGTGGCTGGTCGAGAACACATAGCACAACTGATCCCGCCGTATCAAAAATCACACCGATCTGACAGAATCCAGATGCATCTTGGATGGGATGGCTCTCATCACTCTTAATCAGACCCATGGTATCTAGAATGTTGAAAAGATAAACTAACAGTTTGATTCGGTTCCATGTCTGACTTTGAATCAATAAAAACGGTTGACCGGAGTTTGACAGCTCAAAATCTTTCCTCTAAGCCCTTTAGATCCACATGCTGATGTGGTCCAGTAAAATCTGACTTTACATGGAGAATAAAACAGATTGATAGACTTACGATGAGGCTGTTGGGATAGATATTGAAGAAAGAAAGGTTATACAGGGAGAGTGAGAATGAGAGAGAGAGAGAGAGAGAGAGAGAGACCAGAGAGAGAGAGAGAGAGAGAGAGAGAGAGAGAGAGAGAGAGAGAGAGAGAGAGAGAGAGAGAGAGAGAGAGAGAGAGAGCAGAGAGAGAGAGCAGAGAGAGAGAGAGACCTGAGAGAGAGAGAGACCAGAGAGAGAGACCAGAGAGACCAGAGAGACCAGAGAGACCAGAGAGAGAGACCAGAGAGAGAGAGACCAGAGGGAGAGAGAGACCAGAGAGAGAGAGAGAGAGACCGGAGAGAGAGAGAGAGAGAGACCAGAGAGAGAGAGAGAGACCAGAGAGAGAGAGAGAGAGAGACCAGAGAGAGAGACCAGAGAGAGAGAGAGACCAGAGAGAGAGACCAGAGAGAGAGAGAGACCAGAGGGAGAGAGAGACCAGAGAGAGAGAGAGAGACCGGAGAGAGAGAGAGAGACCAGAGGGAGAGAGAGAGAGAGAGAGAGAGAGAGAGAGCAGAGAGAGAGAGAGAGAGAGAGAGAGAGAGAGAGAGACCAGAGAGAGAGAGAGACCAGAGGGAGAGAGAGACCAGAGAGAGAGAGAGAGACCAGAGAGAGAGAGAGAGACCAGAGAGAGAGAGAGACCACGAGGGAGAGAGAGACCAGAGAGAGAGAGAGAGACCAGAGAGAGAGAGAGAGACCAGAGAGAGAGAGAGAGAGACCGAGGGAGAGAGAGACCAGAGAGAGAGAGAGAGACCAGAGAGAGAGAGAGAGACCAGAGAGAGAGAGAGAGACCAGAGAGAGAGAGAGAGACCAGAGAGAGAGAGACCAGAGAGAGAGACCAGAGAGAGAGAGACCAGAGAGAGAGAGAGAGAGAGAGAGAGATAGTTGTGCCAGAAGCGATGTTTCATGTCTGGACAAGCTGCATTAAGAGCAGTGAGCTCATTGTGAACATGCCGAGTGTGCTTTTTCTGCATGTTCTGTGTGTGTGTGTGTGTGTGTGTGTGTGTGTGTGTGTGTGTGTGTGTGTGTGTGTGTGTGTGTGTGTGTGTGTGTGTGTGTCTAAAACTGCATCTCACCCAAAAGCATTCACATCATAAGGGAATATTTCCTTCAGGAGTTTAGTAAGACACTTTTTATTCACAATTAATGAAATTAAAAGGCAGACATTTAACAGAATTTATGCATGTTCAGATATGTTTTTGCTGGAACTTTGGCCTCTAAAGACTGAGATGTGTTAAACACTAAAGATTAGAGATGAAATAGGTGTGACAATATAAATCAGTGTGTTTTACATTTCTCTCATGTTTCCCGTCTCACTGACAGAAGAACAGAAGAACCGTGTGAAGAAAAACTATTGTAATAGAAAGAGTTCAGATGTGACTCAATCCTGTGAATGTGTGGACAGTAATCGGTGTGATAAAAATATAGATTAGATGTAAAGCTTTAGTGAGAAACACTTTCACAATAATTGGGGGGATTTCCACTTGGATTTGACCTCCACCACGTCCTCATCAGACAGTGCTGTAAATGAGAAACTCTTTATAGGAAATGAATCACAATATCATAACAGCTGAACGTTACAGAAATATATGGACAGATTAAAGAAATATCTTTATGATATAAAATAAAAGCGTCTCTCTTTATGCCAAACGGTTCAATAGAGTTTAACAAGTATCAAAAGAGACAGTAGTGTTTTATTTTATTCATCCTCTTATCATTAAGTGTTTTTGTAGCACTTGTTCACCTATTGTTGTATCGGCTATTTACCGCTTCATTGTCTCCTCGACTATTGTAAGTCTCTTTGATAAAAGCATCTGCTAAATGACTAAATGTAAATGTAAATGGTAAATGTAAATATATTTATGAAAAAATAAACTGATAAAATATGTTTACATTTAGTTATTGTTGCTGGTTGCAACTAATCCTTATGCTAGATATATATACATCAAGCGAAAACTCTCTCTCTCTCTCTCTCTCTCTCTCTCTCTCTCTCTCTCTCTCTCTGGTCTCTCTCTCTCTCTCTCTCTGTGGTCCTCTCTCTCTCTCTCTGGTCTCTCTCTCTGGTCTCTCTCTCTCTCTCTGGTGTCCTCTCTCTCTCCTCTCCTCTCTCTGGTCTCTCCTCTCCTGGTCTCTCTCTCTCTGGTCTCTCTCTCTCTCTCTCTCTGGTCTCTCTCTCTCTCTCTCTGGTCTCTCTCTCTCTCTCTCTGGTCTCTCTCTCTCTGGTCTCTCTCTCTCTCTCTCTCTCTTGGTCTCTCTCTCTGGTCTCTCTCTGGGTCTCTCTCTCTCTCTCTCTGGTCTCTCTCTCTCTCTCTGGTCTCTCTCTCTCTCTCTCTCTGGTCTCTCTCTCTCCTCTGTCTCTCTGGTCTCTCTCTCTCTCTCTCTCTCTGGTCTCTCTCTCTGGTCTCTCTCTGGTCCTCTCTCTCTCTCTCTGGTCTCTCTCTCTCTCTCTCTCTGGTCTCTCTCTCTCTCTCTCTCTCTGGTCTCTCTCTCTCTCTGTCTCTCTCTCTCTCTCTCTCTGGTCTCTCTCTCTGGTCTCTCTCTCTCTCTCTCTCTGGTCTCTCTCTCTCTCTCTCTCTCTCCTCTCTCTCTCTCTCTCTCTGGTCTCTCTCTCTCTCTCTCTCTCTGGTCTCTCTCTCTCTCTCTCTCTCTCTCTCTCTCTCTCTCTCTCACTGTCTTGTGTAGTTTAATGGAGTCTGGCGTCTCACTTCTGACTGAAAAATGGTGAAAGGCTTTGGAGAATTAGAAATATTAAAACTGTTAGGGAGGGGGTGCGGATGCCCCGTTAAAAGTTATTGGCTGAAGTGCTGCCATCATGTGTACCATAGTAGAGTCATTATCCTCCCAGAGTTCAAAGGTCAAGTTACCTCATTGTGGCGAACACACAGTTCAGGTGCTTTACATCACTGAGGGCACTCACTGACCTCCACCATTAGTGTGAGAGGGGAAAGAACATTAAAGGTTTTAGTTCTTTTAGACATGACAGTGGCTATAACAACCTAAGGTTAGAGCCCGCTCACTTTAACAGCTTGTAAAATAGATTTTATAGTGATGTACGACTATTAACAGATGTGATGAGCAAGTCAGAGTTGGAGGAGCAGTTGGAGGACTACTATGTATATATATATATATATATATATATATGTATATTTAAACACGTTTCACAATTACATTTAAAGTTATTACCTTACAAAGAGAACTTATTAGGAGAACCTAATACAATTTATAGTATAAAGTATATTTATTTTAAACAAAACATTATGTATATTTTTCACACTTTTATGTTCCAAAATAGAAACTTTGTTTTCTTTAGGGGATAGTTCACCCAAAACTGATGCCGCACATATTTGTGTTTGGTTAATTACAGAGAAAGATATTTGGAAGAATGTTTGTTTCCAATTCATTGATTACGTTAGAAGGAAAAAAATGAAACGTTAGTTAAAAGTGTGTTAGACATTTTTGCTCGTTTTGTGTTCAACAGAGCAAGAAATATATAAAGTAATTTTAAAGAAGGTCCAAGAACTGTTTGGATACAAGCATTCTTCCAAATATCTTTGTTTGTGTTGAACAGTTTCCAGGTTTGGAACGACTCACTGGTGAGTAAATTAGAACAGATTTTTTATTTTTGGGTGAACCACTTTAGAGTGTAAAAAACTCAACACGTAAATTAACAAACATGTAAGTGTGTAAGTGTGATGTTAGGTCCACCTAAAAATATGAACAAGTACATAATAAATACTAAAAATACTAAACTAGTTGTGTACGGAGTATAGACTGGGCCTGTGTCTCAGCGCTTCTTTCCTAAAGTACAGAAACTCAACAGAATCACAAACATCATTTATAAAAAGGAAGTCAGTCTTCTGCGTTCTTATTTTGTTCATTTGTGTCCTCTCCCAGGTTCCACTCCTCTGAGAACGTATCCTCTCCTCTCTGTGATCACACATCAGCCTCCCAGCAGCCTCCCGCAGCTCTCTCAATCGTCTCCTCACGGCCGCGTCCCGCATCTGTCCCTGCTCTCTCCTCAGCATCCTCTGACCTCAGAACCCTCACCCAACGAGACGCCCGTGAGCATCAGCAGTGAATCAGAGACAGAGCACTCGAACCCACGACTGAAGAAACCTCGCCGCAGTCGCACCATCTTTACTGAACTGCAGCTTCTGGGTCTGGAAAAGAAATTCCAGAAACAGAAATATCTGTCGACTCCAGACAGGTCAGTGGTTGATATAGAGACATCAGTCCTGCAGAGGTTTGCTGTAGGTCCGCTGCTAGAGCGTTACAACGCTACAAAGACAAATGTTTGCAAAGGCACAAGTTTATTTCTCAGAAGAAGAAAAAAACATTTGCCAAATTAAATCAACTTTAATGTTCAATTTCTCAGAATTTGATTTCCAGACTTTGCCTGGTTTTCACAGGCAGGGTCAGACATGCGTTGGGGGTTTTCCTTTATTATTTGGCTTTATATATGGCTGTTCATGGTTACAGTTAAAAGAACATTTTGAAAGATATGAGAGCTGTCGCTGAGATTTCTCAGAAGAAGTGTGGTTGAGTTTTTATGACTGTGAAAGCTGCAATATAGTGCTTTAAACTGAGATGGTGATGTTGAGTCAGAAGAGAAAGATTGCAGGTGAATTCTGTTGCATTTAGTAAACGTGCATGCGAACACCTTTTGCTTAACATATAAAACCATATGTCAGGCACAGCCTCATATTATCAGTCGGGGAAGTGAGAGGACATGAAACGTCTGCATTACATACAAAATGAAAGCAGGTGTTGGATGGGATGTGTGAACAATAAGAGGAATTTGTAACACTGTTTTCAGGGCGGACCGTCCTTTTACATTTTGATGAAAGATTATCATGACAAACAATATTTAAAAAATGTTAAATAACACGAATCATTGAATGTTGTGCAATAAGACTTACATGGAATAATATAAAACAGGCTCAGTTTGATTTCACGCGGAACAAGTTGATGTGCCATGAATGAAAAAGAAACGCTAAAAAAAGCCTAAAGTAAACAATTCCCGCAACAGACAGCAAGTGTTGTTACGGAGTATAAAATCGCTCAGTGTTTCAGTTAAGACCACAGTAACATTTTAACCATACTTTGAATTGCAAAAAGAAACACTACCCTATTCAAGCGAACAGGGACACATGCCAAGAACAGCAAACAAAAGTGTATTACTCTGATTTCATGCCAATCATTTAAAACACATGCAGGTGTATATAAAACACTTTAGGGCTGTGTACAATATGATGAGGTCATCCACGTGTCGTAGGGCTTCTCTCACGGGTCCTTTTGTTCGGCCACGTTTACGTTCGTAACGCGTTTTCCATTTCATTTTTAGATTAGGCCGAATTGGATGTATTTCCATTATGGCCCTGAGGGCAAGTTTGGATAGAAAGCCCAACAAAATGGGTTCTGTCCCACCTACAAGGATTCTCAGCGTGTCTGCCACAGAAAACAATTCGCCTAAAGACGGATTCTGTCCTTCAGCATTAAATGAGCTGTCAGATGTAATTATCTAAAAACTGTCATTGGTATTAGACATGCAAAACCAGGAGACGTTCCCCTCCAGCATTCAACTCTTATTACAGTTTTACATAACAATGCAAGTCACATTTTGAGACTGAAGCTAATCCGGTTTTTATATCCTCTTAGACACGTTGATTCTGACAACTGAGTTTACATGAAATACTTAATAATTCAACTAATAATAAAAGAGCACTTTTAAAATGGATGTAATGCAGACATTTAGATTGACGCATGTGTTTTACAGTCAACATTGTTTAATTAAATATTAATCAAGATTAGTAGTTAATAATTGTAATAAATATACAAAACTTTAATTGAATGAACCTGTCATAACAGTTTCTGTTGACAAAAATAATTTCAACTTACACATCTAAACGTTTTAATTTAAGTGTCAACAACTTTAAATGAATGCCATAATTCAGTAATTTATTGTATGTTCCTATATTAGAACAATATTTTTGAAAAACCTGATAAACTTGTGCAAACCTATCCCAAAAGAGTGCTAAATATAGATGAGTTTGTTGGGACGTGTTAGGTAGCAAAAGTTCCTGACCCCAAATTTCATCACACACACAGAAAAAGATAGACGTGTATATAGCCTGCAGCTCTGCTAGAGAAATTAACAAATGAATTCAAGAAGAACAAAAGAGAGGGAAATTCCTCGTCTCTCAGCAATCTTTAGGTTTGGGCCTCCGAGCGCCTCAGGTTTGTGTTGTATGAATCTTACAGACCACCTGAAGGTCTTGTGCTGTTCTTGGCTTCCTCGCCCAGGCCACACAATCAGAACATGAAAGCAATGAAAAATGTGTTGCAATATAGACTATAATGATTTATATCCTCAAGCTCTAATGGTTTTTTATGAGATCAAGATTATAATAATCATCTATATCATCATTATGAAAAATTTAAACTGAGCGTAGATTAGGCCTGTAGTTGTTGTGTGTGCGCGTGTGTGTGTGTTCATGCATGTGTGCATTTGTGAGTGTTTGTTAGTGCCTGTGTGTGAGTGCCTGTGTGTGTGTGTGTGTGTGTGTGTGTGTGTGTGTGTGTGTGTGTGTGTGTGTGTGTGTGTGTGTGTGTGTGTTCATGCATGTGTGCATGTGTGAGTGTTTGTTAGTGCCTGTGTGTGTGTTTGCATGTGCTTGTGTGTGTGTGTGTGTGTGTGTGTCTGTGTGTGTGTGTGCGTGCGTGCGTGCGTGCGTGCGTGCGTGTGTGTGTGTGTGTGTGTGTGTGGTTTTTCTGTGAAGAATAGTAAAACAGCAAAGAAAACAGCCACAATTCAGAGACAGCCAGAATTCTTTTGAAATTTTCACAGTTAAATATACAATAATTCTAGATGATATGACAGCTACTACACTCATATATACACATTCAAATACACTATGCAGATCTTATTTTACTTAAAAAATTAAAAAAATTATTAACATAAAAAAAAATGGTTACCAATTTCACTATGTTCGTGTGAAAAAAAATGTTTCTAAAAAATATTGAATATACAGAATATATAAATATAAAGTGAGAGCAAATTTACAATCTTGAAGAAATAGTCCATAAATAAAATTCATTACTATGGTGTCATTTTTTGTTATGTTAAACACAAAATGAGATATTTTGAAAATGTAGGAAAGCAAACTGTTCTGGGGCACAACACTTATTTTGCATGATGGTGAATGATGTCCCAAAATTCTTCTCAATATGTTTTTTTTTGTATTAATGTTCAACAAAACAGAAAATCTTTGTAATAACTTGAGTACGTAATTTTACATCTTCAGGTGTAAAATACATATGCAGTACTTACAGTAAAGAAGAATTTAACGAGAATTTTATCCTTTAAACATAAATTAGAATTATTTATTTTATAATTATTATTCATATATATATAATGATTTAATTTTAAAATTAATGAATGCAGTTACTAAGATAGTTCACAAAAACAAATTATTTGCATAAAGAAAACTTCAAAAATGATTCTCTCGATAGGAAAACTCAAGTTTAGTCTTAAAGGAATAGACTAAAATGTAATTGGACACGTAAGAGACAAAGAGAGAGAGAGAATGAGGTAGTAGAAAAGAAGCACAAGTGCTAATCTGCTCATTTCCAGAAGATCCCTTCACCTCATATGGCTTTCTAAGAGGCTTCACAGAGGAGGTGCGTAATCCTGCTTGGCCGGCGAGAAAAGCAGATGTAGCCTTAATGTTTGCAGTTGTTTGATAGATCGAGGTCTCCCTTAAATCCCATCTCACATGGCCTTCCATGCCTATCACATTACAACAGACCCATCATTGTATTCGTCATGGACGTCTGCTAAAATACCTCGAAAAGATCTTCTATTGGCATTGGGCGAGTGGAGAGCTCTGTGACTGGATAACCTTGTTCTGTTGAGATAAAGTTAAAGAGATGACATTCCACGGGAGGTCTGCAATTACATTCAGCATGGGAAGACTCTTGGGTTCAGAGCCTGGCAGAAACTTCCGATATGTCATGCCAGCTTTGGGATTTTTGTAGCGATTAGACGTACATCTGCACTTTAGATGACCACCCAGTGGGTACGGGCAACAGGTGACTTTGAGACTTGGGTCGATTTATTTCACTTTTAAAGGTTTTCTCCTTTCTTGTGGTCATTCTTGTCTTTTGTTTGCATGTTTGAGATACAGATGATGTTTAAGATTGGATGTATAGTGTAATTTCTCACATTTCATTTTAAAACGGTGTCATTGTGTGCAGATTGGACCTGGCTCAGTCCTTGGGACTCACACAGCTGCAGGTGAAGACATGGTACCAAAACAGACGCATGAAATGGAAGAAAATGGTGAGATCAGTCATCTTATTGAACTAGACAACACTGGAAGATGTTTTTTCTATAGGTAACCTTTAAAAGGAGAAGCTCATCTTTGTGTTTTTCAGTTTTTCACATAAATATTTCAGAAGGGGAATTTACTACCAATGATGGGCCCAAAACATTTCATTTGCATGTCCTGTCTGTGTTGCTTTTACAATCGGTCACAGAAAGAATTATGCAAATAAAGAAACGGCACACGGGCTGAAACACTATTAGAGCAGATGAAAATTTGCAAGTCAATTAACAGAAGTGTGAGATCCTAACTGACCTTAAGGGGAAACGTAACTTTTTTACTATTATTGAGCTATTATTTTTACTAATGTAAAAAACTTCTGAGGTAACAGCCGTGAACACAAACGTCACTGGAGCCTCAATAATTATTTACATCACTAGGTTCTCATAAAAGTTTCACAAAACCACTTAAGATGTAATCAATTATATTAAAATAATCCTTTAAAACAGAAATACTTTTGAATATTTGTGACAAAAAGGCACCATTAAATTCATCATAAGTTTGAAAATATAAAATTTAAAATATTTCATTTATTATATTATGTCATGTATTCTCAAAGCTGCACATGTTCCGCTGAAATAATAGAAGATATTTTGAAGAGTGTTGTAAACCAAATAATTATGCCCCCATTGACTTCAACTGTATCAAATCTAAACACATTTCTCAATATATCTTCTTTTGTATTTAAAAAAAGGGACGGATACAGACTTTGAACCACATGAGATAAAATAATGGATGACAGAAATTTATTTGGGGTGAACTGTTTTTGGGTTAACCTGTTTGTATGTACTTTATGCTTAGTAAACTTAATTCCAGTTAATATTCCTTAATATATGTCGAAGTTAATCATCTTATTTCCATTAAACAACCTCTTAAACATCTGTGTTAACGCTCCACTAAATCTTTCTGTGTAGAAATGGAAACTCTGAGACATTTTATTAAAAATGCATTAGATCAGCGGTGAGCTGCCCCTCTCAGTGCTCACTACAGTCAGTGTGTGTGTGTGTGTGTGTGTGTGTGTGTGTGTGTGTGTGTGTGCGCGCGCTTTCGTGCGTGTGTGTGTGTGTGTGTGTGTGTGCGTATGTGTGTGCGTATGTGTGTAACATCCATGACCCTGATGAGCAATGATTATAAATATAGTTCATCGCTCTTAAACTCTTAGGCCAGAACAAAGGAAGCATAGCATGTTCACCTCTGAAATAAAGAAGTCGCTTGCGCTCATACATCTTCTCTTAATAACTGTAATAACCACCTTCACCTTTGACCGAGCCCTACATTTCTCACCGCTTCACCGTGTGTGTCTGTCTCTCTAGGTGCTAAAAGGAGGACACGAGGCTCCCACTAAGCCCAAAGGCAGACCTAAGAAGAACTCCATCCCAACCACAGAAGAAATCGAAGCGGAGGAACGGATGGCGGCACAGCTGGTGGTGCAGGAGAGGTTACGAGCAGAGGAACAACAGGAGATCTTCCAGTGTCAGCCTCAGGATCTGAGCGCATCCACTACACCCACCGACTCCGTCTGTCCGCCCGGACCAGAGACCCAGGAGCGAGAAGATACCCCACCATCTCTGTCAGAAGCCATGACCACCAGCTAAACAAGGCCACGCTTACACACAACCAAAGACATCTACTGAAAGACTTGTGTTTCTGATGCTCTGTGAACTTGAGGGGTTGAAGAGATGAGGAAGTGTTTGTATAGAATGCAGAAATCA
>CM065662.1:12823871-12861371 GCA_033220385.1 Triplophysa yarkandensis | reverse complement strand
ACGCTTATCATCCAAAAATGATTGTTGGATATATAAATACATCTCAAATGCAGACTTTGTGTGTTTATATAAAGAGTTCAGATTCAAATCCCTTTAAAGGTCCAGTGCGTAGATTTTGGTGTTAAAAATTGTGTTTTAAAATCAAAAGCATGCATTGTGATATGGTAGAATTGTAACTATAAATATCAAAATGTTAATGTTATTTATATAATGTTTTGAAATTGAAATGATAGTAAGTGACCAACCTTTGGATAAAATTGTAAAACGATTACTATAATGAATATCTATAAAACTCAGATCTCTTCATTTAGCTCAAATCTAAATTGTATGTTGAATTTAATATCTGGTTAACACTTGTTACCCGTCTCAACATTCTCTCAATAAATTCACAAATTATCTGCATCGAAAATCTATTACTGTTTTTTCTATAACACCATAATGAATAAATGCTTGTTCCATTGGGACATCTGCCTGCTGTTATTTTAATGTATTTACAGTAGCAATTACCCTTCAACAATCCACCCACGCTCACTTATTGTAATTCACCGGTCAACAATCTGTCCAGCGTCTGCGAGATGGCGCTGCCGCCTACACGCATATTAAACACTTATTGCCCTATAGACAGGTCCACACACACATACATCATTCATGTGTGTCCAGTTTAGTCTGTTAAATCTGACTGCATCCATGAGTCAGAGAAAAGCCAACAAACACTGATGACATAGTGTCTGTCAATAACGTTTATTATGTCCAATAATACAATGGAGTGTATTGCAGGAATTTCTTATTTTATGTCATTTCTCTTGTCGATAGCATCACAACTGGTGTGCCAGGATGGAGACCCATCTCCAGTTTGCCATCGTTAACCTCCAAAGCTTCAAGCCTTTCCCCAAGACATCCACAAAGAGATGAGTCAGACATGGCACAGAGAGTATGAAGTCCATGGGACATCTGATCTCCCTGTTCTGATGCCCAGACATCCCATTAAGAGTGTGTGATGGGACGGGTGAATGGTGGAGATGGAAGAGCGGGCCAGAGCAGTCACTGTCACCCAGCTGGTCCAGCTATAAGTCATCACCAGGCACAGCTGCACTCAAAATCTCCCACGCTCAAACTATATTTACTGAGTTTCACCTAAAAGAATTTACACATTAAATTTAGACATTATACTTTTTAATTTGAGTAAATATACTGTATAAATTTGGTGTATATGTAGGTAAAAAATAAAGTAAATTTGATGAACTTTATTCATAACATGGACTTAAATTTTACAGATACAAACTGTTGGATTTTAATATTATTTAAAAATTGTGCACAAAAAAATCTATTTAATTTTAACTACTTATTAATGTGATATTTATTAAACCACATGCAATATATTTTAACAGTGTCGAAGCCACCGGCACAGGCTGATCTGATCAGGTTTACTGTATGGATTTGCTTTCTCTAGACATAATCTAGCAACGACTGACACTACAAAAAACTGTCCTGCAAATTCTTTACGCTGTGATCCATTCAAGTCAATAACGATGACAAACCTGAGGTTCAGAACACACAATAAGTATGCTTATGGTCAGAGTTTTCCTATAAGAGTAATGAATAAATCTTTATTCACTTCATGAAACACATTTGCCACAGGCTTGTAATTCACATTTTACACCGCCACTTGGTTTTATAAGAGAAGCGGCGTTGAGAGCCAAAGAAACTTCAGTGAGAGCGAGGAGAACTGCCACGCTGCATACTGTGTAATGCAGGATCAACCGCCTATGCGAATCGCTGCACAATTACGTATTTGTTGACAGGCCGTAGCAGAAGTGAATGTGTCTTATGGAAATGATATGCTTGAAAAGTCCATGAACAGATTCAGGCTGGAAGGCTTCAATTCAAACTGGTTAGAAAAGAACATTTGAAAGTCGGTCTTTTAAAGAAAGAAACTGATTCATTACATTTGGAGTGCGCAGTGGATGATGTATAGTTAATAATGAATGATGTATAGTCACACCAAGCAGCTGTTTTCAAGCCCAATGTTATTTAATCTGCATCAACTTTACTGTTTGGGAAACAATTGAAAGCTGTGAAAATGTGAAGGATGAGTTAACTTCACACCCGGTCACATGTTCTGGTTCCGTACATATGTTCATCGTTTCTGGCATGCATAACTTTTATATTTTGCTGTGATTTAATGAAAGTTAAAAATATAGATGTTTTCTTAATCCAAATAAATGTTTAATGAGCCTTTAATAATAAGAATTTAATTTGAATGATTCATTATTTTTACTTGTGTACAAAGAGTTAATCAACTACATTTGTGAACATTCAAAACATAATATATTGAAATGATTTATTTTATAATAAATATTTGATATTCGTTTTCTTGATCGTAGAATATTGGCATGATTGGCATTGGAAATATATCCATTTGGGAATAAATGTAGTCAAGCTTGTTTTCAACATTTGTTTTCTTTTTTGAGTCAAGTGTAGATTGTAATGTCAGAACATGATAAGTGCCGTCACAATATCAGATTTTCCTGACATGATTACCGTGACCAAACAATATTATTGAGTTTATACATCAGTATTTTGATTCTTATATTTTGATAAACCATATGCCAGCTTTATTTGGGATACAATTCTGAATTAATTTTGATATTATGTGCCTTGTTTCCACAAACAGTAACATTTGTAACCTAAATCATGAAAAAAATATTTTATTGAACAAAATGAACTAAAGTAAATGAAGATGCAAGCTCTGGCACTAATGAATAGACAGATATGATATAATTAATGAGGATATTGTTGATATTCTACTTGTGATATTAGATTCCTATTAACTTAACATCAATAACTAACTGTAAATATAACTTTGATACTCTGAATATTTCACTCAGATTGTAGATTTGTATTATGCACATTGCACACATTTAGTGGCCACCGCACATTAGATAATCATTTAATAAAGAAGATCTTTAGAGGGATTTTTCTATCTGAAGGTCCAGATTAAGGAAATGCTTCTCAGCGCTCGTGTCCTCACCCTCTCTAAGCTTTTTTTTCTACCTTCCTGTGTTGATAGAGCTGATCTCCGTTCCCTTCATCGTAACTGTGGCCAAAACTGTGGAGAGGAGAATTAAAGGCATTAGCGTCGAGCAGTGTGTTTTCTTTTCATTTTTAGTCGCTTACGGAGGAGCAGGCTGTGTGCCTCGGCATGATATTTTCCAGGGGGAGAGGAAGCCCAAAGCTGCGAGTGGCAGGTGTTGAAAGGTTTCTCCCATCATGGACAGTTTACTCTCATTTCTAATGAAAGCTTTGACAGAGGTGGATGTCAGAGCAGTTTCTGCGGGCACCTGCTCCCTCCAACCGCCGTACATGTTAAAGGTCAGATGAGGGTCGGGTGAGAGTCAGTGGGAGGGGTTAGGGATTTTGAGTGACAGCGTTTAATGTGGTATGCTGATGCTGTAGTTACGTGTGGAGAGAAATACATAGATCAGGTCGAAAATATGCAGAAAATGATTGTGCGTTAAACTGATGAATGAAGAAATGCACACCCACACACACACACACACGCACACACACACACACACGCACACACACACACACACACACACACACACACACACACACACACACACACACACACACACACACACACACACACACACACACACACACACACACACACACACACACACACACACACACACACACACACACACACACACACACACACACACACACACGCGTGTAGTGCACACATACACAGTTTTTAAAGGCCAGAAAATGAATGTAGCCAACAATGATGTTTGAATTATTAACCACAGGAGTTTATATAAAAGAGTCCTTTTAAAAGAAAAATACATACTGTTCTTACCATGTGGTCGTCCGCACAGGATTGTTCAACTGATCACTACAATTACATGCTTCATAGATTTTTAATACACCCCTGACTCCTGCACCAGGCCTCATGAATCAAAGAGAGGAAAATGAGGAAAATACCATTGCAACAAAAAACTTTCATAAGTCTACAGGTAGAATGAACTCACTTTTATACTTCTCCAGCTAAATGAAGTGAGGTGCATAAAAGACTAAAAGTATTAAAGCACTTTTTATACAAGCATTCCTTCTGATTGGAAAGTTATTATAAGTTTATTAAAAAGCAGCTGCTATAGATTACACCGAATAGCACCACACTTTCTTTTTCTTTCTTTATTTCTTTCTTTCTTTCTTTCTTTCTTTATTCTTTATTTCTTTCTTTCTTTCTTTCTTTCTGTTTTTCTTTATTCTTTATTTCTTTCTTTCTTTCTTTCTTTCTTTCTTTTTTTCTTTCTTTCTTTCTTTCTTTGTTTCTTTCTTTCTTTCTTTATTCTTTCTTTCTTTCTTTCTTTCCTTCTTTCTTTCTTTCTTTCTTTCTTTCTTTCTTTCTTTTTTTCTTTATTCTTTATTTCTTTCTTTCTTTCTTTCTTTCCTTCTTTCTTTCTTTCTTTCTTTCTTTCTTTCTTTCTTTCTTCCTTTCTTTCTTTCTTTCTTTCTTTCTTTCTTTCTTCCTTTCTTTCTTTCTTTCTTTCTTTCCTTCTTTCTTTCCTTCTTTCTTTCTTTCTTTCTTTCTTTCCTTCTTTCTTTCTTTCTTTCTTTCTTTTTTGTGTAGTGTGTTAAATGATGATAATCAAACCAGTATAGTTTCCCATGACTGCAGAGATGAGGCAGCTTCTGTGAAAGTTAAATGAATAAAAGAATGCTATTCATAAATGTTGTCTGACAGATTTAAAAGACAAAGAAACCAGTCAAACCATATACATATAGTATTTGTGATGTGACAGCAATTGTGAACTTGGACACAAAACCAGTGTTAATCACACGTGTATGTTTGTAATTACAGTCAACAGTATATTGTAAGGGTAAAAATGATCACTTTTTCCCACGCCAAAAATCATTAGCAAAATTAAATGATTAATCACATCTGGAAAAGTTTGTGTTTGCACTATATGTCTGTGTTCTGTGCATATTAACTTTATAAACGCAAACACATACCCATTTATATTTGGAAATTAAATAAATAAAAGTACATTTAACAAATAATGTATCTATAACATTTATAAATTGTGATATTTTTAATGTAATATTGTTCCATGTATATATATATACATATATATATATATGCATGTATTTATAAATCAAACAAAAAATCTACTAAAACTTTTTGTGAGTGGATGCAGTGAGCAAAAATGGCCTAAAACACAGCTAGAAACTTCACTCGCTGCTTCATCTCTTTGATAAAATATCGTTCAATCCTTACAAACTATATATAACAGAATCCTAATTTATTCTGCTTTTGCAGAATAAATCAAACTACTAAACAGGATTAAGATATGACTGATCCTTATCAGATGGATGGATGGATGAATGGATGGATGGATTTAATAAAGGTATCCTTGCTATTTAAAAAAGTTAGAAGTAAAAAATTTTGTAGTTTTTATTTATTTGCTTCTTCTGCTAAACACATTCCAGTTTTACAATGTATAGTCTACTTTGAGAGGACAACGTAGGGATTAGTCCTTTCAAAATAAAATGTGTAAAATGTTTCTTTTGCACGAGGGAATAAAATGGTCTTAATTTCATGTTCACACATATTAACAGTTGGTCTCCTTAGAAACGAGAGTAGGCCGAAGGTTCATGTACAACATCTATAATCAAAGTTTACTCTCTAAATAAATCTAAATAAATCAAAATTTAACATAGTTGGCCTTGCATTTAGATTTAACATTCACATCAGAATGGATTTCTAATGATCTACACAGTAATGCTATGTTAACCAGAAAAAAGAATAGGAAGGCTCTCCACTACCAAGCAATATTATAATAAGCAATATATACACGTAGTTTACATTAATGACATAATCGCACAATAACTGTGGTTTCTAGGGTTCTGATGTGGTTGCTAGGTGGGTGGTGGCATGTTGAATGATTGACTGACAGCACTTTGCTTTTCTTGGGTGTTATGGGTGGAACAATGAAGAAACCATGTTGATCTGTTCAAGTATGTTATCATAAACATTACTTAAAACAAATAGTTTCACATTATTTATGACTGTTTTTAAAATGCACAAATGTAAGTGTATTTCATCATTGATGTCTTCAAACTCTTAACATACTCAATGCATTTTCATCTGTTGTGTACTTTCATATTTACATCAAATATATTTACTGTCTGTGACAGTAATTACATGTTAGTATGTGACATGACATGCATGTGCATCTGTTGTTTTGTAGTTTTGTTCCTGCTTGACCTGAAACCGAGAAATGGGCACAGGTTGATCGGCTTATGCCAGCAGGCCGATCGGGATAAATCCTTCTTGAAAACAGAGCCAGTCATCTCGCATTTCATGAACATGTCTTAAGTAAGGAAACGTACTGTTTTTTGTGTGACTTGTGTTTAATCCTCAATAATAATAAAAAAACACTTTAATTCTATTAGATTGAAGATATAATTACTTAGTGATAGATTGTTAAATATATAAATATACATATTATAGATACTTTATTTAAAATGCAAGTTTTAAGATTGGAAGTTGTTGAACGATTACGTAATGCACAATTACATTAAGAGAATGGATAAAAACTTTTCATATTCTTTTTCTTATAAACACATTTTAGATGTGCAAAGATGTGCACTTATGACCTTACATGTGTATTTTCTGATTTCACATCTGATAGTCACATGCATGGTGGCCATACTGTTAAACAATGAGGTCATTATCTCAAAAGCAAACACAACAAGCCCAATTGACTCCAGCGACTTCAAATCTTCAGCTGGCGCTGTCAAAGCCATCAGAAAACACAATCCCATAAAGAAGGATGCCAGCATTCCTCTGCCAACAGCCCGTGTGTGTTGCTCCTGGTTGCTATAAACATTTAGGTGATTTACATAGACTTTGCGATACTGTAATATTTCCTTCGAGATGTTATCTGCCAAAGATTGGCGCTCTGACACATTTTTATAGGTTTGATGTGCCTTCGTTCTTGACAAGGTGAGTGCTTCAGCGCCCGGAGGCCCGCACAGCATTGCTGTTCGCTGAAGCAGAATGTGCGGCACGGAGCCAACCGCAAACCAGTGAGATTCATAAGCACTTTACTCAGAGATAACCTCATCCAGATAAAATGCGTCTGTCAGGGCTTATGTCACTCTCAATCGAGTTGTCTTTGTGTGTCTGAAACTGAATGTACGCGTCCTTCTTTTCATCAACACGCAGAACAAAAGCATTCCTTTCAAGGCACAACCAGCATTTGGAGTTTCTCCTCTGGCTTAATGAACAATAATGAACTGTTTTATAATGAGAGAAAAGACTGTTCAGTCAAAGGTTTGACATTAGTTCCTGGCTCTTCTTCATGCTGGCCATGTGAGAGCTCAACAGCAGATTTCTCTCAGACGCATTAGCGTACTTCCAAGTTTATCTTTCCTTCAGTGTGGGAGGTAATGATTTGATTTTGCAACGCAGTCATACAAGACATTTCCTTATTAGAGAGCAGAATCAAAAGAAACTGTCCGCCCAGCCGTTTCTTAACCGTGACTGAGAGCTAAAGTGCTGGAGTTAATGAAGAAAGAATACAGTCAGGAGGATGTGATAAAGATCAGGAGATCATGTAGTCACCCTGTCAACAGATGCATTAGGGACTGAATGAGTGGGCTTCCCTTTAATCCTGAAGACCCTTGTGCTCTCCTGCTTAATCTTACTGTAAATCAACCACACAACCTTAACCTCGTGTATTGATTCATGTTTCCCATCGTGAGGCGTGAGAAACAGTAACACTGGAAAAATAGTTCATGTGGCTTAGTTCATATCATACAAATCAATTAATAAAAGAAAATCTGTTTAAAACATGACATCCTTTTTTTAATGGAAAATATTTCAATATTTGAATAAAAAACCTAATGTAATTTCTCAAAAATGTACAGAGATTTTTAATATTTGGGTTAGGATGCTTTCACACCTGCCTCAGTTAGTTTGATTGAATGGTGCCTAAGTTTGTGGTCCTAAAATGATCCGAACTCGCACCGACCCGACCGCATGACGAACTGAGCCTTACTAATCCAGCTGCTGTAGTCAGGTGCTCAAGTGCACATATTTGACAGTAAGAACTTTACCAACTACGGCTTTCAACATTAACTTATCTGATGGGTCGTTGGTAATATTTCTGTCAAATGAACACGTCACAGTTTTGAAAAATAAATTTTTTTCACAATGCACCTTTACCATTTCCAGTGCATTAAAACATTTCTTTGCAGCCGCATCCGCGCTTCATTTTCAAAATGTATAGTTTGCCTAAAGTGATTTATACAAACGATATAATTTACCATGACCTGGGATACAATCGGCCATCGGAGTCGTTCCTCCGTACCACACACCCACATGTTGACTTTGTGTACTTCCAGGAGTTAGATTGGCCCTTCTTCTGCACATTAATTCGGACCGTTTAGAAAGTAGTTTGGGAAATGCGTTCAATGACACATCTGGCCAATGAGGGATGTTGATGTTGTCACATGACTGCGTTTGTTCGTAACGACCGCAGCAATCAGTGTGGTGTAAAACAACCCAAAATGTGTTGCTCTTGGACTGGACCACATGAACTGAACTACAGATGTGAGTCCATCCTTAATGAGATTTACTTACAATATTTAAACTGTATATTTACGTAGTTTCCAAGTTGTTAACTTTACTCATTTTTTACTCACACATAAAAGGTTATAATTTTTTTAACAATCTTGAGTGTAGAGATGTATTTAAAGTAGCAACAATCTTAATGCTTTAAGTTGTTTTAACATTCCCAGGCGGATTTTTTTTAAATGGATAAAAACCTTTATGCAAATTAACAAGGGCTATAAAAAAAAACTTCTGTGCGCCGGGCCCAAACCTCTCACAATATGCTATCGGGTCGACCCTTGATCGCCAGAACAGAACAGATCTGGCATAGAGACAGAACGTGTGTGAAAGAAACAGAGAAGATAAGTTCTGAATAGGAAAAAGACTTGTTGCCCAAAGACATCAGCATCTGTATTTAATGCTTATTGAATTGTAATAGATAGTTTAACACAATGCTGGATGTTTCAGTACTCTAGAAAGAGATTTTAAAGATTTGACAGAGATGGATTAAATCAGAAACAAACTTCTGAGACATGCTGAGACAGTTGTGTTACTTCATACAAAACTAAATTACTCTTGAAACTCAAAATGTCTACATGGTAAGCCTTCTATATGCTATCGTGAGTCAGGACTGTGGGACCGACCAAGTTCACTGCGGATGAGTCACTGGAGTTTGCACAAAGATGAATTGTTCTTCAATTGCCTTGAAGGCTTTATATGTTAATTTTGAGTGCACAGTCAAGACATGCTTAAGTTCAGTCCAACAAAACAATGACATATGCCTTAAACTCAAAAAAACCCAAACCGAATCAATCAGTGACAGAATCTTACAGAAAATAAATCTGGGTCGGTTTTACCTATAGAGGGAATTTACCTGTACATTCCGCAGCCAACTGAATATGTACCTGCATACACTCACATTCCCTATGTCTAGTTTTATGACACACACACATACACGCACACGCACACGCACACGCACACGCACACACACGCACACACACACACACACACACACACACACACACACACACACACACACACACACACACACTGAACACACACACACACTGAACACACACACACACACACACACACACACACACACACACACACACACACACACACACACACACACACACACACACACACACACACACACACACACACACACTGAACACACTGAACACACTGAACACACACACACACACACACACACACACACACACACACACACACACACACACACACACACACTGAACACACACACACACTGAACACACACACACACACACACACACACACACACACACACACACAAACACACTGAACACACTGAACACACTGAACACACACACACACACACACACACACACACACACACACACACACACACACACACACACACACACACACACACACACACACACACACACACACACACACACACACACACACACACACACACACACACACACACACACACACACACACACACACACACACACACACACACACACACACACACACACACACACACACACACACACACACAGTAAGAAGTGGTGAGTAAGAAAGGATTATGTAAACCATTTGTCAAAGTTATGTTTTCCACAATATAAAGTCAACTTGAAAGCAGATCACAGAAATGTTATAATTCTATTAATGATCCCAAAAGGGAGTGTTGACACTATACATGTTATAGAGATTATTCACCATAATGATTTATAACCAAAGAGCAATACATCAGTTTTGATTGCCAGACGTGTGGGAAAGAGTTTGAAGATCAAAGTCAGTGTGTGTATTGGGAGTTCGGTGCACAGATACAGGCTTCTCTGTAACTCCTGACTATCGATCGAGACTTTGAGAAATGGTTTGATGGGTGCAGTTGGGTGTTGGAAGTTTTGGTGATTCATGGTTTTCCTGGATATTAATTGGTAGTGCGAGATAAGAAGATAATATTTAATAATGACTACGATAAAATGCAGGTGCTCAGAATTCACCAGCTGTAACCGCGGTCACAATGCAAAGCAAAAGGTTTTACCCTTTATTAAATGCTTGCTCTGGGTGTGTATGAGGACATTAATAGAAACGCTGATAGAACATCTGGGATTTAACATGAGTTAAAAATTACATCAGACAGCAATTAATTGAGTTGATGGAGAGATAAATCACTTTCGCAACATCCTTAGGCAAAACATGATCTCATTCTGTTCTTATCATTTAGAGAAACACGAAAAAATTCCCTGCAGTTGCTTTCAACCGTGTTAATAGTCAACGGCAACTGACGTGTTTGCTGTACTTATTTCATCTGAGGGCTTTTTGACAGACAAAAGACCCCCCACCTTTCAAGCAGAGAAAAGCATAAAACCTCTCGTCTTCCCTGTAGTTTTTACAATATACAAAATATTTCATATGACTTAATAAATATCGAAAAAAATTTAAGTTATATTAACTCAATCAAACCATTTAAATCTTCTAAAACAGAAAATGTGTTAAAATAATTGATTCAAAATTCACTAGTTGATTTTTTTAATTTGTGAAACATTTAAAAAAAATGAAGAAGTATTTATTTAAAAATATATATTTGTAAAATGCACCTTACATTTTTGGTGAATTCTAATAGATATATTTATCAGATTAACTTGTTTACTTACATACAAAATTGAAACAGTATGTCTACTAAAATTTTTAAATGTTACACTTAAAGAACATAGTAACCTTCTTTTAGTGTAAAGCGGGGTCCATGATACAAATTCTTCATTTTATTAGGGTAATAAATCTCTCAGCTCTATGATTTTCTTCTTTCCTTTTGCAGCAGATGTGTGTGTGATATAAATAAACAACTAGTTTTGGATTCTCAGCTTTCATAATTACTTTTTGCTTTGGGTTAGATGGGCACGTCTCGTGGCTTGTGTTTTTTCAGTGATGCATTCTGTCAAGTTGTGCAAACTTTTGTCGTGACAGTAATCCCAGCATATCTTTCAGCGTGTGTGTGTGTCGAGTTGTGTTTGTGCGTCGTATGCAACGTGTCAACCCAAAGCACGTTTTGATGCTTTCAACAGTGAGGCTCTTTAATACCTTTTTAAGCCCCACTCGTGCCCACGGCGACAGCGATTTCTGGTGACGACTGACCTGGGTCATTGGTGAATGACGACACGATTGAGAAGTTAAGTTTATGCAAATAACACCAGACTGGATCTGTTTCTGTCAAGACTCTGTTCATTTAGGGTCCTTGTGGTTCACTCTTTATCTTCTGAGTTGGTCCTCACTGCAGAATACAAGAACTAATGTGGGAAGTTGGATTCAGATCTAACCCCTCTCGCTTAATATATTTTTAGCAAATTAAAGAGTAAAATAATATGAACGTGTGGTTTCCAACCTTTGCTTAATTATTTATAGTTGATATAATTTTATAGTTTTTTAAAATATGTTAAGAAATAAAGTTTGTTTTTCTGTCAAAAGTATAACTCTTAGTAACAACTCAGTTAAATACGTTCTTGATTTGCTCCGTCCGGCAGTCTTTCAATGGCCTGCTCTCAGCCTGCTATTAATACGGTTGGTTTTCCATAGCAGGTGTTTGTTAAAAATGTAATTGCTAAGATTGGAGAAAAATCATTTTTCCCACTTTTATGAAGTTTAAATAATAAATAAACTTTTATTCTTTTTATAATGACAATAATATAAAAATGATAACAATAAAGATAACAAAATAACCCCTATTTAATTATGACCTCTATTATAGATATGATTATATTTATCACTCTTTGAAATACATTTCTTTTATTAAATGTATTTTTTATTTGATTAGGTCCTAAGTGCACAGTTGGCGGACAGTAGCAGCAGCGGTGCCCTTTTCTTTTCCTCTCGGCGTACATCAGGAAAAGAGAAGAAAGTAAATGTGTGTGTTTTAAAGGCGGCCAGTTTGTTCCTGTTACACTCCCACACATTCAAGCAGGTTTCCACTAGCTCATCTGAAGAACTCAATCCCTCCCGAATTACAGGGAGATTTAACTAGATTATCCACAGGGTCCTCGCCCGCTGAGAAAACCAGGCCCGACGCAGCGACGCTGGGCCAGCACCTGTTCCTCCACAGCTGCTCTTTGGCAACAGTGAAAGATATCGACAGAGCGAGTACGAGAGAAACTTTTATAGAGAAGTAGAGTAGTAAAAATGTTTTTTTGGGGCAATGAATACGTTAAATTGAAGAAAATGGTTTTAGAATGTTATGTCATGGTTGCTAAGTTTTCTTTATACGGTTTGAAATAACGTAAGTAAAATATGACATAATAATAATAACAAATAACCTAATGGCTCTCTTTACTACTTCAACACAGTCAACAAATCAAAGTTATAATGAACAGGATTATGGCATAATAATGTCTGTAATAAAAAGGAGAGATTTGGCCAAATAGAACAGGTGTTATTTGTTTAAATGATCATGTCTGAGACCCTAACAGCTCAAACACGACATTACAAAATCACACTGCACAAACCATAAGGCATTACACTCGAGCTGGGACACTTGATAAAAATCCACTCAAACTGAGAAATACATGAGCCAATATAAGTGGTAACATGTATCAGAATCAGTAGTGTGTTAGATGTTCGCAGGCTCATATATGACATCTACAGGTGCAAACAGGGTATCGGGGTTGTGAGGAAGCAGAGAGTAGACTATCAACAATTTCAATCCATAAAGGTCTGCATTTTTGTGTTAGTTATTGTCTAAGTATTTTGTATTAGTGCGCTTTTTAAACATGTGTCAAATTACGTTTTGACCTTTTATTCCTTTGAGTTTGAGCAAACATCTTAGTTTTTAGTTTTACGTTGAACTATGGTAGTTCATGCACATCTGCAGTGAAATATTGAATTTGAGTCATTTACTGAATTAGTGTAAAAAATGACATCCACAAAAGGTATTTTGTGTCAATTTTGACAGGACTTGCAGAACCACATCTAACATTTTGACATTTTTCAGATTCTTTCCCTAATTGTTGTTTTTTTACCGGTTAAAACTATTTCTTTATGAGGACAATACATAACGACAAATTATCCATCGGTTTTCTTTCTTGTTAACCTTTCCATAACTAACAAACAATTTGTAAATATCATTTGAAAAAGTCTTTACAGGATAAGTGTCAAATAAACCCTCCCCAATATTTGTATATTATAGAAATATAGTATAATGTGTCATTAGTATAGATCTATGTATGATTTATTAAAAAAAATAAATGTTGTTTAGAAGTATTAGAACATTACACTTACAGCAGTTAGTGTTTAATTTGATCATTTTAATGAACTTCCTGGATATCGTATTTCCTTGCCGAACCTCATGTGTTTAAACTCCAAATACACAGTTGAAAAGCACTTTACTAATGCTAATGATAATGATCTATGAAAACCAAATTATATCACAAAATATAGAGATACAAAGTTTCCAGGGACAGTGATAAAATCCTTTTTTTCAAGCCTTGTTTGCGTTACAAACAGGAACACAATTCTGGTCTTACATCTGAAAGAAGCCTGCGTGCATCATTCATTGTTCACTTTTAACTCTGCACACAGTCAGAATATCTGCAGTATTGGCATACATTATAGATTACTTTTCATTATAATCCCAATTAATCCCATTGAAGATTTCCCAGTCACCACACCTAATTCTGATCTACAAAATGCCGTGTCGGAACATGATCTAGAAATATAACCATTACAATATGACATTGCTAGTTTGATAATGGTAAATCATTCACAATTCATTAAATGCGGTGCAAACCCTGTGGAGTTTTGTGAATGTGAATTAACTCGAGCGTTTGCAGAATTTTGACGGCAAGCTTTCAGAATCACATATTAGAGGCTTTAATTCCAGTCCAAACACTGTGGCTTTAAAGTGTCGGTCCAGGTGGAAATAAGGACCGTGATGTCATAGGCAGGGATGTAATGTCTGGCTGTCTCATACCCTAAAGTTATTTGGTCATAAATAATTAGGAATGATTGCTCATTTACTACGCCTGTCAGGTGAGAACCTAAACCGGCTAATAACTGAGGTTAGAAAATAAAAACGAAGAAGCTGCGAAATGCCAAAATGTTAAAGCGAACAGGGAAACATGTTGCGGTTGCTAAGACACAGATAAACAAACAGTGTTGTGAGAAATGGGTGTTGTTTCAATGGGCCTGAGGGGACATGGCCAAAACGCCTGAGGAGCAGTTTCACAGGAAACAATGCCAAGTATCATTCATGGCACATTCCGTTCAACTAATTGTTTTTCTTTTCACCTCTTGCAGTTCACCTTTAGGACACTTCTCATCTCTTCATTCAAGTATCTTTGATTAAAAAACATGTTATGCATTCTAGAAGTCATATGGGAATAGCTCTAGACATCAATGTTGTATAGATTACAATGGGCTCCAGTCAATGGTATTATTATAACAGGTACATTTTAAAGTTTGCTTTTGCGAGGTGTATAAACAAACATTTTCTACAGACATCAACAGAAATTCATTACTAAATATTTTCTATGAACGTTTGTTTGATTCCTTGTTGGCATCCCTTCATCATCTCAGGTTATAGTGATGCTGAGAACCGGTCGATCCAAACACGAGTCACGGTACTAACCACTGAGATTACAAATAGGAAACACTTAATACTTGCTTTGCATTGTTTTCTGCTTCTATTAAATGTATATTAACACAAATATTTAATGATTTGAGAGAGTGAGTGAGTGAATGAATGCTTTCTTTCACCTTTTCACAGAAGCCAGAGTGAGGTGTGGATGTTCTTAGAACTGTCAAAACTCGTCGCATCTTTTGTCTTAGTTTAACAATTTACATTGTCACGATTGTTATAGTGTGACATGTGTTACATAAACCATATATACAGTTGGGAGTTGACTCTGTCTGTCTGTCTGTCCGTCTGTCTGTCTCTCTCTCTCTCTCGCTCTCTCTCTCTCTCTCTCTCTCTCTCTCTCTCTCTCTCTGGTCTCTCTCTCTCTCTCTGGTCTCTCTCTGGTCTCTCTCTCTCTCTCTGGTCTCTCTCTGTCTCTCTCTCTCTGGTCTCTCTCTCTCTCTCTGGTCTCTCTCTCTCTGGTCTCTCTCTCTTGTCTCTCTCTCTGGTCTCTCTCTCTTGTCTCTCTCTCTGGTCTCTCTCTCTCTCTCTCTCTCTCTCTCTCTCTCTCTCTCTCTCTCTCTCTCTCTCTCTCTCTCTCTCTCTCTCTCTCTCTCTCTCTCTCTAGACATCCACATGTTGTAGAGTTTTTGAATCATTTTCTTAAAGCTGTGCAGATTTAGAGGAAATGTATGGATTGGATGGTATGTCTTCTCTGCAGGAATCATTTTGTTGTATTTTAAAGGTGATACTTGTACTTTGGTTTCGATGCAGTTCTGCTCAACCGGGCAGACAAGCACATTCCAAAGATGCTCACAACACACTCCCATACACACAGTAGAAATGAATAAATGTTAACCCGGCCAAAACGATGCCCCCATACACATGGACACAGGGCCCGAGTGGAGTTTTTTGGATTATCCAAATTGGTGCATGTGACGTGACAATGCCTGCTCACACACACACACACACACACACACACACACACACACACACACACACACACACACACACACACACACACACACACACACACACACACACACACACACACACACACACACACACACACACACACACACACACACACACACACACACACACACACACACACTATCAGTCCCTGTGCATTCTGAAAATGATTTTACCATTCAGTAATAAAGCCCAGCGGACACATTCAGACTTCCATATAGAACAAGAGAAACCCAATACTGCTCTAAAGGACATACTTGCTTTTCAGCAAGCCACTCTTTCACACCATTTGGAAAACGCAATGCTGAAATGGTTTACAATAAACGTGGTGCTCAGGGAAGGAACGCAGGTAGAGTTACACTAAACATTCATGGCCTTCACACCAGCAGTGGTGGAAGAGCTACACCGGGTGACACTTTTTTTTTAGAGCCCAAAGAAACAGAAATCTTAATTATGGGCTCATTTATCTAGGTTAGGTTGACATCTGAAAGAGATATAGGGTTGAATTAAACTTGTAATGTCTACACAGGTTCCCAAAGCTTCGGGCTGGAGCACACGTATCCCTCGCTGTGAAAGTGTTGGCAGGCGTCGGTAATCGCAGCTGCCGGCGATGTCACTCGGCACCCGGTGAACTAATGGCCCTCGTGTTGCTTCATCACACGGTTAAGTGCTGCTCCAATTAAAGTGATGCTAAAATGACTTCACAGGCCCTAATAAACCCATTCAGCACAGCTCTCATCCCTGGAGAACACTCTGTGTGTGTGTGTGTGTGTGTGTGTGTGTGTGTGTGTGTGTGTGTGTGTGTGTGTGTGTGTGTGTGTGTGTGTGTACGTGTGTGTACGTGTGTGTGCGTGTGTGCCAATGACCCAGATGTGACAATGAACCATAGCTATATTACAGTTTGCCATAAGTCACTTGCGGGTGCTCTTTCCTCTCCAGTGTCACTTCTTACTCTCTGGTGTTTTGCATAAATAAGATGCTATTAATTCTCTATTACATTATTAAGTACTTTATTAGAGATACACATTGCAGGAGACATCTTTCAGACAACCATTCAGGGATGTGTCCTGGCAAAATCCAATACGGAATTTCCATGCATTCATTTTTTAAAATAGCCTTATTTATTTTCACTGTGGAGATTACGTAAAGGTAGGAAAATGAGAGTTGTAATAATCCTATTCTATTAAAATCCTCACATCTATGTGCATAGAAATGTACAGCAAGATGGCCCGGGGGTTTCAAATGTTGGACTCAGGATTGGAAGGTTGCTGGTTTGAAACTCTGTACCAGCGGGAATACCACGACTGAGTAGAATCCCTTGAGCAAGGCACCGTTCCCCCCACTGCTCCCTGACCCTGCCGCATGACTGTACACTGGTCCGGGTGTGTGTTTGTGTGTGTTTGTGTTTGTGTGTGTGTGTGTGTGTGTGTGTGTGTGTGTGTGTGTGTGTGTGTGTGTGTGTGTGTGTGCATGTGTGTTCACTTACTGTGTGTGTAAACTGGGATGAGTTAAAAGCAGAAATTCCAAGTATGGGACAGGGAGACTAATTGTTGTGTGGCCACAAAGCCGTGTTTCCGGAAGTTGTGTCAAACAAACTTGCATCATGAAACGAAAGTGTATAAAGATATGTAGGATGGGCTTCATTGGAAGTTGGAAACTTGGCCAATGCACAATTTCATTATTTGGTTGTTAATGTTTACAAGATAATGAAGGCTTATCAATGAAAAAAGAACCAAACAGAATTCTCTTTTACTATAGTTCTTTTATTATTTATGCACTATTCTGTGTCTATCAGTTGGTAACAGTAAAATAATTGTTAACCCACACTTAAAACCAATTTTTTTTATTTATTATAAATTCTTAATAAGCATTAACTGTATATGAATCTTTCTACTGTGGTACACAATAAAATGTATTTTGAGAAACGTCCTTTCAATGGAAGTCATCAGGATCCAGTTTCGGTTGGTTATACCAACATTCTTCAAAGTATCTTCTGTTGTGTTCTTAAGAAGATAAAAGACAAACAGGTTTAGAATTAAAATTATGGCAAGCAAATGATGAAAGACTTTAAATTTTGGATGAGCTGTCACATTTCCAAGGCAGGGGAAGCATTTTAACATCAGGAGTGAACAGAACCAAGAAAGGGTATTTTGGTTCTAGCTTTATTAAGTTTAACTCAGCATCATGCTAAGTTTGTTGGTTTACTACCGGTGTTTCACTTGGTATAGAAACGTAGTTCACGTTAGCTCACGCGTTAGTTTCGATTGGCTTGTGTAGAGGACATAAAGGCTTGTCCTGCTGTAGTGAGATACGTGATCTATACGTGACTAAGACCCAAGAGAGTAAAGACCATCAACTCTACCAGCAAATCTAAGACCCAAGAGAGTAAAGACCAGCAACTCTGCCAGCAATTCTAAGACCCAAGAGAGTAAAGACCAGCGACTCTACCAGCGATTCTAAGACCGAAGAGATTAAAGACCAGCAACTCTACCAGCGATTCTAAGACCCAAGAGAGTAAAGACCAGCGACTCTTCCAGCGCTTCTAAGACCCAAAAGAGTAAAGACCAGCGACTCTACCAGCAATTCTAAGACCGAAGAGAGAAAAGACCAGCGAATCTACCAGCGATTCTAAGACCGAAGAGATTAAAGAACAGCGACTCTACCAGCGATTCTAAGACCCAAGAGAGTAAAGACCAGCGACTCTTCCAGCGCTTCTAAGACCCAAGAGAGTAAAGACCAGCGACTCTACCAGCGATTCTAAGACCAAAGAGAGTAAAGACCAGCGACTCTACCAGCGATTCTAAGACCGAAGAGAGTAAAGACCAGCAACTCTACCAAAGATTCTAAGACCCAAGAGAGTAAAGACCAGCGACTCTTCTAGCGCTTCTAAGACCCAAGAGAGTAAAGACCAGCGACTCTACCAGCGATTCTAAGACCAAAGAGAGTAAAGACCAGCGACTCTACCAGCGCTTCTAAGACTGAAGAGAGTAAAGACCAGCGACTCTACCATCGATTCTAAGACTGAAGAGAGTAAAGAACAGCGACTCTACCAGCGATTCTAAGACCGAAGAGAGTAAAGACCAGCAACTCTACCAGCGATTCTAAGACCGAAGAGAGTAAAGACCAGCAACTCTACCAGCGATTCTAAGACTGAAGAGAGTAAAGACCAGCGACTCTACCAGCGATTCTAAGACTGAAGAGAGTAAAGACCAGCAACTCTACCAGCGATTCTAAGACTGAAGAGAGTAAAGACCAGCGACTCTACCAGCGATTCTAAGACTGAAGAGAGTAAAGACCAGCGACTCTACCAGCGATTCTAAGTCCGAAGAGAGTAAAGACCAGCAACTCTACCAGCGATTCTAAGACTGAAGAGAGTAAAGACCAGCGACTCTACCAGCGATTCTAAGTCCGAAGAGAGTAAAGACCAGCAACTCTACCAGCGATTCTAAGACTGAAGAGAGTAAAGACCAGCGACTCTACCAGCGCTCCTAAGACCGAAGAGAGTAAAGACCAGCGACTCTACCAGCAATTCTAAGACCGAAGAGAGTAAAGACCAGCAACTCTACCAGAGATTCTAAGACCCAAGAGAGTAAAGACCAGCGACTCTACCAGAGATTCTAAGACCCAAGAGAGTAAAGACCAGCGACTCTACCAGCGATTCTAAGACCGAAGAGAGTAAAGACCAGCGAATCTACCAGGAATTCTAAGACCGAAGAGATTAAAGACCAGCGAATCTACCAGCGCATCTAAGACCCAAGAGAGTAAAGACCAGCGACTCTACCAGCGATTCTAAGACCCAAGAGAGTAAAGACCAGCGACTCTTCCAGTGCTTCTAAGACCGAAGAGAGTAAAGACCAGCAACTCTACCAGCGATTCTAAGACCGAAGAGAGTAAAGACCAGCGACTCTACCAGCGATTCTAACCGAAGAGAGTAAAGACCAGCGACTCTACCAGCGATTCTAAGACCGAAGAGAGTAAAGACCAGCGACTCTTCCAGCAATTCTTAGACCGAAGAGAGTAAAGACCAGCGACTCTTCCAGCGCTTTTAAGACCGAAGACAGTAAAGATCAGTGACTCTTCCAGCGCTTCTAAGACCGAAGAGAGTAAAGATCAGCGACTCTTCCAGCACTTCTAAGACCAAAGAGAGTAAAGACCAGCAACTCCACCAGCCCGACTAAGACCGGAGAGAGTAAAGACCAGCGACTCTTCCAGCGCTTCTAAGAACGAAGAGAGTAAAGACCAGCGACTGTCCCTGCGCGACTAAGTCCAAAGAGTGTAAAGACCAGTGACTCTTTCTGCACAACACAGACCAAGAGAGTAAAGACCAGCGACTCTACCGATGCAACTCCACCGAGCAAGGACACTGACAGGGCACTTGAGTATTACACTTTCATTTTCTACATTGATTTAAATCTAGCTCTTATCTAGCTTTGTCTAGCTCTTATCTTCTATATTTCTTGTGTTTCCTCTTTTTTTCCTTTACATTTATTTAACTTTTATCTTTAACCATGTGCTGCACAGGTCCCACTGTCACTAACAATCATAAAACTTCTGGGTTACGTTGAAGGAAACGTAACACTAATTCCCTATAATTATTGCTACTTCTAAATCACACTCCCTTATTTTTTCCATGTGTTTATGGAACTGCTAATCCACTGTTAAAAAGGCTGACTTTATTCCTGCCATAGCTAAACACTCTGGTCTCTCTGTTTTAGCCAGTGTTGATTTCGTTGACAAAGACTATGACAAAAAATATTCATCAACGAAAAATTTTCACAGACGAAGACTAAATTTAAACTAAATAAAAAGTCTGATATGATGACAAAGACGATGACGAAATTTAACTGACACTTTTGACAACTAATTAAAAAGAGAGGAAAATGGCAGGACGAATGGAGAAGACATCCAATAAGAACTACCCTTTTGTGGGGAAATCCATTCACAACGAATGGGGGCGTTTGTTATACATTATATTAGATTATACATTATACATGGTTACAAAGCTTTGTTTAATTTAAGTTGACTTCTCGTGTTAGCAATACGCTAATGTATTCAGAGCTTGGTTTTTATTTACTTGAACTTTAAAGACTATTTATATGGCATTGTGTGGCATTGAAGCCAATACATCTTTTATTCTACATTTAAGAATTGCACTACTTTGTTCTGTTCAAAATCTTTATTTTACAGAGTAGCAAGACATTGTGTCTTAGCAGTTATTTTATTTCTCTTGAGGTAAATGACAATTCACAGTAGTGATTTTAATTTTTTTTGTATTTAAATACCATGTGCAATTGGATTTCAGCCTGTTATTACATTTTTGAGACTTTATATTTCATTATGCTTTTGATTTTGAAAAGATTGTAGAAGACAGTAAGTTTATTGATTATCTATTTCAATAATGCTGGACTTTATCTTGAAAGTCACATGCGTTTCATATAATTCAGGGACAGTGCATATCTTTTTCAGTGAGCATGTACAGTGGCTTGCAAAAGGATTCGGCCCCCTTTAACTTTTCCACATTTTTGTCACATTACAGCCACAAACATGAATCAATTTGATTGGAATTCCACATGAAAGACCAATACAAAGTAGTGTACATGTGAGAAGTGGAACCAAGATCATACATGATTCCCAAATTTTTTTTTACAAATAAAGAACTGAAAAGTGGGGTGTGTATAATTATTCGTCCCCCTTGGGTCAGAGTGCAGTCAGTTGCCCGAAGACATTGCCTGATGAGTGCTAATGAGTAAATTAGATTGCACCTGCATGTAATCTAACGTCATTACAAATACAGCTGCCCTGTGATGGCCTCAGAGAATGTCCAAAGAGAATATTGGGAGCAGCAACATCATGAAGTCCAAAGAACACACCAGACAGGCCAGGGATAAAGTTATTGAGAAATTTAAAGCCTTTCCCAAGCCCTGAACATCCCACAGAGAACTGTTCAAGCGATCATTAGAAATGGAAGGAGTATGGCACAATTGTAACCTACCAAGACAAGGCAGAGATCTACAGCTCATGTGGGGGAATCTGTCCATAGGATAACTATTAGTCGTGCACTGCACAAAGTTGGCATTTATGGAAGAGTGGCAAGAATAAAGTCATTGTTAAAGGAAGAACCATAAGAAGTCCAGTTTGCAGATTCCCACAAGCCATGTGGGGGACAAAGGAAACGGAAGGAAGTAGGTGCTCTGAAATGGAACTTTTGGGCCAAAATGCAAAACACTATGTTTGGCGGAAAACTAACACTGCACATCACTCTGAACACACAATCGTTAAATATGGTGGCGGCAGCATCATTCTCTGGGGGTGTTTCTCTTCAGCAGGGACAGGGAAGCTGGTCAGAGTTGATGGAAAGATGGATGGAGCCAAATAAAGGGCAATCTTGGAAGAAATTCTGAACGACCCTGAAGAAAAAAGCCAGAGCAACAATAGAATGGTTTAAAAGAAAACATATCCAGGTGTTAGAATGGCCCATATCTAAATCCAATCGAGAATCTGTGGAAAGATCTGAAAACTGCTGTTCACAAATGTTGTCAATCTAATCTGACTGAGCTGGAGCGGTTTGCAAAGAAGAATGGGACTGAATTCCAGTCTGTAGATTAGCAAGATGTGCAAGAGACTGGCAGCTGAAACAGCACACCCACTTTTCAGTTCTTTATTTCTAAAAATATTATTGGAATCATGTATGATTTTCGCTCCATTTCTCACTTGTACACCACATTGTATTGGTCTTTAACGTGGAATTCCAATCAAATGATTCATGTTTGTGGCTGTAATGTTGCAAAATGCGGAAAAGTTCAAGGGGGCTGAATACTTTTGCAAGCCACTAACAACTTTCACCACCAAACCTCTGTAATGATTCAGAATGCGGCGGCAAGAGTGATCTTCAAGGAACCTAAAAGAGCACACGTAACATCTCTCTTCATCAAGCTACACTGGCTCCCTAAAGCCGCTCACATTGAGTTCAAAGCTCTCTTCATCGTCTACAAAGCTACCACAGGTATAGCACCCACCCTACCTTCATTCGATGATACAGACATATGTGCCCTGCCAGAACCCATCTTTTCTGCTTGTACCTAACCCACAAATAAACATACTGACATCTTTACTCTTTCTAACATTCTAATATACCTCCTTTGACATCCTCACTTTTCTATCAAAAAACGAATTCAAAACAAAAACTGCCAGTACAGATGTTGTGCTTTTATTACAAAGACTGGCATTAATTTAACTTACGATTGCATTGTTGCCTCCTTATTTAATGCTTCTTTTCTAAACCCTCATTTGTAAGTCACTTTGGATTAAAAGCCTCAGCGTAAATGACTTAATATAATGTAAATGTACATTTCAAGGTGTCCATGATGTACGGTGAAGTAATGCTAATAACATTTACATTTACATTTACATTTACATTTAGTCATTTAGCAGACGCTTTTATCCAAAGCGACTTACAATAGTCGAGGAGACAATGAAGGCGGTAAATAGCCGATACAACAATAGATGAACAAGTGCTACAACAATGTTACCAAGTTACACAGAGCGAGATAAAAACCAGAAAGTAGAAAAAGTTTTTATTTTTTTGTGATAGAGTGAGTAGTTAGAAAAGAAGGTACTCCTAGTGAGTTAGGTGTAGCCGGAAAAGATGAGTTTTTAGGAGTTTTTTGAAGATAGAGACCGAGTCTGACAAGCGTGAAGCCAGAGGCAGATCGTTCCACCATCGAGGAACTGAAGCAGAGAACGTTCCAGAGAGAGAGAGAGAGAGACGAGAGAGAGAGAGTGAGAGAGAGAGAGAGAGAGAGAGAGAGAGAGAGAGAGAGAGAGAGTGACAGAGAGAAGAGAGACCAGAGAGAGAGAGAGAGAGAGACCAGAGAGAGAGAGAGACCAGAGAGAGAGACCAGAGAGAGAGACCAGAGAGAGAGAGACCAGAGAGAGAGAGAGACCAGAGAGAGAGAGAGAGAGACCAGAGAGAGAGAGAGAGAGAGAGACCAGAGAGAGAGAGAGACCAGAGAGAGAGAGAGACCAGAGAGAGAGACCAGAGAGAGAGAGAGACCAGAGAGAGAGAGAGAGAGACCAGAGAGAGAGAGAGACCAGAGAGAGAGAGAGAGAGACCAGAGGACCAGAGGACCAGAGACCAGAGACCAGAGACCAGAGACCAGAGAGAGAGAGAGAGAGAGAGAGAGAGAGAGAGAGAGGAGAGAGAGAGAGAGAGAGAGAGAGAGAGAGAGAGGAGAGAGAGAGAGAGAGAGAGAGAGAGAGAGAGAGAGAGAGAGAGAGGAGAGAGAGAGAGAGAGAGAGAGAGAGAGAGGAGAGAGAGAGAGAGAGAGAGAGAGAGAGAGAGAGAGAGAGAGAGAGAGAGAGAGAGAGAGAGAGAGAGAGAGAGAGAGAGAGAGAGAAGAGGGAGAGAGAGGAGAGAGAGAGAGGAGAGAGAGAGAGAGGAGAGAGAGGAGAGAGACCAGAGAGAGATTTCTTACCCTTTTGAGCTGGGTACCACAAGTCTCAGCTCATTTGTGGAGCGCAGAGATCTTGAGGGTCTATATCTTTGCATTATTGAGTTATGGTAAGTGGGTGCTGAACCGGTGGTGGTCTTGTAGGCAATGAGAAGACATTTAAATTCAGTGCGAGCTGCTTCCGGAAGCCAATGTAGATTAATGAAGAGAGGTGTTTCATGGGTCCTTTTTGGTTCCTTGAACACCACTCTTGCCACTGCATTCTGAATCATCTGCAGAGGTTTAGTTGTGCACATAATAAGCCATCACAATTAATATTACAGTACTGAGAATATACAAGGCTTAGTATTGTGCAAATTTTAAATAATGAAATGACAGCACTTCACAGATCAGTCACAAGGTGTGGGCACAAAATGTTCATTCTTTTATATAGAGCTTCCAACGGATCCCTCTATCAATGGTACCAAGATATAAGTAATGTTCCTTCCCCTTTAAGCAGATACTGACAGCAGTTTGGCACCAGCGGATGGGAGCATGCGCTGGTGTTAGGGCTTGCCCTGGGTGAGCCTGGTATTGTGGTACCAGGGCATCTGTAACACAGTGGGATTAAGCAAACTGCCTGTTTCCTAAACAGAATAGACCAACTATTCATATGGAAAGAAAGGCACGGTGTGAGGTTAATCGTTTAAAAACTGAAGATTACCTCTCGTTTTACTCCTGTCAGGGTTCATCCCAAAAGTCAACTTAGTCAGAAGCCATTAAAAAATTAAACGCCTATTAAATGTGATGAAAACTTGACAGACATCTCATGATCATAGGTAATTGATCTTCATAAATTGACAAACATTCCCATCCCTCTCTATAAATCAAATTATTTGGAATTAAGCTCAGGGATCCAGGTCAAAGTTCAAAAGAGTTATAAATAGCACATAATTAGCAAAAAAAAATGAATGTAATAGTTCACAAAAAAATCATAATGGACTCTTTTTATTTCAAACCCCTTAGACTTTCTTCTACAGATTACAAAGTAAGATGTTTTAAAGAAGGTGAAAAGTGACATCAATTTTCATTTTAGTCAAAAGTCACACCACCAGATGAGCTGAATTATGAACAGAGATTGTATTTTCTATTCCTAACTGTTTGCAGAGACTTGCATTCTGCAGACCTTATCCAACCCAATACCTAAAACCTAACGTCTACTTTATAAGCAGCAGTATTAACTTTGTAATAATATTTGTAAGATATTTTTATTCACCATTAGCTACTTAACCTTAACAAAATTTTTTTAAATTTTTTATTTTTTAATTGCTAACATCTCATGCATACATTGGCATAAATAGGGTCCATGTGATAATGGTAATTGTTACTTCATTTTTTGAGGTATAAAATCATCTTTACTTAATTTTATTCTGCTACAATGATAATTTTGTAATCCCTGTTTAGTTTTTTTTTTGTGCTAATGGGGAAAGGTACAATTTGATGGATTATTCACTGTATTCACAACATAAGTGGAATGTTCACCTTGCACATATATATACTAATCTTGTTTTCATATGTAGGTGATGTGATGTAATGTAAAGAATAGCCCACTCATGTGCCATGATGCAGGAATAATATACTAGATTATTTACATTTACATTTAGGCATTTAGCAGACGCTTTTATCCAAAGCGACTTACAATAGTCGAGGAGATAATGAAGCGGTAAATAGCCGATACAACAATAGGTTAACAAGTGCTACAACAATGCTACCGAGTTACACAGAGAGAGAAGTTACAAAAGATTTTTTTTTTTTTTTTTTATAGAGTGAGTAGTTAGAAAAGAAGTGAGTTAGGTGTATGTATGGGGTCAGTTGTGTTCTGGGATTTAGAGACTTGGACTTGTAGGCAGAAGGTTTTTGGTTTGAATCTCTGTGTCAGTTCCTTCATTTAAGTTCCTTCTGACAATAACTGAAGTGTCCTTGAAGACATCTTACACCTGTTTACTCTGAGGTGTACACTATATAATACTTGTGAGTCACTTTGGAAAAAAAACGTCTGCCAAATGAATAAATGTAAATGTAAATATAGATGTTCGGAATAAACTGTTTTGTGCTATAAATGTTGTTGCAAAAAATAATTTCAGATCTCAACTCATTTGGTTTAGTTGAGTTTGAAATACGCTTTATTTAAAATGAAATGAGGGAACTGAAATGTTTAAAGTGTGGGGCATGTTTGAGTTTTCTAGGCGGTTTAATTTTTTTATTCATGCTTTCACTTTTATCCAGGCTTTGATTTTCATATAGAATAAAATCATTGTATTGTGATGTTACCAGTCAACTTGCAAGTACAATTATTATTCACCATCGCTTTAGCACTGGCAAATGTTCATTTGAAACTGTGTGTGTGGAGTGCATCAAAGAACAACCAAAGCAAGAGTTATAATATGCAATAAGGGAACCAGAAATCTAAAGGTAAATTTATCATTTCCAGGAAAATATATAAAGGGAAAAAAACATTTTAACCTAAATAGCATACCAGGTAAAATAAAGCATTTTCCAAACTCTGCACAAACTCCGGGCAACAGACTTTAAAACATGTGTGCACGCAAGGTAAGCTCGGTTGTATCACGCTGAAAAAATGCCTGTGCCAAGTACTGCATATCCAAACACCTCAGATTGTGCAAGCATCTTCCTCATTCGCTCAGAGGGAATGCAACGTTATAAATCCTTAACAATTATAGGGCTGGATTAATGTTGGGTTGTTTGTGGATTGAATGTGCCTGTTGCTTCTCGATCTCCACCTGTCAGTCTTGATATACGACGAGTCCTATGTGTGAACAGGAACATGTAAATCAATTTTCAAGCTTGCGGCAAAACACTCGGTTGTCTACACAAACTCACAAACATGCCCACTTCGAAACACTTATATATATTTGTGTTTTTGATAACGTTAAATACTTGTTTGAAGGTGATCCTGTACAAACACAACGTAAGAGAAAGAAGTTTCAAAAGGGTAAAATTCACACTCGCTACATTCCAGTGCACATATTTTCTGTAAAACATCCTCTTGAATTTTCCAAAAGGCAAATGACGTTTCATTGTAAGAAATCAGTAACGTGACAGTCTGTCATTGGGCATTGAATGTTTTCCATGTATGCTGTGTAGAGCCCAGAGGTCCTGGTGGATCAGGATCTAATATGCCTTTTGTCTTCCTCGAGTTAGTGAAAAGTTGAGATTTGTATCATGAAGCAGCTCCACGCTGCCGCACCGTCAGCAACGATCAACGCTTCATTTAAGAACGTGTTTACATGTCAGATGCACTGAAGTGCAAGAGAGGATTAAAGATCTGTTCCTGGGAAACAACTTGTAATAATAACGCAATTATTTTATGACAGACGCAGTTTAAACACATGACGACATGACCAGAGGGTACGATCCAGCAGTTTACCTGAAAGGAGTGGGTTTTGTTTGGAAAGGGTTCGAGTTTGCAGGCAACAGCTCATATCAAAACATCATTTTGCATTCACATTACATAATTGTTCTTGGCAGAATTTTGCTTTTCCAGAGGGATTTGCAAATCAGAAGGGAAGTTGCACTTTGTTTTAGTGTCTATTTTAAGTAGATATACTTGCTAGATTTCAAGTTCATACAAAACATTTATAAGTGTTTTATTTAACCATTCATTGCTTGTTATTGCATGTTTGATGGGTAATTGGGGACATTCCACAGGTCCTTGTTTAGATGGGACTACCACAAAATGTCCTTACAGAGATGTAAAAAATACATCGTATTTATCCCTCTCGTATATAAAAACCAGGGGACGAATTCTGTTCTTAAAACTAATATAAGATTGTTCTTAGGAAATATTATAGAAAGTAACGTGAAGAATGTGTGATTCTTAAATATTTTCTTAAGAATAATTTGATCGGAAGAATGAAATGTCATACATTATGGATATTTAATAATTATGCTCACTTGCTTGTAAGGTAAACATATATTTATTTATCTAATAAACTTTCATCTTAATAATTGGGACCCTGTTTGTTACAAGTCTCTTTATCCCAAAATATTATTTTTATGATTTAAAGCTGATTAAAAGCAAACATCATATAGCCTATCTATAAAAAATGTCTTAGTTGAAAGGAAACAAAAAAAGGTATGATTCTTGGTTAAATAAAATACTTGTTACATATAAAATAACCAAATACATGTAGAAAACATCTCGCCTTTTATGATTTAAGACACTGTGAGGCTATATCATGTAGGGCATGAAAGCTCATTCCAATAGAGGAAAGAGAATTGGTCAAGTGTTTGGTATATTTTAAAGTGACTTGCTGAGAGACATGAAGTGTCCTCTGGAGAAACACAGTTTGGTTTTAATGTTAATAATTAAGGATATATTTTATTTGCTTTTGATATTTTGCAATAAGTATTAATTAACAGATTTGTAGTCCTTTGGTATCTGAACCTCTGCTTATCTCCGTCTTAAAATTCTGCAAAAAGTGAACGCAGAGCAGACGTTAGCCTAGAGGGACAAGATCAACCAACAAGCAAGTGAAGAGAGAAGACATTTATGAGCTCTTAAGCAGCTCCCCTTCCTGCAAGGCGGATCCGTTGATAGACTTATTTGCTCGGAGTAATAAAAAGGAGCCCATCTTTCGACCTCAAATTTTTATCCCTATATTTACAATGTTCATTTGGGGAGGACGGCTAAGTTAGCCAGAAAGTTTCTTAATGATCATTATGAAAATACCAGAATACTGGAAGCTTAACACGAGACAAAAATCTTCATTAGTTTCCGGATTGAAGTATATTAAATTTGTGTAGGCCGTTTCATCATATGCATGTCTCTGGGCATTATGATGTTTGTTTATCGCATCACATTATATGAGTTTATTTGAATTTAATATTATCAGAATAAGATGAACTTTCAGATATTAACTCGGCGGCTTTTTCTGACAAATGCATAAAAAAATCACAGTGTTATCACAACAGATCTCGCTTAGAGTAATTTCCAAACTTTGCACAAACTCTGAACACAAAACATGTTCACATGTGTGGGCTGTCACTGAGATATCATCCAACAATCTTCTTGTTACAAGTCCAACTCACCAACCATCAGAACACAACTGGCCTAATTACCTGTAGATATGTTTAAGGACTAGAAAGAGAGTTTGTTACTATTAACCTTAAGGTAAAGCTGGGGTGATGTTTTACAAAATTCTTTAATACTAACACATTATCCATGATCCTGGTTCATAGGATCACTATTAACTGGTTAGTTTAGATATTGCTATGTCAGAATATACTGCCTAATTCAGCATAAACTTCAAATGAAATGTGAAATGATAAATGAACCCGATCACTTTCTTAAATGAATACTGTTCGTTAGCAAAGAAAATGTTTTGTCCTTTCTATATAACAATTCTGTTAGAACGCTACTGCGAATGTTTTGGTATGGATGCAATTCCTGTAGCGCCATTTAAGCACCGACTTGCCATGACATAATGACAAGTGCATACTTTTGAAGTCCGCACAGTTTATTTATTTATTTATAAAAACTTAAAATAGACGATAAAGTGGACATACTAAACCCCTGAACATGTTATAATGGTAAAGACTTTTCCCAGATTTTATGTATCCACACATGGATCATTATCGGATTGAGACAGAGTGCATCTACACAGGAGAAAGCAATACAGGCATACAATTACTTCCTTATGCAATCAGTATGGAAACATTTGTTCAAATAATACGGGTGATGTTTATATCTTGCTTGGAGATGTTGGAGCAAGTCAAATGTTAACATGCACACTCATAATGCGAATTGTAATAGAATTGGGGCAATATTGCAATTGCTGTATTACCATAAAATAGATCTAAACACCGGTGTTTGCCTTTGACGCACATATATATATATATATATATAATAGCCATTAATACATTACTAATGTATCTGAGATCATCATTTGTGTTGAGTATTATGGCAGATAATTAGACTATTGAAACTTCTATGTAAAAAACTGGAGTGTGTTCATACGATTTCACTTATTTAAAATAATCACATTATTGATGCACATGTAAATTTTGTCCGATTGGTTCGTTGTTACTGTTAATAGGATGGTTGTCAGGCATTTGACTTGCATGGTCGGGTTAGTTTATATCTATGCTAAAACTAAATCACATAGTTTATAATAAATAATTCCATGCCATCAAAAATGTTTGTAAACATTCTTATTTCAGAAGTGTTTAAATGTTCTTCTCAGGTTTGTCTGAGGTTTAAAGTCAAGTTGGTGCGATCCCTTTTGTCCTGGAACAGTGTGTAAGAGAAGGTTAACTTAGCTGGTTCACACTTAAGACTACAAATTAATGGAGTAAAAATAATCAGTTACAAAACTGTTGTGCAGCACTTCTCTCTTACAAGCTTCTCTCTTAAAGCTTTGCGCTTTATTCTGTTTCTTGAAAATTTCAATACTTAAAATAAACAGTTAGTTCATTCCGGTGTGAGAGAACATACAACAACTAAACTACATTTTTATGTCAACACTTTTCATCTCAGGGATAAGTAAACTGTCGAAATATTGCTGTGTATAAATCGTCTGCTGTCAATGTTCTTAATTTGTGAGTAAACTAATAACCCGGGAACAAAGACGTCACTTCTGTATGTCAACGAATGGCTCTTGAAATGCTCTATATATAATGTGACCAAAAAACAATCCTAACGATGTGATGTTTTGTCACGCTACACCACAACCTAAAGTAAAAATAGCGTGTAAGTGGAAAGACTTCAGTGTATTTTCAATACTGTCATGCCAAATGTAGTTGTGTAAGAAGCGTAGCCTAACTACTTTTAGGTTATGTTTTTTTGAAGTAATGTCATGAACATGAGCTGCCAGGCCAAGAGTTACCGTATCACCAAGATCAAAAATGGAAATGCAGAAGCCAAAATAATTGCAAATGAAGCTAGCAGGGTTCAGTTAGTGGATGTGTAGCACGAAACAGTCCTGTGAACCTGGCATGTGTCCACAATGAACAGTAGAAAGTTCTAGAGAAACATCTTGTTCTGCAAGTGAAACATACCAGTTTTATGGGCTTTTTTGATACCATTTCATCACACCGAACAATTCTCATGATGTCAATCCAAACTGCCAGATTATGTGATCGTTATGAGAATAATAATGATGGATTATTAATCACACTGTGGGAGCATCTTACAACGCACGCATAAGCCATATTAAGAAGCTGCATTTTCATACAAACATCTTAAATACTCACCGTGAGTCATTGTGTTGATGCTAAACAGTTTATAGAGTAACCAGGTGTGTATTCTCGTACAAACACACTCGGCCACCCACCTGAAGAAAGGCCCATTTATACTGTATGGCCACTGAAAGCGCTGCACCTAATTCTGTTTCTGTGATGAATTACTTCATGAAGCCACAGAGCAAACAGCTTCAAAGAGGAATCAAAACACAGCTAATCTGCCACGATCAATTATGGCAGTAACCATTAAGAGCCACATAGTTTGGGATGATGGATTTCATACTCAATCTCACAAGCATGCGTTTGCACACAGAATGTTGAAAGATGCACAACAACACCCCTGAAAGTACAAATCATTCCCTTTATCACACCCACTTTCACAAACACACATGCATTCACAATGCAAGCTTTGGTTACGGCCTCATGCGCTAACTACTAAAATATGTAGAAAATGATTGATGGGCCGAGCTTGATTTCAGATTTATGTATGATCTATAAAAGTGATAAATGATTCAAAAGGCCAAACATTTATGAGACGAGATGGTGAAATGAATGAACACACTGTACGGTTTCAGACACACCCACCAACAGCGGAACAAGGTAAACTGTCGTTCAGTCAATGAAAATGGTCTTTTTATTGGCCAACCTATTTTTAATTGTCAAGGTGTTGGGGTTAGTCAGTTATAAATGTGCTATAGACTTGTAAATACATGAAAAAGGAAGCTCTATATAAAAATTACCACTTAATTCGAACAAGGCCGTGAGCGGGCCGGAAGGATTCTCATATTTATATGTTTGCATATTTTACATTTGTATATTTTTGTATCTTTTCTTTTCCTCGCCTCTCTGAATCTCATCACTCTGAAAAAGGAGTTGTGCTCTGATTAGCAGAATTCTGCAAGCCTGTGATGGAAATATGATGACCTTTACCATTTTTGTTACATCAGGTTATAGCACAACACAACTACAATAACATTTACAGGAACACCTCCTTTATTTGCTCATACATTGTTGTGGTTTTATTCAAATTGTACCACAAACTGATGTAGGCTTGTGGGGATGTATTAAATTCATACAAAATGTATTTCTTTCCAATAGAATGAATCATCGGTTTAATGATCCCCTAATGATTGAGGCCAGGGAAATAAAAAATATCAGTCTTACCACAAGATTTCTATTTTAAAAGCAGAAAAATGTTTATGATGTGACAATTCTGTAGAAAGTTCTTCTGTAAATTACACTGTTCTTTAAATTAAAATGTTAAAAATCAGAACAAGGAATGGTTCTCTGTAAACGATTAAAGAGTAAATATATTTTAGGTTTTACTGGTTTCAAAGGATAAAATTAAAATTTGAATCCTTATTTTTCTTGAAATTGAAATAAAAATCATTAATTTAATCATGTATTTCCTATGTACATTATAACGTTTAGTAATTTCAACAAATTAATTTCACATTTAATGCTTTAAAACAAAAAATAAGAAATGCTGTCTAAGTAATTCGTTTTCAAGAAACCGGAGTCTTAATAATTGGTACATGGAGTAAGAAATGCTGAAAACTTGCTTTAAATAAGCATCAATGGAAATCATTGGTTAAATCCCCAACATATAATAAAACACGTCTGCCAGGAGAAAAGCAACAACCTCATGCCAATTTAATAAAGCTGAACCTGTCACTGGTTGAAAGTGAGTCGAGGTTAATTCACTTCAGTATGTGACAAAGAGTCAGTGTTACTCTGGAAACCAATGGATGACAAGTACAAACAGATTAGAAAACTCCCAGGTTAGAGTTAACAGAGTTTACTGCCAGGTAGAATCATATTACTCTTATATATATAAGTGTGAAATCCATGATTGAGAGATATGTATGTGACTGGAGTACAGTCCAGTGTGTCAAAAAGACTTGATTAACACCACACAAACACACACACACACACACACACACACACACACACACACACACACACACACACACACACACACACACACACACACACACACACAGTGAACACACACACACACACACACACACACACACACACAAACACACACACACACACACACCCGCACACCCACGCACACACACACACACACACACACACACACACACACACACACACACACACACACACACACACACACACACACACACACACACACAGTGACACACACACACACACACAAATGCCTGGAAGTCTCACATCACTTGAGTAATTAAGTTAAGCCTCTGCTTTCATTGAGGTAAAAATAATGTTTGCTTTTCAAGACACTTTATAAGGAACCCCAGCTCATCCCAGAACTCCCAATCCTGGTTTTCTTGGATTCAAATTGTTAGTATGTCATGTTTAAACTGATGTTATATGTGATGGTTAAAGAAAGTAAAGTTCTGAACTGAGAACATTACAAGAGACATTAAGAGGTAAAGAAAATCACCAGTGGGTAAATGTACATTTAATATGTGTTTTATGTCTACATTAGAAATATATAACATATTTTTATTAAAGGTCCCCTTCAACAGAATTCCATATAACTTTAGTAATATATAATGTTGTTGTTAGAAGATAAATAATATATGTAAAATTATAAAGCTCAAAGTTCATTGCCAAACAAGATATTTTATTTTACAGAAATCGCCTACAATAATTGGCCGGTTCGGACTACATCCCTCTACTTCCTGCTTTAGTGACATCACTATCACGGTTAACCTCCGCCCACAGGAACACACAAAAGGGGCGTGGTCTCGTGACGCTCCCTGGTAAAAGAGGAAGAGTTGTGTTCACAGAGTTGGTTTGTTTGTTGCAATGTCGTCCAAACGCTGAAATCCCAGAATCTTATTACCTTTGTTCGGCTTTCCCATGGACGCTTCACTTAGAGATCCATGATTACAATTGATGTTTCACTCGGTTATCAAATATTATAATCTACACATAAAACTATTTACAGCTGTTTTACTGAGGACAGCTTCCTGGATCTTCATCAGTTTAATGCTGGATTTACAGAGATTATTCATGAAAGATTTTCACGTTCATCTGCAGTCGTTGCTGCTGGGGTTCTTCTTATACTACAGACTCATGGTCAGATTCTGGATCATATATGTACGGCTCCACCATACTGTAAGACATGAATTATATGACAATAATAATCAATGTAGTATTGAGATCCACACAACACATGATGGAGTATTACCCAAAGACTGTGCACACGCTCAGGCCTCTCTCTCTCCCTCCTGAGAGAACTCATCTTTCGCTCTTCCAACAATACGCCCCATGTAGCTCGGCTTTATCCAGAAACAATCGTGTATCTCTCTTCTGTAAATGTGAGCTAATAAAAAACTTTTTTGAGAAATGAACAATTCGAATCTAAACTACAGGTCCTTAAGATCAACATAAGACTGGCAGAAATTTCTCAACTTCTCAAATTGCTCAAGTGTATTTTTACCAAATATTTTACTTCACTTTTTGCTTGTGTGTTGTGAGAGATATATGCTTGATCTGCTATAATATCAGATTGATTTATGAATTAACAGATGACATTTTATCAAATATTCAATCTATAAATGTGTTATTATAAGGATGAGTGTCATATTTTTACACGCTGACTTTACAAAAACACTTCAAACCATAAAGTGTTCATTCATTTTGTCATGTTCATAAATAAATTGTAATATATACAAATATTGTAAAATGATTTTTATTTCTATCAATAAATATATGGGCATTCTATATACTGCATGTAATACATACATGCATGCATTTAAATAAATAGATAAATATATGAAAAATATTCTGTGATTTGTAAAAGATTGGTTAATAAATAAACTTTCTGAGATAAAACATAGATTTGAGCTTTTCTGCAGTGACCTTCAGTTCAATATAGGCCTATGCAATAGATCAAATTTGCAATTTGCTTACACAAATTTGTAATAATTTAATAGAACATTTGTTAAGTTTTTTTCATACCTGTACTTTGCTGCACACTATTGACATCATTGAGCTGAAGCTTGACTTGCCTAAATGTAATCTCAAATCAAATCACAAGTTCAAGATCTCTCTTTCCATCTTCCTCTCTCTTTTAATCACACACACAGAACGGCCGTCTTCAAGCATGGCTCAAAACTGTTGTGACCTAATAGCCGATAAATGTCAAATTAAACTTATGAACACCGATTGTCATTGCTGTAGCCATCAATAGATCATTGTTATGGAGAAATGAGGTCATAGAACCAACTGACTATCAGACCCTAATTGGAAAGATAATTATTAATTGATATTTATTTCGCATGATGTCATATCTATTTTTATCATTAATCCTTAAATAGTATCATTTATATAGTTTATTCTTCAATTCTTTCAGGAACACAATGGTGTCCATATGAGCAACAACAAAATCTTCACAACTGCTTGCAGGCTTACAAAAGAAATTAAGCAAGATCTGAAGCTTGCACAAAGGTATTTTTAGAGTCAGTAATTGCTAAATATCACCTCTGTGGGCATAAATGAATGTGGAAAGGTTAAAATTACCCAAGATTGAGAAAGACATTAAGCAAATTTGTGTTCACTTAAATTTCAGGAGCAAATTACAGAGACTTTGTAATTTACCTTGATAGCAGAGCAGCGATAACAACAAAATTGGTCTGCAATTATGAAAAAACATATTACTAAAATAACATACACAAAATTGCTGTGGTATATAATCATAGAAATTCTTTCAGAACACCCTACAGTAACTATATAAGGTGGAACAAGCAGTTTCTCTCTTTTTTGACATCCGTTGCTAAGGAAATCTCAAACGAGATGGGTTGGTTGGTTGCCCAGCCCTGGAATGAGATACGCGTGTAACATATTTCACATAGATTCTTATCATGTGGCAGGTATTAATTAGCCGTGAAGACAGTAAATCAGTTATATTTTGTTATGCTCACCTTCTCTGCTGTGACAGCTTTCATGAGACTCTGTATTATTACTGTAGAAATGCTTTCACTATGTTCAGTACCAACAGTCAATTCATTATGTCTGCATGTCACATGAGCTGGTGTATATCGTTCGAATTCAGTTTGAATTAATAATGCATCTCACAAATACATAAACTTCTTATGAATTTCATATGAATTTCATATGAATCCTAAAATTCATGGCATCTTATATGAGCTAGCATATAAACGGGATTTTGCAGTGTTGATGACTCTACAAGAATACAATTTACGCAGATTTCTGTAAATATATATTGCTGTTTGGTTTTAGCTGTTAGATTATTTGATGTTATTGAACAATACTGTATAGCACACATGGATTTTTAATTTAAATGTCTTTAGAAGATTGCTGAGATAACACATAGAGCTCAAATGCATAATATTATAATATTAATTTATTTTTACTTTAAATGTTTTATGTTTTTTACTACACCGTTAAAGTGAGTTAAAGTGAATTATTCACCTTCAAGTTATTCCAAACTGCTCATAATGTCTTTGGTCTGTTGAACACAAAGATATTTGTAAGAATGTGAGCAACTGAGTTTAATAAGGAAACGTTGACTACCATGTTTAAATACATTGTGCTAAATTCCTAAACATATCTTCTTTTGTATTCAACAGAACAAATGTACTGTATTA
>CM065662.1:12796371-12818871 GCA_033220385.1 Triplophysa yarkandensis | reverse complement strand
ACATCACACTCGCCAAACTGAAGAATATGCAAACACTTGTGATTTTATTCACAGTTAAATACAGTAAGAATACTCGGTCTTCTCAGTTTAATCCAAGCACTTGAGTCGTCCTGAAGTCATTGTGACATGTTTAAACAGACATCACTCACACTTTGATGTGTGTCTTTCTATTGTTGATTTGGGTATTTTTGGTCTGACTGATTGCTTTTTGACTTGTGAGAGCCTGTGCTAGACATAATAACACCGCAGCAAATAAGGGAAAGAGATGGAGAGGCCACCAAATCCCTGCCCGCCTGACCCCTGAAACAAGCCTCAAGGGGACTTACTGGGTAAAGATGGCATGGGTCGGTCGAGGGTCCCTGTAGCCCAAGCCTCAGACACTTAACAAACTCTTTTTTCTTGTCGGCTTTGCCTTGACCCTGTGTGCTTTTAAATCTTACATACACAAATACATTGTGTCAGGCAAAATGATATGGGTGTTCTGTATCACAGCGCTTAATTTAATCAAGACTTTGTGTTGTAGGCTATTCATTGAAGCCAGTGTGATATAAATACTCACATATATTACACACACATTATGCTGGGATCACGTTCACTGGCTTGCAGCCGCCGATGCTCTGAGTCATCTGGTCGTTTTAAATAAACACTTACGACAGCTTTTAGTAGATGCATCACAGCGTGGCTTTAGTTGTGCAGCATTCTTCAGTTCATCTCAGCAAGAATGTATAGTTGGGCTGGGGTCTGTATAATCCGTCAGAAATAACGAGTTCACATGAATGGTTGAAAGTTTGCACTATTTAGTTCACCCCAAAATGAAAATGTTGTCATTATTTATTCACACTCATGTTATTTAAAATTTGTGTGACAAAACACCAAAGATGTTATTTTAAGTTATTTCAAAGAGATTTCAGTGACGGCTCCCATTTACTTATATCATGTGGACATAAAACTCCTGCAGATGAACGGGTGCAAGTTTCCAACATTCTTCAATGTAACTTCTTTTGTCTTCGGCGGAAGAAAGAAACACATACAGGTTTGTTTATCACAAAAGGTTTGAAATACAAAAAAGGTTCTGTATTGGAGCTGCAGACAGGTTGTCACAGTACCGTATAAAGAACAATGGCTATAGAGTAGAAACGGTTAATAATCCTAATTATGACATTTGTGAAGAAAGGGCATTTGGGTGGAGTAGACATTTGACATAAGTAAAGTTTGTTAGATATGTTTTAGTATATTTCTCTTTTCACCGTGAAACTATCCCCGGTCTCTCCTACTGTACATTACTTCATATGATTTGTAGAACACTCCGTGAATTCAATAAAATAGGTGTGTCAAATGCACTTTGGAAGTTGTTGATGTACATTTTGTACATTTTGTTCGGCTCAAGTTAATTTGTTATAGACACACCTTTAAAAGTAAATATGATAGTGTTCCAGATGAACATATAATGCTATCCTTGAATCATTGTGTAAGCTGCGTGTATTAGATGGAAGTCATGTGACTAATACAGCTGCCCACGTCTATGCACTTTACAAAGAGATAAAAAAACTCAAGCATTGTTTTATGAGTAGAAGCCTGACGGGACCTGATAAATATTTCCACTATAAAATCTGGAACAGGAAGACACTAATGTTTTATTTCCCAAATAACTTAAACCTGCCAAAAATATCATGGACTGGATCCATGAGACAAACCAAAAACCACACAATGCAAATTGGTGTTCACTATAAAAACAAATCTTGCACATGAACAATGAATTACATTTATGGGCTGTATAAATCACATTTCTGTCAGATTCTTCAATCAAAGGAATCTTTTCAGTTTTATATGTTGATTTTTTTATAGAAAAACATCCAGTTCCAAAATAAAGATCGAAAAGTATTACATTTGTTCTTTTTTAAATATAATCTGCTAATGTTTTAAAACTGTGTGAATACTGCCCGCATTATCATTTCATCAAGACATGGAAATCAATTTACTCCTATGATCGAAATTCCAATCAAATCTCATCAGTTTGACTCTATGATAGACTAATAAACATGTAGAAATAATATTGTATGTTTGGATATTTTTCCTTTAGAGCAAAGAATAACCCCGGTGGTGGACAAAGGACAGAGATGTCAGCACATTTAGATATCTGTCAAAAGATAGACATTTTTTCTTTTTATTTTGAAGATTTAACATAATAAATACATAATAGTTCATTTTATAATGTCTTTCTAAACATCTGAAAACATACTAATGTATAATATATTGCATCTCTGTTAATACATCTTCAACACCTTTAAGATTTTAAAAACAACCAGATTAGCTTTAGTCATTCAAATATAATATTTTTAAAGTGTTTGAGTTAACTTATAAAAACATTTCATGATTAATTATTATTTTTATGAGTTGAAATACTGTAAAGACATTGTTAAAGCTGTATGCAACTGGATTATGTGGATGTTCGCCATTATATATATATATATATATATATATATATATATATATATATATATATATATATATATATATATATATATATATATATATATATATAGCTTTGGTCAAGAGCACTCACTTATCTCTTAAAGCTCTTCCTCTTGATGTTCATCTTGAACCTTTCAACTCATTTCAATCAGCCTTGTGTTAAGTGGCAGCTCACAGCATGACATACATGTGGGATTGCACAATTGTCTTTGAGCAACTCGGCCTTTTAATGTTCCTCTAATTTAACTTAAATCAAAGTCCCTCCATCAGCAGAGCTCAAGAACCGGCCTTCCCCGCGCCGCATCCAAACCACTCTGCCCGGGCAACAGCTGCTGGGTAATCTGCCCTCAACCTAAGAAATCGTTTTAGACGCCATCCATCCCAATACCATTAAGACCTATATGAAGACTCAGTCGTGTGTTCAGTCTTTGACATAATTACTTCGACCGCCGTTAGTTGGAGTCAGAGCTGTGGCCTCGCGGCCCTGTCTCACACGCGGCCCATCATCTTGTCATTGCTCCAACACTTACGCTCCATCAGGGACCTCGCGGCTCAAGCTTTGGTCCACTAAGACAGGGGGGTTTGGGTATTAGGGCGCGCGGGACAATAGCGACAACTGCACATCCAATTTAGCCTCTTGTTTATCGTGAGGCTGAAACACGAGCTTTAGAGACAATGTCAGGGAGCACAATGTGAGCTGATCAGGGAGAGATTGTTTTCAGACTAATTGGACTTGGCTCATGATTTCTCTCTCTCTGACTGCTAAAAGAGGAGTCCGGCACACTCAAAAAACCTCACAAGTCCATACAAGTCCATGGCATTAAGGATCATGTCAGGAGTTTCCCGGTGAACAACTAACCTCAGCGGGGAAGGCAAACGGTGCTCGGAGAGCTCGGAGAGCTCGGAAAGATGGTCAACAGTTGTGCTGTCAGAGAGGTGTAAAGGACGCTGCTTAATCTTTATTGGTGCTGCTGCTTTAGATTGTCCTGTATATGACATTCACAGAAACCTCAGAGCGGATGACAGAAGGAGTTAAACAGAGCCCTGGCCTTTCACGAAGAGAATCGCAAACATTTGGTTTATTACCATGCCTATAATAAAGTCAACAAGATTTTAAATGGCTCTATTTTCGAACAGAGGAGTTTCAGTAATGATAATATCATTAGTTAAAATTGGTTCAAAGTTTATCAAACGGTCAAATAATAAGGAAAAGAGAGAAAATTAAATAAGTGGATAAAAAGAATAACTATAATAAATACCTTGGTCGTCTTCCCTGGCCGTCCGATGACCTGGGTTCAAGAAATCTGCCAATTTCTTTGTCATTGTCTGGCTGATACACAGCGTCTGGCAGTCAGGGGTGTCTGAGTTTTTATCAGCCCGCCAGGGAACATACTTTGGTTTACAAGTTAGTATGCCGCTACTATTAGTCACTGGATATTTTGACAATGTAAAATTAATAGCATCAAATCCTTGAAAGACAGTCAGACAGTTTAAAAAAAATATTAGCTCACAGGAGGGTGTTAAATGCCTTTAATATTATAGATGTAAATAAGTATTTAATGTTCTTTCAGTTATGAAACTGCTTGCCAGTGGTTGCCTGTAAATAGAGGACAGACTTAGATTCTTTAAAAAACTATTGCTGTTAAAGGGAGAGTCCACCCAAAAATGAAAAATAACTTGAGTAAAATTTTAATTGAGTCAATGATGTAATTGATTTTATTTTTATTTCATATGCCATAGTTAGATAATAAAATAGTCAGCTTATTCTCTTCTGATCCAATGTTATAACAAAATAAATATGTAAATGTAACAGCCATACATTAGTCTATAAATATTAAAATGTACAAATACTTCACCTGTATAGTTTTAAATGAATTGATGTCCCATCAAAATGTATTGTAACTAGAACAACTGAACAACAATTATAATGGCAAAATAAAAAAAATAAAAACAACTATTTTTAATTTCTCAACCATAACTGCAAGAATTAAAAGTAAATTTAAATGTAAATGTGATCAGAACATTTAAATAAGTTTTAAATAAGAAGTTGTGAACTCTATGTCATTACCCCTCTCCATAGAACAATAAAGGATATGAATCCATCAATGTCACTCGTGTTGCTCAAACTCAAGATTGCTGTAATAGTTATTCTGTTCGGCCATAAATCCTCTCACTTTTCTGGTAATATATCAAGCTTTCAGACTGTTGATTGATATTTTCAACACATGCATCGACCCTGTGTGGTAGAGAAAGCAAAAATTACGTCCAAGTCGTTATGGAAACAACCTCTAAGCTCTTGGCATTAACTCTTGAACTTTGACAGGTGGAGTCGCTGTCTCTCGAGTGGACCGGGGCGGTGTGAGGATCTACCACCCTTCCCTCTTTGCTCTGGGGGAAAATATTATGGTTTGTGGAGGGTGAGTTTTGGAAGGGACTGATACGGCATCCTGTGGGGTCAGTGAAACATGTGCCAGGGTGTGAAGGCCGTGCGTCGCCTTTCTCCAACCTCCCAGACAGAGAGACAATCCACCGAGACAAATAACTAAGCAGCTGTCATTTTCATCCAGCAGCAAACTGCTTACATATATCACAATACCTTAATATTGTTTAGGACTAATATTCAGAGTTAAATACTTACGTAATGTAATAGATTCTATATTTTGAAACTACATTTCATATTGACTTGTAAGTGCTGATGGTCAAAGACGATTTTTTTTTTAAACTTCAGCGATATAAAATCTTTCTCTTGTCTTGTTATTCATTGTGAACAGTTGTATACGTATTTTATTTGATATACATTCACATATATTTCTAATAGCCTTATTTATTTATTTTTAAGTCAAGTGACCAGCTTAATCCCGATCACCTTAAACTTCTTTAAATTAACAATGTTATTAATGGCAGAATACAATATAAGACACAAAATTTAAAAGTAAAAAGAGATGTCACTAAATTAACAATATAGAATGTGCAAATTATATTCTGCAAGATATAAGATACTTATTTTTATTATTTAATATTAGTTTTAGTATTTAATTTTTTTATTATCATATTATAGAGGTCTTGAAGAATGACAGTTACTAAGGTTAAATACCAATACCAACAAGATATCTTGCCATACTTTACCAACTTAATGATCAAAGTACCAAGTAGTATTAGTGTACTGATTTATATTTATAATATAAATCACATTTATTACATGTAAAATAGCCTAAATTATTATTTTGTCTTAAAAACATGAGGGACCATATAAATTATATGTGTAATGTTTACTGCAATAAATACTAAAGTAAAAAAAAGAATATTCACGGGTGAACTAATTTAAATAAATTAAATTTTTGTAACAATAATTTGAATAGCTTACTTTAAATGGGAAATTATAATGGTAAGTAGGTGGCTGCAATTTTTTAAATGAATCAGTAAATCTGTGAACAAGTTTGTTCAGAATGACAGAATCATTTAAGAAAGAAAGCGAGTCTCTTGTTAAATGACTCACACAACTGTAAACTTGTTGAGTTTTAACCTTCATGTCTATGCAATCAGAAGAACCACAGGAATTTTACAGCATCTTTTCAATTCACAGCTCTTTTACAAGGTGTCACAATTTTTATGGATTTTGTGTCAGTCTCCTTCATTGATTTTGTATGCTTTGGGTTTGTGATTAACCTTCATCCTTATTTTTCAAATATTCATACAATTTTTACAATTCAAATGTGTTGTTTCTCACAATTTTCTGCAAGATCAGGATGGAATGTTCATGACATCCAAAAATGTTCGATAACACGTTGACTATGAATTTCTGCACAAGACGTTCCTGTGACTTTTCTGTAAGGTTGACATATATAATAGACATATAATAAGAAATCCTCTTAGTCATAAATCCAGCTCTATAATTTAGATTTACTGTAATAATCCCTCTGTCTAACTCATGCACGTAGAGTTTATAAGATAGTTGTACAAGCTACTGGTCACCAAAGAGATCAAACCCTGCATACATGGCATTTCAGTTCCTCCGTTTGATCATGTAAAGCATTGGTGAGACTCAAGCGGTCCGGAGAGATCTCCATCCCCTGACGTAAGTCTGATAATAATCAAGCTTGTGGCAGGAGGTCACTTGCAGTTCTTCTGCCTCGCTTGACCAGGGCCAGGTGCTTAACAATCACAGCGTCCCCAGTGCGGCCTGCTATCCCCAGAATGCGACTGTGTGGCGTCGCTGGAGTTCCTCTCATCTGATCTCAGCACAGCGGCTATAAAGCTGGACCGGACCAAATTAACCAAATGCTTCTGCTCGGTGAGTTGGCAGAGGTCCATCAATCTATAAATGGGGGACGGGAAAAGTTCAAAAGACTCTTGTGCTGTGTACCTCGACCCTATGAAGGTTGGCATCACAGTTTTTTTATCGAGGGAAATATGAAAGATATTATTAAGAGTAACACGTGTTTTATTAAACCCGACCTGTTAAAGACAGAAACACAACAATAGATGCACAATCTTGTTTCCGCTTAAGGGTTAAGGCAACGACTTAAGGGTTAAAATGGTAGAACTAATTGTTAGACACGACAAGTGTAATTTCCTTTATAAGTAATAGAAACAACATGTTTATTAGAAATCATGAGCGAGTCTCAAACGCACAGTGCCCTGATGCCATCTGCTGGACTTGTGTTAGACTTTACCATTCACCGATGCTTTAGAGGCCGATAACTGGAGTCATTTCAGAGGACAGAGCCTCCTTAACACATACTCGCTCACTAGAAACTGATACCTTGAGCTGTTCTTAATAGGATTAAGATCCGCGCCGATGGACCCATTTGTCATCACCGTCCACAGGCCGCACCATTTGGCCTCTCTCTTTCATTCACATCAAGCCTGTTCACAGGAGTGTGTCCTGTGTTATGGAAAAAGACTAATTGGCCTTCTCATGGCCCACAGAGTAAGTCTGTCATTCACTGGATATTGAGACGCTGAGTTCCAGATCCGGATCGCTCTCTTCAGCTGCTTTTACCAGACCGACCGCCTTAGACATAACCCGGCACTTACCTGCACATTCAGTGAAGAGCAAAGATGTACTCACATTCTGTCTCCAATGGTGAATCTGACATAAGTTTATGTGATGAAAAGTGCCCGCGTGAAGTGTATTATACGGTACATCTGTGAGGGATTTTTCACTGCACTCAAAAACTATTTCTTGTGATTATTCGTGCAACAATTTACATTAAATCCAAATGAAGTTTTACAAGTAAATATACAGTTTAAAATAAATATACAGTTTAAAATTAAATATACAGTTAAAATTTAAATATAAAGTTTATAAGTAAATATGCAGTTTAAAATTAATATACAGTTTAAAATTAAATATACGGTTTAAAAGTAAATATAAGGGTTAAAAGTAAATATACAGTTTAAAAGTAAATATACAGTTTAAAATTAAATATACAGTTTAAAATTAAATATACGGTTTAAAAGTAAATATAAGGGTTAAAAGTAAATATACAGTTTAAAATTAAATATACGGTTTAAAAGTAAATATAAGGGTTAAAAGTAAATATACAGTTTAAAATTAAATATACAGTTTAAAATTAAATATACAGTTTAAAATTAAATATACAGTTTAAAATTAAATATACAGTTTAAAATAAATATACAGTTTAAAATTAAATATACAGTTTAAAATTAAATATACAGTCTAAAATTGAATATACAGTTTAAAATTAAATATACAGTTTAAAATTAAATATACTGTTTAAAATTAAATATACAGTTTATAAATAAATATACAGTTTAAAATTTAAATATACAGTTTATAAGTAAATATGCAGTTTATAACTAAAAATATACAGTTTATAAGTAAATATACAGTTTATAAATAAATATACAGTTTAAAATTTAACTATACAGTTTAAACTTAAATATACAGTTTATAAGTAAATATACAGTTTATAAGTAAATATACAGTTTAAACTTAAATATACAGTTTATAAGTAAATATACAGTTTAAAATAAATATACTGTTTAAAATAAAATATACAGTTTAAAATTTAAATATACAGTTTAAAAGTAAATATACAGTTAAAATTTAAATATACAGTTTAAAATTAAATATACAGTTTAAAATTAAATATACAGTTTAAAATAAATATACAGTTTAAAATAAAATATACAGTTTAAATTAAATATACAGTTTAAAATAAATATACAGTTTAAAATAAAATATACAGTTTAAAATAAATATACTGTTTAAAATAAAATATACAGTTTAAAATAAAATATACAGTTTAAAATAAATATACTGTTTAAAATAAAATATACAGTTTAAAATAAATATACTGTTTAAAATTAAATATACAGTTTAAAATAAATATACTGTTTAAAATTAAATATACAGTTTAAAATAAAATATACAGTTTAAAATAAATATACAGTTTAAAATAAAATATACTGTTTAAAATAAATATACTGTTTAAAATAAAATATACAGTTTAAAATAAAATATACAGTTTAAAATAAATATACTGTTTAAAATTAAATATACAGTTTAAAATTAAATATACAGTTTAAAATTAAATATACAGTTTAAAATAAAATATACAGTTTAAAATAAATATACTGTTTTAAATTAAATATACAGTTTACAATTAAATATACAGTTTATAAATAAATATACAGTTTAAAATAAAATATACAGTTTAAAATAAATATACTGTTTACAATTAAATATACAGTTTAAAATTAAATATACAGTTTAAAATTTAATATACAGTTTAAAATTAAATATACAGTTTAAAATTAAATATATAGTTTAAAAGAAAATATACGGTTTATAAGTAAATATACAGTTTAAAATTAAATATACAGTTTAAAATTAAATATACAGTTTAAATTAAATATACAGTTTAAAATTAAATATACAGTTTAAAATAAATATACAGTTTACAATAAAATATACAGTTTAAATTAAATATACAGTTTAAAATTAAATACAGTTTATAAGTAAATATACAGTTTAAAATTAAATATACAGTTTGAAATAAATATACAGTTTAAAATTAAATATACAGTTTAAAATTAAATAAACAGTTTATAAATAAATATACAGTTTAAAATTAAATATACAGTTTAAAATTAAATTTACATTTTAAAATAAATATACAGTTTAAAATTAAATATACAGTTTAAATTAAATATACAGTTTATAAATAAAAATACAGTTTAAAATTAAATATACAGTTTAAAATTAAATTTACAGGTAAAATTTAAATATACAGTTTATAAAACAATAACCAGTTTAAAATTAAATATACAGTTTAAAATTAAATTTACAGGTAAAATTTAAATATACAGTTTATAAATAAATATACAGTTTATAAGTAAATATACAGTTTATAAGTAAATATACAGTTTAAGATTAAATATACAGTTAAAATTAAATATACAGTTTAAAATGAAATAAACAGTTTATAAGTAAATATACAGTTTAAAATAAATATACAGTTAAAAATTAAATATACAGTTTAAAATTTTAATATACAGTTTAAAATTAAATATACAGTTTATAAGTAAATATACAGTTAAAATTAAATATACAGTTTAAAATGAAATAAACAGTTTATAATTAAATATAAAGTTTAAAATAAATATATAGTTAAAATTTAAATACACAGTTTAAAATAAATATACAGTTAAATTTAAATATACAGTTTATAAGTAAATATAGAGTTAAAATTAGCTATACAGTTTAAAATTAAATATACAGTTTATAAGTAAATATACAGTATAAAACTTAAATATAAAGTTTAAAATTAAATATACAGTTTATAAGTAAATATACAGTTAAAATTAAATAAACAGTTTAAAATGAAATAAGCAGTTATTAAGTAAATATACAGTTTATAAGTAAATATACAGTTTATAAGTAAATATACAGTTTAAAATTAAATATAAAGTTTAAAATGAAATAAGCAGTTATTAAGTAAATATACAGTTTATAAGTAAATATACAGTTTAAAATAAAATATACAGTTTATAAGTAAATATACAGTTTATAAGTAAATATACAGTTTAAAATTAAATATAAAGTTTAAAATGAAATAAGCAGTTATTAAGTAAATATACAGTTTATAAGTAAATATACAGTTTAAAATGAAATATACATTTAAAATTAAATATACAGTTTAAAATAAATATACAGTTTATAAGTAAATATACAGTTTATAAGTAAATATACAGTTTAAAATTAAATATACAGTTTATAAATAAATATACAGTTAAAATTAAATATACAGTTTAAAATGAAATATACAGTTTATATATAAATATACAGTTTATAAGTAAATATACAGTTTAAAATTAAATATACAGTTAAAATTAAATATACAGTTTAAAATTAAATATACAGTTAAAATTTAAATGTACAGTTTATAAATAAATATACAGTTTATAAGTAAATATACAGTTTATATGTAAATATACAGTTTAAAATTAAATATAGAGTATAAAACTTAAATATAAAGTTTAACATTAAATATACAGTTTATAAGTAAATATACAGTTTATAAGTAAATATACAGTTTAAAATTAAATATAAAGTTTAACATTAAATATTCAGTTTAAAATTAAATATACAGTTAAAATTAAATATACAGTTAAAATTAAATATACAGTTAAAATTAAATATACAGTTAAAATTAAATATACAGTTTAAAAAGAAATAAACAGTTTATAAGTAAATATACAGTATAAAATAAATATACAGTTAAAAATTTAATATACAGTTTAAAATTAAATATATACTTAAATTTAAATATACAATTTATAAGTAAATATACAGTATAAAATAAATATACAGTAAAAAATTAAATATACAGTTTATAAGTAAATATACAGTTAAATTTAAATAAACAGTTTATAAGTAAATATACAGTTAAAATTAAATATACAGTTTAAAATGAAATAAACAGTTTATAATTAAATATAAAGTTTAAAATAAATATACAGTTAAAATTTAAATACACAGTTTAAAATAAATATACAGTTAAATTTAAATATACAATTTATAAGTAAATATACAGTTAAAATTAAATATACAGTTTAAAATTAAATATACAGTTTATAAGTAAATATACAGTTAAAATTAAATATACAGTTTAAAATTAAATATACTGTTTAAAATTAAATATACAGTTAAAATTTAAATATACAGTTTAAAATTAAATATACAGTTAAAATTTAAAAATACAGTTTATAAATAAATATACAGTTTATAAGTAAATATACAGTTAAAATTAAATATACAGTTTAAATTTAAATATACAATTTATAAGTAAATATACAGTTAAAATTAAATATACAGTTTAAAATTAAATATACTGTTTAAAATTAAATATACAGTTAAAATTTAAATATACAGTTTAAAATTAAATATACAGTTAAAATTTAAAAATACAGTTTATAAATAAATATACAGTTTATAAGTAAATATACAGTTTAAAATAAATATACAGTTAAAATTTAAATATACAGTTTAAATGAAATATACAGTTTTAATTCAAATATACAGTTTATATATAAATATACAGTGTACAAGTAAATATACAGTTTATAAATAAATATACAGTTTATAAGTAAATATACAGTTTATATGTAAATATACAGTTTAAAATTAAATATAGAGTATAAAACTTAAATATAAAGTTTAAAATTAAATATACAGTTTATAAGTAAATATACAGTTTATAAGTAAATATACAGTTTAAAAGTAAATATACAGTTTAAAATTATATAAACAGTTTATAAGTAAATATACAGTTAAAATTAAATATACAGTTTAAAATTAAATATACAGTTAAAATTTAAATGTACAGTTTAAAATCAAATATACAGTTTATATATAAATATACAGTTTAAAAGTAAATATACAGTTTAAAATTAAATATACAGTTAAAATTTAAATATACAGTTTATAAATAAATATAAAGTTTATAAGTAAATATACAGTTTATATGTAAATATACAGTTTAAAATTAAATATAGAGTATAAAACTTAAATATAAAGTTTAAAATTAAATATACAGTTTATAAGTAAATATAGAGTATAAAACTTAAATATAAAGTTTAAAATTAAATATACAGTTAAAATTTAAATATACAGTTTATATATAAATATACAGTTTATAAGTAAATATACAGTATAAAACTTAAATATAAAGTTTAAAATTAAATATACAGTTAAAATTTAAATATACAGTTTATATATAAATATACAGTTTATAAGTAAATATACAGTATAAAACTTAAATATAAAGTTTAAAATTAAATATACAGTTAAAATTTAAATATACAGTTTATATATAAATATACAGTTTATAAGTAAATATACAGTATAAAACTTAAATATAAAGTTTAAAAGTAAATATACAGTTTATAAGTAAATATACAGTTAAAATAAAATATACAGTTTAAAATGAAATATGCAGTTTATAAGTAAATATACAGTTTAAAATTAAATATACAGTTAAAATTAAATATACAGTTTAAAATTAAATATATGGTTAAAATTTAAATGTACAGTTTATAAATAAATATACAGTTTATAAGTAAATATACAGTTTATATGTAAATATACAGATTAAAATTAAATATAGAGTATAAAACTTAAATATAAAGTTTAACATTAAATATACAGTTTATAAGTAAATATACAGTTTATAAATAAATATACAGTTTATAAGTAAATATACAGTTTATATGTAAATATACAATTTATAAGTAAATATACAGTTAAAATTTAAATATAAAGTTTAAAATGAAATATACAGTTAAAATGAAATATACAGTTTAAAATTAAATATACAGTTAAAATTTAAATGTACAGTTTAAAATCAAATATACAGTTTATATATAAATATACAGTTTAAAAGTAAATATACAGTTTAAAATTAAATATACAGTTAAAATTTAAATATACAGTTTAAAATTAAATATACAGTTTATAAGTAAATATACAGTTAAAATTAAATATACAGTTTAAAATTAAATAAACAGTTTATAATTAAATATAAAGTTTAAAATGAATATATAGTTAAATTTAAATATACAGTTTATAAGTAAATATACAGTTAAAATTAAATATACAGTTTAAAATTAAATATACAGTTTATAAGTAAATATACAGTTAAACTTAAATATACAGTTTAAAATTAAATATACAGTTTATAAGTAAATATACAGTTAAAATTAAATATACAGTTAAAATTTAAAAATACAGTTTATAAATAAATATACAGTTTATAAATAAATATACAGTTTATGAATAAATATACAGTTTATAAATAAATATACAGTTTATAAGTAAATATACAGTTAAAATTTAAATATACAGTTTACAAATAAATATACAGTTTATAAGTAAATATACAGTTTAAAATTAAATATACAGTTTAAAATTAAATATACAGTTTATATATAAATATACAGTTTATAAGTAAATATACAGTTTATAACTAAATATACAGTTAAAATTAAATATACAGTTTAAAATTAAATATACAGTTTATATATAAATATACAGTTTATAAGTAAATATACAGTTTATAAGTAAATATACAGTTTATAAATAAATATACAGTTTAAAATTAAATATACAGTTAAAATTTAAATATACAGTTTATAAATAAATATACAGTTTATAAGTAAATACACAGTTTATATGTAAATATACAGTTTAAAATTAAATATAGAGTATAAAACTTAAATATAAAGTTTAAAATTAAATATACAGTTTATATATAAATATACAGTTTATAAATAAATATACAGTTTATAAGTAAATATACAGTTTATATGTAAATATACAGTTTAAAATTAAATATAGAGTATAAAACTTAAATATAAAGTTTAAAATTAAATATACAGTTTATAAGTAAATATACAGTTTAAAAGTAAATATACAGTTTAAAATTAAATATACAGTTTATAAGTAAATATACAGTTTATAAGTAAATATACAGTTTAAGATTAAATATACAGTAAAAATTAAATATACAGTTTAAAATGAAATAAACAGTTTATAAGTAAATATACAGTTTATAAGTAAATATACAGTTTATAAGTAAATATACAGTTTATAAATAAATATACAGTTTAAAATTAAATATACAGTTAAAATTTAAATATACAGTTTATAAATAAATATACAGTTTATAAGTAAATACACAGTTTATATGTAAATATACAGTTTAAAATTAAATATAGAGTATAAAACTTAAATATAAAGTTTAAAATTAAATATACAGTTTATATATAAATATACAGTTTATAAATAAATATACAGTTTATAAGTAAATACACAGTTTATATGTAAATATACAGTTTAAAATTAAATATAGAGTATAAAACTTAAATATAAAGTTTAAAATTAAATATACAGTTTATATATAAATATACAGTTTATAAATAAATATACAGTTTATAAGTAAATACACAGTTTATATGTAAATATACAGTTTAAAATTAAATATAGAGTATAAAACTTAAATATAAAGTTTAAAATTAAATATACAGTTTATAAGTAAATATACAGTTTAAAAGTAAATATACAGTTTAAAATTAAATATACAGTTTAAAAGTAAATATACAGTTTAAAATTAAATATACAGTTTATATATAAATATACAGTTTATAAGTAAATATACAGTTTAAGATTAAATATACAGTAAAAATTAAATATACAGTTTAAAATGAAATAAACAGTTTATAAGTAAATATACAGTTTAAAATTAAATATACAGTTAAAATTAAATATACAGTTTAAAATGAAATAAACAGTTTATAAGTAAATATACAGTTTAAAATAAATATACATTTAAAAATTAAATATACAGTTTAAAATTTAAATATACAGTTTAAAATTAAATATACAGTTTATAAGTAAATATACAGTTAAAATTAAATATACAGTTTAAAATTAAATAAACAGTTTATAATTAAATATAAAGTTTAAAATGAATATATAGTTAAATTTAAATATACAGTTTATAAGTAAATATACAGTTAAAATTAAATATACAGTTTATAAGTAAATATACAGTTAAAATTAAATATACAGTTTAAAATTAAATATACAGTTTATAAGTAAACATACAGTTAAAATTAAATATACAGTTTAAAATTAAATATACAGTTTATAAGTAAATATACAGTTAAAATTAAATATACAGTTAAAATTTAAAAATACAGTTTATAAATAAATATACAGTTTATAAATAAATATACAGTTTATGAATAAATATACAGTTTATAAGTAAATATACAGTTAAAATTTAAATATACAGTTTACAAATAAATATACAGTTTATAAGTAAATATACAGTTTAAAATTAAATATACAGTTTAAAATGAAATAAACAGTTTATAAGTAAATATACAGTTTAAAATTAAATATACAGTTTAAAATTAAATATACAGTTTATAAGTAAATATACAGTTAAAATTAAATATACAGTTTAAAATTAAATAAACAGTTTATAATTAAATATAAAGTTTAAAATGAATATATAGTTAAATTTAAATATACAGTTTATAAGTAAATATACAGTTAAAATTAAATATACAGTTTAAAATTAAATATACAGTTTATAAGTAAACATACAGTTAAAATTAAATATACAGTTTAAAATTAAATATACAGTTTATAAGTAAATATACAGTTAAAATTAAATATACAGTTAAAATTTAAAAATACAGTTTATAAATAAATATACAGTTTATAAATAAATATACAGTTTATGAATAAATATACAGTTTATAAGTAAATATACAGTTAAAATTTAAATATACAGTTTACAAATAAATATACAGTTTATAAGTAAATATACAGTTTAAAATTAAATATACAGTTTAAAATGAAATAAACAGTTTATAAGTAAATATACAGTTTAAAATTAAATATACAGTTAAAATTAAATATACAGTTTAAAATTAAATATACAGTTTATAAGTAAATATACAGTTTAAAATAAATATACATTTAAAAATTAAATATACAGTTTAAAATTTAAATATACAGTTTAAAATTAAATATACAGTTTATAAGTAAATATACAGTTAAAATTAAATATACAGTTTAAAATTAAATAAACAGTTTATAATTAAATATAAAGTTTAAAATGAATATATAGTTAAATTTAAATATACAGTTTATAAGTAAATATACAGTTAAAATTAAATATACAGTTTAAAATTAAATATACAGTTTATAAGTAAACATACAGTTAAAATTAAATATACAGTTTAAAATTAAATATACAGTTTATAAGTAAATATACAGTTAAAATTAAATATACAGTTAAAATTTAAAAATACAGTTTATAAATAAATATACAGTTTATAAATAAATATACAGTTTATGAATAAATATACAGTTTATAAGTAAATATACAGTTAAAATTTAAATATACAGTTTACAAATAAATATACAGTTTATAAGTAAATATACAGTTTAAAATTAAATATACAGTTTAAAATTAAATATACAGTTTATATATAAATATACAGTTTATAAGTAAATATACAGTTTATAACTAAATAGACAGTTAAAATTAAATATACAGTTTAAAATTAAATATACAGTTTATATATAAATATACAGTTTATAAGTAAATATACAGTTTATAAGTAAACATACAGTTTATAAATAAATATACAGTTTAAAATTAAATATACAGTTAAAATTTAAATATACAGTTTATAAATAAATATACAGTTTATAAGTAAATACACAGTTTATATGTAAATATACAGTTTAAAATTAAATATAGAGTATAAAACTTAAATATAAAGTTTAAAATTAAATATACAGTTTATAAGTAAATATACAGTTTAAAAGTAAATATACAGTTTAAAATTAAATATACAGTTTAAAATTAAATATACAGTTAAAAATTAAATATACAGTTAAAATTTAAATGTACAGTTTAAAATCAAATATACAGTTTATATATAAATATACAGTTTATAAGTAAATATACAGTTTATAAGTAAATATACAGTTTAAAATAAATATACAGTTTAAAATAAATATACAGTTAAAATTTAAATATACAGTTTATAAGTAAATATACAGTTTATATGTAAATATACACTTTAAAATTAAATATAGAGTATAAAACTTAAATATAAAGTTTAAAATTAAATATACAGTTTATAAGTAAATATACAGTTTAAAAGTAAATATACAGTTTAAAATTAAATAAACAGTTTATAAGTAAATATACAGTTTAAAATTAAATATACAGTTCAAAATAAAATATACAGTTTATAAGTAAAAGTACGGTTTTAAAGTAAATATATAGTTTACATTTAAATATACGGTTTAAAGGACGTGTGTATGTACTTAAAAAAAGTAAATCTGCTTAACTCAAATATTTGATTTAGAACTAATCAAATATATTAGGTGTATTTTCAAATATTAGCTTAATAAGCTTTTTATAATTTTGAGAAATGACCAGTTTTGGTTTTTAATCATCATTTAATCATCTCTTCATAAGGCACTTGAGGTTAAATTAAACTAGAGTAGCTGACATTTTTCAAACGCAAAATATTTGTACAGCTTTGAAATCTCATTTCTCCTGTGAGTTTTGTGGTCTAAGACAGATTTTTAATCAATACTTTGAATATTTTCCTTTTGGAAAAATCTTTTTTAAAAGGTTTTTAAAAGATTTTAGTGGTTTAATTTACTGACTTTATTTTTATGATATTTATTATACCACATTAAGTATATTTGACAGTGTACATGCCTGTTGATCAAGGATAAGCAGGTACACCTGCTATTTTCTCGACCAAAAGCTAATTATGTATTTATCCAGAACATGCAGGGTCACAAGAGGACGGAAGTTTATTTCATACTTAAAAGGATGTTTTATAATATTTAAAGTGATAGTTTACCAAAACACAAAAATAACAAAAACCAAGATATTTTGAATAATGTTCATAACTGAAGAGCAGTGGCGCCCATTAACTTCTGTTGCTGCTGCATTTTTTTTTATTTTAATAGGTACACCAGTTCCACTTGATTAAATTAAGTAATTCTAATATTAATTGTATTCAGATTTCAAAATTCTCCTCTTAATTTCCAGTATTTCGTATGTAACCATGCAGGTTTGAATGCATTTTTTGCAGAGCAACAAAGAATTTTCATTCCATAACGCCAGATGCTAATGCAGTTTATCGGAGTGCTCTTTAATTCGACTTATTTCCCCCATCTGCTAGTTATGATGCCATCATACAATAATTGTTGCCATTTCCTCTGGCTTCAGCCTTCATGTGATTGGCTTAAATAATGGCCAAAACTCAGATCAAGATGGCAGGAAACAGACTGTGTACTAAAGCAAGTGCAGGTGCCAGCTGAGCAGCTGTTAGTTCCATACATGGCGATGCAAATGGAAAGCTCTCTTCAGGTAGCTGAGCTGTCTTTTGTCCACTGTTCATGAAAACTAGAGAATAGTTGGAAAGTTAAAATCCTAATAACAGTCCTGCTATAAAAGAAGAGATAAACAAATAAAAAAAGACTATTGTAAGTCGCTTTGGATAAAAGCGTCTGCTAAATGCCTAAATGTAAATGTAAATGCAAAACCGAGACGTGTATAACCCAAGATGTTCTTTTTTAATTCTGTTTTACTGTTTTCAATCTCTGAATTATTTCGAGACTGGTGCAACCACCGATAAGCAAAAACAAGTTTTTAGGAACAAAACTGATACCCCAGCGAGGAGCAAATGAATTTGGGGAGGAAGATGTGATCATTAGTGTGTGTCATAATACAGCGGTAATCTCATCTGCACACTGTTCAGTGAACACATATAATAACCCTCAACAGATGTGCTGTATTTACACCTGAGTACATTCATTAGAACTGTAAACTGACTGCACTTGCAAACACACACTATTATAGTCTAATGTATTTACATTTCCTTGCATCGGTGCTTTCACGTAAACCCAAGAGCGGGAGGTAAACACAATCATGGCATTTTGTGATGACTGTAAACAGAATGGGGAAAAACTTTAAAACACAGAGGCTTTTTAACTTACCATAGTGATATTTGTATGATGTCACCACCCAAATCTGTTTCCTCCCAATATGTCTTGGGTTAAAATAATGAAAAATTCTGTAAATGTCTGGAAAATTGAATTGAGCAAGATGATGTAATAGAAGAGTAATTTCCTGTGTATAACATGAGGCTTAACTCTTCCAAAATCCTCCTGGAAATACATAAAGCTCTTCAGGCTACATGAAACTAGGCAAGCTGACATTTTCAAACGCAACATATTTTTACAGCTTTGAAATCTCTCTTCTACTTGTGAGTTTTGTGGTGGTCTTAGACAGATTCTCCCGGCTAAGCTGACCAACTCCACCTGTGTCCTCTCTGGGGCTTGTGTTAGATATAAGAGGAGATGAGGAGGATATAACAGGAGTCTTTGTGAAGAATCATGACAGATTCAGTCTAGCACAGATACAAAAGCAGGACAACAGGAGCTTTGCTGTGGCCGATAATTCTGTAAGTCTCAGTTTGACTTCAAGTTTTCCCAGAGTTCCACTGAAGATCGCAGCCGTACCATTGAGAGCTCATCATGGCTTTCTGTAATAGGATAGTTCACAAAGAAATAAAAGCAGAGAAGATATTTGGATTAATACTTGTATCCAATCAGTTCTTGGACCCCACGATCCAAATTATGGAACAATAACCATAGTAGAGAAACCGTAACCCCAGAACATGATGTCCTACAATCTTCAAAATATCTCACTTTGTGTTCAAGACAATAGAATATCTAAAGGAAACTTTTATAAAGTATTTTTTCCTTCTGTGGTAGTCAATGGGTTACAGAAACTGTGTTTAATAGAACAAAGAAATGTATACAGAAATCTTATTAAATAATGACAGATGTTTTTTTGGGTTGAACTATCCCTTGGTTGAAATTAATAACCTTACCACTAGATACAGTTAGATTTCACAAACTGGACCTTTAAACTAACATTTATATTAACATCTCCATTTCTAGCATGAATGCAGTCAACCCTGGACAGTGTTCTTATGAACCCTTCAGATGTGTGTTGAGACTAATGTGAAGGTCTGCATTATTACTCATCTCTCTCGCACATAATACTGAATAGAAATACTGACTCCCGCCTAAGTCTCTGGTGTTTGTAACTCAATAAAACATATTATTAATCTAAAGGGCAGCCCTTTCCTCGGCCCAACACCAGCGTTGGCAGATAAAGAAAAAATGGCCTGAACAGGTCTGAGAACATGTTCTTGTGTTAAAATGTGGGTTATGGACTCAAGAGGCTGTGGTGAGCTGATAGGTTTTGGAATCTGGAGGCCAACTATCAAAAATAAAAGACATAACATTTTTTAACGTGATTTTCTTTTTTATACACAAAATCATTCTATGTAAAGTACACTGATATCTTAAATATTGTACGAGTTAAAACATGTAAAATATTGAAATTAGAGTGGCATTTACAGGTCAAATCACAGTTTATTACTCGATTTTTAAAATGTTATTTTCTCTCCTAGTCTGAATTTCAAGAGTAGGGTGACATTTTAAGAGTATATGTTGAATGAAAGTGGAAACAATATAAAACATCTTATTAACACACATGTGATAATGTGATAATGTGATACCATATGATATAACATAAGCAGATATCTGTCAAACACAGATGTTCTTCACAATGCAGTAGAACATCAGTAACAGGAGAGTTTTGGTGGCACCAGCAGATGACAGTAAAGGTGCATTGCTTTACATGATCTTCATCTTCAGAACACAACAGTCGGTCATGTCTGTCTGTCAAGTGTTTCTCTTTCACATGTTTCCCAGCATCAGGTATGAGAAGAGATGTAAAGCAGATTGTACTCAAATCTCGCACTAACAAGATTTATCAGTGATCAGGTCGAGGTTTTTATTCCAAAGACTTGTTTTCTTGTCACTCTTCTGAATAGTTTGTCAATGCTGAGCACTTAACAAATAAACGCTTCATTTTCCTGTAAAATTGTCTTTCTCGTGCATCACGGCAGAGATTAATTGCATAAGACTCTAAGCGCCAGGCGTTCATTGTAGACACACAGGATTTCTAAGCATTTAAAACGACAGCTTAACGCTTCAACAGCAAAGACGAATCTGTTTGTCTGGGTTTTACTGAAGGAAGTGCTGCGCTTGTGCAAAATGGCCTATTCAATCCAAGTGTCTCTTTTACGACACGCACCCGCAATAAAAGACAGAATAAGGGATAGAGTGAGAGAGAGTGAGAGAGAGAGAGAGAGAGAGAGAGAGAGTGAGAGAGAGAGAGAGAGAGAGAGAGAGAGAGAGAGAGAGAGAGAGAGAGAGAGAGAGGAGAGACCAGAGAGAGAGAGAGAGAGATACAGAGAGAGAGAGAGACCAGAGAGAGAGAGAGAGATACAGAGAGAGAGAGAGAGAGAGACCAGAGAGAGAGAGAGAGAGAGACAGAGAGAGACTAGAGAGAGAGAGAGAGAGAGAGAGAGAGACCAGAGAGAGAGAGAGAGAGAGAGACCAGAGAGAGACCAGAGAGAGAGAGAGAGAGAGAGAGAGAGAGAGAGACCAGAGAGAGAGAGAGAGAGAGACCAGAGAGAGAGAGAGAGAGAGAGAGAGAGAGAGAGAGAGACCAGAGAGAGAGAGAGAGAGAGAGAGACCAGAGAGAGAGAGAGAGAGAGAGAGAGACCAGAGAGAGAGAGAGAGAGAGAGAGAGAGAGAGAGAGAGAGAGACCAGAGAGACAGAGAGAGAGAGACCAGGAGAGAGAGAGAGAGAGAGAGAGAGAGAGAGAGAGAGAGAGAGAGAGAGAGAGAGAGAGAGAGAGAGAGAGAGAGAGAGAGAGAGAGAGAGAGACAGAGAGAGAGAGACCAGAGAGAGAGAGACCAGAGAGAGAGACAGAGAGAGAGAGAGACCAGAGAGAGAGAGAGACCAGAGAGAGAGAGAGACCAGAGAGAGAGAGACCAGAGAGAGAGAGAGAGACCAGAGAGAG
>CM065662.1:12767309-12795871 GCA_033220385.1 Triplophysa yarkandensis | reverse complement strand
GAGAGAGAGAGAGAGAGAGCCAGGAGAGAGACCAGAGAGAGACCAGAGAGACCAGAGAGAGCCAGAGAGACAGAGAGACCAGAGAGAGACCAGAGAGAGACCAGAGAGAGAGACCAGAGAGAGACCAGAGAGAGACCAGAGAGAGAGAGAGAGAGAGAGAGAGAGAGACCAGAGAGAGACCAGAGAGAGACCAGAGAGAGACCAGAGAGAGACCAGAGAGAGAGAGAGAGAGAGAGAGAGAGAGAGAGAGAGAGAGAGAGAGAGAGAGAGAGAGAGAGAGAGAGACCAGAGAGACCAGAGAGACCAGAGAGAGAGAGATTATAAGAACCACACAACAATTAAAATCCTCTAAGAGAATGAATAAGAATATTAGTGTAAAGAAAGCATTATCATCATATAACTTTGTTTTTCAAAGGATAAGAATCATTTGTATTATTTTACTTTTACTGATACAGTATTAAAATAGTAAAATATTAAAATCCATACAAATTTGAAATTGTGCGCACAAATATCAAATCCTCAGTGTAAATGTACCACAATGCTCTGGTGATGAGATGATGGAGATGGGAGATGTGTTTGAGTGATGTACACTGCCATCTGCTGCAGACAGAACAGCTTTGTGTGTTTTTAGGCTGGAGTCTCAGATGACCACAGATATTCAGGCTATATTACAGTTACTCCAGAGACAGAGCGCTTCAGGACCTCCAGCGTACAGCACTGTAGCCGTCAGTCCAGAATATAACAAACCCGTCCAGCCCGTCACCGCCATACAGACGCAGGTAACAGCTCAAACATCCCCTACACACTAATGTGTATGTTCTTCAGCCCTACACACACTATAGAATATCAGTCTGTTGATTGACATATACCTAAAGTTAATATCTTGTAGTTGTAAACTTTATCAGATTGTTTTAAATTCTTAAGTTTAAATTCTTATGTTAAGTTCAGTTTATAAAGTTTTTAATAAACTAAAATCAGTTTCTTTGTGGCATACGTACTCAAGTACAAGTATGCTGATAGTTCACTTGATCAATACTTGTAGTACAGTTTTGAGTGTATGAAGTACACTTTAAAGTATATTGTTACTAAACTACTGGGTTAGTGTCATTTAATATTTATTTAAGAAATAAAGTCAGAGAGGCCCGGCTGAATATCGTGAATAAATCAAGGGAAACGGAGTGAAAATATATATTAATTTGAATATATTAGCTATGTTTTTATTAAGTAAAATATTAAACTATATGATACGTTGTAAATTGTAGTCCCTAACTGTCCCAGCTACTGACCAATCAGAATTGAGGAATGGAACAAACCGTTTTATTATGTGTATTTAATATGATAATAAATCAAAAGAAACGCACAAAAATATACTTGGAATACTTTATTATAAGTTCTTAGTATACATCAATAAAATAAAGATAAAATATACTTCGACTTTTCTCTCGGTATAAATCCATCAGTATAATAAGAAGTATTATATTTTAATAAAATATTCTTTTATTTTGAGAAGTACACGGATAAAAAAGTTCTGTTTTTAGTTTACCACTTGTGTAATAACAGAATACTTGAATAAAGGTTTTTGAATATGATATAATCATAAAGAGTCAGTCATTATGGGATGTAGTACCACACTCCGGCCGTGTATATTTTCTCAGATGTGTCCGGATGTTTGTTTCTTTGCAGAGTCCTGATCAAGAGAAAGCCAAAGACTCCACATCTGCTGTTACCACGGAGATGACCTGTGACATCAGCACAACCACCGCATCCATGGAGGAGCCGCGGCAAAAGCCGACAGAAAATGAGCAGCTGAGATCTCTCCACCTGTCAATCAGACAAGCTTCCCTACTGGACCCATCGGCCGGCAACAGCACAGCGCTGGATCTCCACGGACCCTCCTCTGATCCTGAACTTCCAGGACAGTGATGTGAGCTCAGACGTTCACGTTTGAATGCGTTGTCACACAAGCATTCATCAAGAAGATTAGAAACAAGTAAAGCTTCTAGTTTAAGATTCATGAGCTGGTGAAACTATGCACAGACAGAACAGACATCTCTTCCCTTGGCATGGAAAGCTCCAGACTCAGGGCAGAGAGAGCTCATATGCAAACGATTGAAACCCATCTTCCACGTCCCGTTCGGTTCTCTTTAAATCCCGTAGCAGGGGCACGAATACAAGGAATCTGTTTAAACTTGTTCATTTTGTAAATACAGAATTGAAACGACGAACACATGCTCATGATGAAGAAAGATGCATGCTGGGGAAAATGCAGTGTTTATTTTTGCATGTTAAAGACACTTTTATTGTTAACCAAGTGCTATGAGCTCGTTTAATCTTTACCTATTTGTGATTTATATGTACGTATTTATTATTAACTAGGAGGTTCCTGGTATTCAGGAAGATTATTTACTTGAACTGATCTCTGCAACGCCTCACCACGTCATATCAGAATATCCTATTATCCATCCCATATTACAAAGATAAAACCATTGAAGATCTTAACATCCTCAGTATTGAAATATCAAAGCTCAGTATTGAGTTTGATGAAAATTGATTCATACAGAAATGCACAAATTCGGTTTGACTTCGGAAAAATCTGAAGAAATCTCAAATGTTTGTGTGTATCTCACATCACAGGCCTTCTCAATTTCTCCATCAAGCGTCGCTTTAGACGTAAACACCTTACGATACGCTGTAGCAGTGTTATAATTTCTTTATTATCCGTAGAAATCTATCCGGAGAGAAGTCAGACTGTAGTAGCATCAGTCATGGCCGGATGTTAACCCGTAAGAGTCTTGCAGTAGAACATGACCCGAGCTCATGTGAACGACAACTGCATGTTTTAACCAAAGTTAGTTTGTAGTATTGCTCATGTAATCCACATGTTATGAGATGCATCCAAACACGCTGTCTTCCTAGTGTCAGAGAAACTTAACGTATGCATGTCTTTAGTCATTTACTCGTAGGGCCGCCAGATTTAGATCTCGGGCAAGGATGAACGAATCGGGTTGGACATATCGATGTATTGAAAAGAGGCTCTGAAATCCCATCATGTGTGTCAGAGCCGGGATCTCTGAGACGAGAAGAAGAAGAAGACAGAAGGATACTATTGCGATCTTTTGCACAGACTCTTTGAAACATCTTGTACACTGTCACTTTTTAAAACTAGTGCTGTTGGCAGAATTGTTTTTATGCATTTTTTTAAATGTTTGACACTGTATTTTATATAACGCAACACGTAACAGCAGGTTAGAATGTTTCCTTCCTTAGGTATATTATTGGTATGTATTATATTTATGCTGTATATTGTGAATATTACGATACGATGCACAACTGTGTACATTAATAAAGGACCGAATGCTTCATTTACAATGTTTAATGACATTATTGACATGTTTTAAGACCATGTTCAAACCAGAACAAAGAGGATGAAGAGCGTTAACAAACAAACAATCCCATTGACTTTCATTGAGACATTTCTCAAAATATCTTCCTTTGATTCCCAGTGAAAAAAATATTTTTGGTTGAGTAAATCTCTTTAAGCACATTCCAGAATAAAAAGGCCTTCTTCTTGCATAGAAAGTAGTGTTGTTATATAAAGACACTATTAAACACACATCAGTTGTTTGTGTCACACACTGAGCAGCAGTGCGACTCCTGCGAGAACCCATTTCGCTGGTCTCTCTCTGGTCTTTAGGTTAAAGGTCCATATATATGTGTTAGACCGTAGTTTGGTTTTATAGACAGGGCATTCATATGTATTCCTCGTCTCCTGTCTGTCATTTGGAACGGCTCTGACGGAGATAACAGGCATGCTGGGAGTCAGTTCCTTCAGACGGGCCTCTGCAATTGTCCCCGCCTGAATATCCCAGCGTGCACCTGCAAACACACCATTACTCAAATGTTTAAAGTGTTCTGTGATTGGTTAATGCTGAAGCATCTGCACTGTGATTGGACGAAAAATACAGACCCTCCATGTAAAGGCCATAGATGAATGCTCCCTCTCGGGCCGGCTGGTTGAACTCCTCTTTAAACTTCTTGGTCACATCCACCGTCAGGTTCATCTTATCCAGCGGCCATTCATTCTTACGTGCCAGACTCTGCATCACAGCTACAAGAAACAAAAACTTTTCAGATGCCTCTTTTTTAACATAAGGAGGAATAGAATGAAGTGTATTTGTTGAAACGCATGAAGAGAATGGCGGTATAAATAAGTAAAGAGATGAAACAACCTCGATTAGGATCATTATAATGAGAAATGTTTGAGTCCTTAACGATATTGACTTTTTATTACACACTTGACAAACACGAGCTCAGTTTGAGACATTGTTGAGATATTCAAATAGATCTCGCTCTCATTTTCATATCTCTAAATATATGAGTCAGAGGACATTTAAGTCAATTTTACTTTTCTAGATTCCATCTACAAACAACAACTCAGAAGAGATGTATATGTGAGTTAGTGTGTGACCTGTTAGAAAAGACTGAGGGTTAAATAAACCAGAGATCCAGACCACACTGGGCAAAGAGAGATCTTGAGTCCAGCTGTCCAGTTCTCTACAGCGGAGCAACACATCATTATACCTGAAACACACACACACGCACGCGCACACGCACACACACACACACACACACACACACACACACACACACACACACACACACACACACACACAAAGAGAGAAGGATGGAGTGACACACACTCACAAGAGAATGATGGGGACACACACACACACACACACACACACACACAAAGAGAGAAGGATGGAGTGACACACACACACAAGAGAATGATGGGGACACACACACACACACACACACACACACACACACACTAATAAATATAAAACCTTAAGTTGCAAATGTTAAACACGTTCACATGTGTTTAATGTGTTGTGTTGTTTTGTGTTTGAATATGTGCTCTTGTCGTTTTAACTGTCCCTGAATGGCGGACAATCATGAGTTATCTATGAATAAATCTGAAAAGTTTTTATGTAGCCAGCAATTTCTCTATAAAGGCGAACCGCTGTATGCGTTTTCACGCATGTGTGTATTTACCACAATCCAAGACTGTATGTTGAGGGGTAAGCTAGTCTGGTCCAGGGATCAGGAACATTATCATAAAACAAAGCTGTCTGTATCTGCTCCATCTCTGATGATATGGCCAGTTCTCCCTGTTAAACACCGTACGAACATTATCACTGTACAAACACACAATCACACACACAAACCCTCACCTTTAACCCCAGATCGAGTTCTTTAAGCGAACGTCTGATCTCATTGATGAGCATATTCATCCGCTCACACTCCTGAAAGCACACAAGAATGAACGGAGAACGTTCGGCTGTCTTTGATGTGATGTCTGACATGTTGTACTCCTCCGGCAGTTTCTCCAGGATTTCGTCCAGGATGGTCTTCACCTGAAACACCAGAAGACTTAGCATAACATCTGTATGTCATGAGACACAGAGAAACAGAAAGATAGAGACAGAGACCTTCTCCTCTGTGGTCTGAGAGGATCCTTCACCCATGCTTGTGTCTCTGGACTGAAGCTCCAACAGCGTGTGAAACAGACTGTCTGATGTCACCGTTAGAAACTCAATCTCAGCGTTTGGATGTAGCCCATAATGCACTGGGCTCTCGTGAGGCAGCATCTCATCTATGTAAGTGTGATAACCTTGATAATCCAGATTAGAAGGAACCATAAATCCAGAAGTGAGTGACAGCTTCCGGTCAAACTGTAGAGTCGAGAAAGAGAGACTCAGTATGTGTAAGTTAGTAAACTACTGTGTGTGTTAGTGTTGTTGTTGTGTATGATTGTGTGCCGTTATATGTGTTGTGTGCACCTGGTTGGGTTGCATGTACTCTTCAAGGTAAGTTCTGCAGAGTCTTCTGTCCCAGTCATCAGTGATGTGACCACCGTACATGATCTCACCAAACAGATAACGCAGATCCTCCCACGGTACCTGAACACACACACACACACACACACACACACACACACACACACACACACACACACACACACACACACACACACACACACACACACACACACACACACACACACAAACTTCCATTGAAGACCATGTCAGACAGATATAAACTCTGAAGAATAGAGATGTTAACAATAACGAAAGTATATTCCTCAAGTATTTACTTAAGATATTTTTTACTTATTTTTAAATGAGTCTTTATGAAATGGAGAGGCCAGTATAACGTTTCGCTTTATAACATTTATGCAATTTATAAAAAAAATCGGAGAAAACATTTCACGTGGAAATGGATCATAAAAAAGTTGACCACCTTATACTTAAACAGTTAATTATTATTTTTGGATCATATTTCTTGCCCTTCTTCATTATGAAAACATCTTTTAAAATTGTGGGTTGATATGGAATAACTCATCTAGTTATTCTGTGTGACAACTGCACTGTTTTGTTCCTCCCAGAACCGTGACCATTCACAAAGCCAAATGATTTAAACGGTTTCCAGGATTATTTTTTTAAGATGACAGATGTCACACACACACACACACACACACACACACACACACACACACACACACACACACACACACACACACACACACCTGTGAGTTTGCCTCCAGATAGTTATAGAGTACATTGACTGATATGGTGAGGTCTCCCGTGTTAAACGGGTACTTTCTGTTCCAGCCCTGAGGACCAAACTTTCTTCTCTCTGCCACACAAGCATGGAAATAACACAGCGAGAACAGAATGGTCTTAAACTCCTGCTCACGGGAACACTGATCCAGAATGTCCTGAAACACAGAAACACTTAAAGGAACAGGACTCTCAAAAATAAACTTGATCATCTGTTTATTTCATTCACTTGATCAAAGTTATCCAAAGCTGCGTGAAGGTTGGCCAGCATCCCTGTAGGCGGCTCATTGGTGATCTTGATGGAATTTTCCAGAATTCCCTGCGGGATGATGTGTTCCTGTGGGGTGGGAGAGGGTTCTGCGCTCATAAACACTCTGTAGTCGGGGTGACTGTTCTCACAGCAACGCTCCAGGAGCTTCTCCAGACTACCAAGCCATTTAGCCACCAGATGAATGTTCTAGAGAAATCAGCAGATCAGAATAAAACAAACACATGATGATGATGATGAATATATAGACACATACAGACCTGTAGGATCACCCAGTGTCCATCTTTGGATGCTTTTTCCATTGCCAGTTCTGCTACAGACTCCTGGCCCTGTCCCAGAGACACATTATGAAGCTTTCCCAGGTCTATTGTGAAGCCCAGCTTCTTACCTAAACACACACATCACATCATAGAAATACGCACAAACACATTATTTTAATAAGTACTAAACTATATGAATACATCCATGGATTCAAGATATTCTGTCACATACAACAAGATACACATATATAGTAAAACGTTAAAATCTCTCAATAGTACACATACATATCTTTATATTTAAACAATAAATATTTCAACAGAAAAACAACATTTCTCAAAATAAAAATCTAAAAAAGATAAAGTAGTATTATAATTAAAATGATAACAATCTGAAATTTTCAAAATGAACAGTATATTACATTATATTTAAACAAAAACCGAAAAAGGAATATTAAGGTATAGTAAAAAGAAAAAAACGAAGAAATTTAAAATTGAATATTAATATTAACTAATAAAAACAGGTTATGATAATTTTCTATTTTGCAATAAAGTCAATAAATAATGCTTTAACCTTTTATTTGTCTAAATAAAATGTTTATGATATAAAAAAGTAAACTGTTTGAAAACTGAAACATAAATATGTTTTTTCTATAGGTAAAGTATATTTCATCAGATTGCTATTTTAGAAAAATTCCAGTTCAACTATGGTTCCAGTAGAGGAACAATAGCACATTTATGGTATGGAAATAATTAGAGATTAAGTAAAAACATAGAACCAGTTAAACCTAGTTGTAAAATTATACTTAAAAGAAACCGTAAACTTATTTATGAAATCCGATTGGTTGATTGCAAAAATCATGAAAGACTTTATGCACACTGTAGTTTCACTACAAATAGGCAACCCATAGGCATTTTTAGGTTTTATGCAAACCAGTCTAAATAAAGATGGGTCAAAAAACAATAAGAACTTATGTCAATGCTAAATAAATATCTAACATTCTATTGGAAGAATAAAAGAGTGAGGTGCAACATCACAGGAAGGTAATAACATGAGAAGTGTTTAAGTGTTCAGCAGTGTGGGACTTTTACCCAGAGACTCAACGTCTTTAAGAGGGTCTACTCCAGGCGACAGGATGAAGAACACAGGTGAGACGGGTCCACATTCTTTAAATGAGCGCGCAAACTCCATCTTTCTGCTCTCAGTGTACTGCACCCCAAGTTTCTCTTCGACAAAGTTCCTACACAAACACACACAAACATACACATTCGGCGGAATAAAGATAAGAGCTGATGACTCACAGGCTTACATCTATGAAATGATCATAGTAGTATCATGAGAACTAACCGTACGGCATACGTCATCCTGTCCGGTCTGAGAGCTCTCATGAGGATGAGTTTCTGAAGTGAGCTCTTGTTCTTCCATTCTTGTGGGAGTTTCTCTTTCTCTGGACATTCAGACTCTACAACTTTCTTCCAGCGTTTGGGAGAACCCTCAATGTCCCGATCCAAACCTCGAAACTCATCCATAAAGCTCATGGTCTGTGAGAACACAGCAGACACATCATACAGGAGACATCAACAGGTATGCCAGCGTGCGTTTGTTGTGTATGCGTGCATGCGTGCGTGTGTGTGTGTGTGTGCGTGTGTGTGTGTGTGTGTGTGTGTGTGTGTGCGGTTGTACTTTAACAGCGCTCCAGACAGAGTTTGACAGGAAGTCCAGCGGGCTGCTGTAACTGTGATCGATGTTAAAGCGCAGCAGAAAGTCCAGCTCTCGAGCGTCCACCTCCTTATTCATTAACAACAACTGATACACAAAAACACACAGTCAGAAAAACCAAAGACAGCGTCACAGTTGGGTTGTGTCAGAAATGTGTTACCTGAAATGTGAGCTGTGCAGCAAAGGTGAGTTTGTCTCTCTCAAACAGTCCTCTGTTGATGTAATTGAATGTTGAGAATGTGATGCAGTCGATGAGTGTGTTTACACGACTCTTGACATCTGAACACACGTCTGCATTCTCTACAGCTTTATGGAACACCACATTAAACGCCTAGAGAGAGAGAACATTAAACAAGTCAAAAAGGGCTTTCACACTATTGCACATGCTCTAAATGGTTAATCTTTCATTTTGTTTCATTTGTGTTTCGTCTGTTATTTTATCAGTAAATCACACAAACATATTTGTAACTAAACTTGACAACTTTTTAAAGGGGTGATGAAAAGTTTACAATATAATGGTCTCTGTAGAATGACCATGCTATCAATATCACAGTTCCAGGATGATAATTCTGAAAAAACGTCATCCATAACATGAAAATATCAAGTTTTTACTGAAGGTTTTTACAATATTTAAAGCACATATGTCAACATTGGTGGGTAAGATTCCCATGTGAGGTCTCTCTTTTTGTTTTTAGAGCATTATTTCTATTTTAAGTGTATTTTAATGTGAAGATCGATATTTTTCATATTCAAACAGAAATATAAACAGTAGGTTCACTTTATGGGCAATAATTGTTTTAGAGCGATTTTGTGTCCCATCCAAAACACAAAATGTCAAGTCCATAACACTGGAATTACACAGATATATTCTGACACTGTTAGTTTAAACAAAACAAACATATAACCTGATTTATTAATTTTCCAATATGATCACATAAATGATTACTATTTGTTTGTAATAAACTGCAGCAGTTGCAGTATATGGGTGAGCAGTATGTTGGTGTTTTTTGGGGCAGAGATATCTGTTTTCTAAAGGGGGAGGGTCCTGAAAACAATACACATAAAATATGAAATATAGATGATGTATGTAGTGTTTTTGTGAGGATGAGTTTTGCACAGACGCACACACACACACGCGCACACACACACGCGCACACACACACATGCACACACACGCACGCGCACACACACACCCACACACACACACACACATACACACACACACACACACACACACACACACACACACACACACACACGCACGCACACATACACACACACACACACACACACACCTTGAGGGAGAACTGGTACATGGGGTTGATCTTGTTCAGGTCATTGATGATGAAGTACAGGAGAGATGCTCTGACAGCCACGGGCCGGTAGTGTTCACGAGCCTCATTTATCTTCACCTCATTAACCTTTGCTTCTAACACCTGCTCAACACAACACAACACAACATAAGAGATGAGAGACAACAAAACAACAACTACTTAAGGAATAACAACTCAGAATCAAGATGTTATCGAAGTATTTGCTACACTGAAGGATTCAACAGTAAAAATTTTACTACGGTTTTATCAGTATAGTATATCATAGTATTCTGTACTATTAACTATATTAAATTATAGCACTTTTATTCAACTCAATTTAATAATATACAGTTCATCTACATACACACTAATATAAAAAGATCATTTAAAAAAAAAGATAGTTTAGCCAAAAATAAAAACTCTCTAATCTGTAAGAATTTCTTTGTTCTGTGGAAGACAGAAAAATATATTTGGATGAGTAGTAACAACCAAACAGTTATTGGACCTCATTGAGAACCATAGTATGATAATAAAATGGTATAATCAAATTTACCCAAGGACTTTTTGCTGTCCCACATTGTATAGAATATCTCATTTTGTGTCAAACAGAATAAAATCAAATATTAAGTGTTCCTGCTACGGTTATCAATGTTGTTCAAGAACTTTGCATTCATTAAGAAAGATATTAAACAATTATTGACGTTTAGTATACTGTAGTACTGTTTAAAACGTTGTAGTATCTAGGAATTCTATTGCAGTTTACTATATACTACAGTATTTTATTTAATGAGAAATCACATATAAGTCTGATCAAACCTTCTTGCTCATGAAAAGGATTTATATCTGCAGAACGAAGGAATGTGCCATCATTCAAATATCAACTACAATAATAATTTAAATATGTTACATACACCCTCTTATCCTTTAGATGTGTTTGGAGTTGTACCTTCATCTCAATCTCTGCAGCCGTGTGTTTGGTGCTCTCCAGTTTATCCACCAGAACTTCATCCCCGAGGAAGTTACTCTCAGCAGCAGAGAGACGTGTCAGTAACTCATCCTCCAGCTGCTTTAACTCGATCTTAAACGTGTTCTGCTGTTTCGTCAGTTCTGACTGCACATAAGAAATCAGGAGAATCATCATTAAATCGGATACATATCTGAACATTTACTGATGTTCACAAACAAACGTGCCTTCAGATGCTCCAGATCCGGTCGCTCCAGATTCACCACCTCAGCCAGAAGTTGATCCTCCAGACCATCACGAGTGACGGTGAAGTTGATCAGTGTAGTCTGAGCTTGAATCTCAGGTTTATAATGAGGGTTCGCTAACTTAGTGTGAAGAATGAGACGAAAGGCTGGATGAAAATAACACTCCTTATCTCCAACTTTAATACACCTGCAGAGACAACAAATCCTTACACAAATCTTTAGAAGTTGTGTTGTGTAATGATGTGGTTACACACCTGTGTTGAAATGCTGTTGTGTTGTTGTTGTGTTTTGTCATGTACCTGCCCTTCTTGATGGTGTGTCGACCCAACAGCGGATCAAGGACGGGTTCAATCGTCTCCTCTAGATTCTCTATCAATACAGGTTCACCGGAGACCACAGCCTGTTCAATTACATCCACATACCTGCAATACAACAACACAAACACATTAACATACTGTCATAAAGACAATAAATAACATATGCATTTACCTCCTGTAATGTGAGGGCGGGGTAACTGTGTGAAAATATCAACCTTACAAATAAAATGTGCATAGACCGTGCATTTTCTGATTAGACTCAATCAAGGGTTTAGTAAAATATAAAGCAAAATGTCAATCAAACAAAATCCAGTGTTACTGTAAACAATCTACACATGAATATCTCAAACTGCTATTAAAGGTTTAGGCCAAAATAAACATTCTGTCATCATATATTCATCTGCATGTTGTTGAAAATCTTCGTAAGAACAAAAAGCTCTAACTGAATATTCTACACAGAATATTCTTTTATTATTATACAATAAATTTGAATTCAAAATATATTTATTCCTCTTTTTATCGTATTGTGACACTTGCTTATGACTCCAGGCTACTTTTGTACGTCTGTATACAGTTCAAACACAACAATACAAGTGTTGATCAAAAATTCAACACAGTCAATAGCGAACACTGAATATTTAAAATCATCATTGATATTCAGGAGCAGTTACTCACCCCTTCTGTCCAAGATTTATGACTTTGAGGTGGTTGCCATAGTGACTTCTGAGCCACTTGATGCCCTGCAGCTGAGGGTCGATGAGCAGCGGCCAGCGCTCACAGTTACTCAGTATCGTAGCGTTCTGAGTGGACATCTCATCACCCGGCAGACCTTCATTATTCCACTTGGCTATTGTGGCATCATCTGTTAACATGGTAATGGGATCTAACCCCTCAGTCATGGGAATGTGCACCTGAAAAACACGACATGATGGATATCTGACCCATCACCTATTCCAAAGGAAGACAATAAGTTGATGTACTTTTTGTGAGCGCAGGTAAGGCATCCAGAGGTTGTGCAGGAGCTCGTGTCTGTATCTCTTGGAGAATGATCCGGCGTATGAGATGAAGGCTGCGGTGAGGAGAACATCTCCACACAGAGTCGACTCCTGCTCACGATACTGAGCGACTGAATGAGCCCAACGCACGTTCTCTGACTGGAACCAGAAACATTCAACAAAACATAAAGCACTTCATTATTACTTTACATTAAATATAACAGTTAAAGTTTCACATGAACGTTTTAGTCCGACCTCTAATCCTTTGACCAGCCGGTTTGCCAGAAGGATTGTAGTATTGGTTCGGTTCACTTCATCCTGACAGCGTAACCTCTCAGATGTGGCTTTCTCGAACGCTGCCGTCAGTGTTTCTAAACTACTGTCCAACTCCTGAACATCAGAAACACACGGGACATCATTTATTCGGTGAGAATATGCAGCCACAAGATATGAAAATTCATTATTATATTAAGTAGATCAATGCACGTCCCCGGTAGTATATTTAGCATGTAAAGTGATAGAGACTGACTGTGAGTTTCTTTCTGATGGTGTCCAGTTTCTCAGCAGCTTCGATCAGATCAGCGTTTGCCTGAGACAGACACAATCTCTTCACCTCCACCTCACAAAACACCTGAGAAACAAACCAACCAACCAACAAACGCCAGACATCGCTCTGACATCAGTTTCATTAAAGCTTAATGCAAAATTAAACAAAAACATATATTTAAAGCGTTATAAATGCCTTGTGTTGAGATTAACTTACATATGTCTGAACAGAGCAGCATGAGAAAGAGAATCAGAGAAACGCTGTAAACATACAATCATAACACAAACACACACAGTCACACACAATAAAAACAAGTAGATATAGTTTTAAAGTACTAAAATGTATAAAACTGTTTCTCTCCCTCTTGTCATTTCTAACATTAAACATTAAATCACAAAAGAAGATATTTTGAAGAATGTTGATAATTGGAACCCATAACTTGCATTGGTATTGTGTTCATACAATACAAAAGATAGGCCCACTGCTGTTTGGATAACAACATTCTTCGAACTATATTCATTTGTGTTCAGCAGAAGGTGAACAAATGATGACAGAATTTCATTTTTGGGTAAACAATCACTTTAAAATTGGACTGGACTGGAATGTTTTCTGACCTCGTGGAATCGGATGATGTTGATGACCCATGCACAGAGACCGGCCGCCGCAGATGATTTCAGACGTACAAACTCAGGGTTAAAGTCTGGATCGCTCAGATATTCGTCTTTGATCACACGTACGGTCGCTTCAGAGATGTGTTCTTTATCAAAATTAATCAGCGCCTGCAGAAAATCATCGACCTAAAACCCGCACACAAACAAAGACCTGTCCATTAATCTTACCAACATTCTGATGTGAGAGTCATATTTCACTGTCGGAATCTAAAAGGCTATAAACATATTGCTGACCGCTAACATTAAACCTCAGGGAAATAAACACATCTGACACACAATGTCACCCTCACTTTACTCATGACCACTTTAGAAGCCTTCCAGCTCCGGTCTTTAGGAATCCGGCCACCAGGAGACAGAAGAACCAGAACGGCTGCAGAAACATTTGTCACGATGAGCGGAGGGTTGGGAAACGTCCGCAGCTCTGTTAGATTCATCTTCGGAAACACGAACATAGATTTGTATAGGAAAACTTGGATTTTGGCTTCGATAATCTATCTAAACAACACACACAGACACACACACACCCTGTTGAGTGTGTTAAGAGCGGCATTAGCAGCCTGTAAAGCCGGTTCGGCCTTCATCAGATCGGATTCAGTCTCCTGCTGCTGTTTGGTCACCTCAGCTTGAATTGCTTCCACCTGACACACAAACACGCCGGCACACACACAACATCCATCAACGGGAACTATATGAAATACATTAAACTGATAAATATGTTGTGTGTCTCACTCTCCGCTCCTCTGAGTCAGCTACACTTCTCTCTTGACTGAGTTTCTCGCTCTGTTGTCCGATCTTCTCAATGAGAGCTTCAGTGTCTGTGTTTCTTAGCTGTAACTCCACCTCCTGTGTGGCCAGTTTAGCCTTTAAATCCTCCACCTGACAGAAAGAGTTTGCGTGAGGGTGACGGAGAGTACAGGCGGATTTATATGATGTGGATGTGTTGTGTTGACCTGTGATGCGGTTGTCAGGAGTTTCTGCAGGCCGTTCTCCAGACGTTCCATCTTCTGACTCAATTCTCTTCTCTTTGTCCCCAGCAGGTTTCCATAGAGCTTCATGAACTCCAGGAAACTCTTGGGTGTTGTGTAGTTGAAGCGTTTCTCATTCTGCTGGTACTTCATGCTCACTTCATTCACAGTCGTGTGAGCGAATGAGATGAAGTCACTGATGGACGCTCGCACGTCCAGCTACACCACCGGATTAGAAACAATTGTGTCACTTCATTGGGTTTTTATGGACATTTATGCATTTCCCAGCACCAGTAAATAAGAATGAAAAGCGTGTTAAATACTTTAAGCGATAGTGTCATTTCATACTTGAATGACTTTCTTGCTTCCGCAGAAAGAAACGAAAATATTTTGAAGAATGTTAGTAAATAGTGTGGTCTTCCTGCTGTTTATTTACTAACTTTCATCGTTTGTTTTCTGCATAAGAAAGTCATACCAGTTTAAAATCACCCGAGGACGAGTAGATGATGAGAGAACATTTGTAGTATTTTCACTGTCTTACGTCCAGGTGAGGGATGCTCTGTATGAAAGTGTTGCTGACAGACTGCAGTGCATGCTGGGGCCAAGGGTGAAACCAGTCAATGGATGTACAGTTCACCAGAGCCGGAAACTTCCGAGCACGCGTGCGAAGAGTGAAGCCAACCGGAGAGAAACACAGCACAACCTGCAGCTCACCAGACATCAGTGACAAAAACACATTCAAGTTAAAAATTAGAATATAACTCTGAGAAACATCTGAGATGTCTATGTTTGAATGATGAGACAATCTCCTTGTGCTTTGAACTACACAGAAGTAAGTGATGAGAATGAAATGGTCAGATGTAAAGAGACTGAAGTTCACCTTCAGTTGTCTGCGTATCCGATCAATAAAGAAGTTCCAGCAGTTATCACGTGTGTCCAGTAAACCCAGAGCTCTCAGCTCCACACGAATAGAAGACACGATCATATCCACCTCCTCCTCACTGAAGAGGTCAGGAATATCACCTGAGAGAGAGAGAGAGAGAGAGAGAGAGAGAGAGAGACCAGAGAGAGAGAGAGAGAGAGAGAGAGAGACCAGAGAGAGAGAGAGAGACCAGAGAGAGACCAGAGAGAGACCAGAGAGAGAGAGACCAGAGAGAGAGACCAGAGAGAGAGACCAGAGAGAGAGAGAGAGAGACCAGAGAGAGAGACCAGAGAGAGAGACCAGAGAGAGAGACCAGAGAGAGAGACCAGAGAGAGAGAGAGAGAGAGAGAGACCAGAGAGAGAGACCAGAGAGAGAGAGAGAGAGAGAGAGACCAGAGAGAGACCAGAGAGAGAGAGAGAGAGAGAGAGACCAGAGAGAGAGACCAGAGAGAGAGACCAGAGAGAGAGACCAGAGAGAGACCAGAGAGAGAGAGAGAGAGAGACCAGAGAGAGACCAGAGAGAGAGACCAGAGAGAGACCAGAGAGAGAGACCAGAGAGAGAGACCAGAGAGAGAGACCAGAGAGAGAGACCAGAGAGAGACCAGAGAGAGACCAGAGAGAGAGAGAGACCAGAGAGAGACCAGAGAGAGACCAGAGAGAGAGACCAGAGAGAGAGACCAGAGAGAGAGACCAGAGAGAGAGAGAGAGACAGAGAGAGAGACAGAGAGAGAGACAGAGATATTAACAGTCTTCCAGTGAGTGACAGGCAACAGTGGTGAATGTGAGAGGAATTTATGTTGTGTACCTGATGCTAACATGTCATTTATTAACACCAGAAATCTTTCATCAGGAATCTGAGCATCTGTGTGCAGGAAGACTGTACAGATGTTCTTCACTCCAACCTTGATGTACAGAGCAGCTATATCACTCTACACAAACACAGTGAGAGAGAACTTATTTATATACAGTATGACATCATTTAAATGCATTTCAGGTCAGAACTGGTGTTTATACAGGAAAAGAGTGTGGTAATCCAAAACAAACTTCTGTTTTTGTCATGTTTTTTCATACTAGAGAAGTTAATGCACCAAATGATGTAAAACAGTTTATGGAACGTACCCTCAGATCACTGATGCCGTAGCCCTTACGCAGTGTGATCTGAAACACTTCCAGGCCGCTGAGAAAAGCAGCGAGTCGACAAAGACTCTGTTTCCCACTTCCACCAACTCCGATCAACAGAGCGTTCCCAACGGGAGACTCCAGAATACGACTGATTCGACAACTACACACGGAGACACACTCATGTGACCTTAACATTAAATACACTTTAACATGAAATCTGAATTTAGAGCAAATGATGTTCAAATCTATACGCTTCTGACTTTATTCCGACAAACATGTTTCACTATCTAAACTCTTTTCTTCCGCTGTAAACAGAGCAACAATGATTTTTAAATGTATATTTTTAATGCATATTTATTAAATATCTTTTATATTTGAGACTCACATGTGTTGCATTGCTTCTTCAAACAGCACCAGGTTCATATCAGAGTGCAGTTCATTATAATGTTCCAGCGCATCCATCAGCGTCTTCTGAAGCTTCTCCAGATCCATCACCTGAGCATACCGCGGCTCACCCTTACCATGAGCGAAGTGAGAGTAGATCAACGGCTGGTTGATGAAGATAGACTCATCGATACCCTACAGAAACACACAGAATCTTTCACTTTAAAGGTCAGGTAACTCACCAGCATCTGGAGACTTCCTGCTCACCTCGAAGTATCTCTTGCCCGTGTCCAGCAGGATCTTATTGAACACCTCTACGTCTTTCTCCTCCATGAGTTTATCTGAATAAACACGAGAGGACTCGTGAAGCCACAGGTGCACCAGATCTATGGGATAACGCACCTGCTCCGGCAGGGCAAAGAGAATTCCCTAAACACACACATACAGTACCATTTACTGTATATACAGGTTATCACTCATGTGTCTTTCAGTTGTCACATTCACACCTGGAAGATGTTGGAGATGTCTCTGAGGTTGAAGATGTAGTGGAAGCGAATAGCGGTGGGCAGAAAGTTCTGACTCATTTTCTGATGTAGACAGATAGCAGCCTGCACCAGAGTGTTGACCATACGACTCACGCCGAAACTGTAACCACCCTGCTGGAAGTGACCACTAAGAATACTGCTGTATATGGTGCTCAGAGCCTCCGCACCGGGGAAATGAACAGCAAATACTGAGAAATGCCTCTGAAGAGAGATAAAGTTAAAGAAAAGCCCGTGAGCTTAGTTGTTACTGTGCTGGATAAGTATTGGATGTTCTGGTCAACTTGTATGGATAATTGGTTGCTATGATCACCATTAATGTTTTGATTTTAACCATGATTTTTTGGTTACCATGAATGGATCATTTGTTGATCTGGTTATCATAAATGGATAATTTGTTGTTCTGGTTATCATAAATGGATAATTTGTTGATCTGGTTATCATAAATGGATAATTTGTTGATCTGGTTATCATAAATGGATAATTTGTTGATCTGGTGTTCATAAATGGATCATTTGTTGATCTGGTTATCATAAATGGATAATTTGTTGATCTGGTTATCATAAATGGATAATTTGTTGATCTGGTGTTCATAAATGGATCATTTGTTGTTCTGGTTATCATAAATGGATAATTTGTTGATCTGGTTATCATAAATGGATAATTTGTTGATCTGGTTATCATAAATGGATAATTTGTTGATCTGGTGTTCATAAATGGATAATTTGTTGATCTGGTTGTCATAAATGGATAATTTGTTGATCTGGTTATCATAAATGGATAATTTGTTGATCTGGTGTTCATAAATGAATAATTTGTTGTTCTGGTTATCATAAATGGATAATTTGTTGATATGGTTATCATAAATGGATAATTTGTTGATATGGTTATCATAAATGGATAATTTGTTGATATGGTTATCATAAATGGATAATTTGTTGATCTGGTGTTCATAAATGAATAATTTGTTGTTCTGGTTATCATAAATGGATAATTTGTTGATCTGGTTATCATAAATGAATAATTTGTTGTTCTGGTTATCATAAATGGATAATTTGTTGATCTGGTTATCATAAATGGATAATTTGTTGATCTGGTTATCATAAATGGATAATTTGTTGTTCTGGTTATCATAAATGGATAATTTGTTGATCTGGTTATCATAAATGGATAATTTGTTGTTCTGGTTACCATAAATGGATAATTTGTTGTTCTGGTTATCATAAATGGATAATTTGTTGTTCTGGTTATCATAAATGGATAATTTGTTGATCTGGTTATCATAAATGGATAATTTGTTGATCTGGTTATCATGAATGGATAATTTGTTGATCTGGTTATCATGCATGGATAATTTGTTGTTCTGGTTACCATAAATGGATAATTTGTTGATATGGTAATCATAAATGGATAATTTGTTGATCTGGTGTTCATAAATGGATAATTTGTTGATCTGGTTATCATAAATGGATCATTTTTTGATCTGGTTATCATAAATGGATAATTTGTTGATCTGGTTATCATAAATGGATAATTTGTTGATCTGGTTATCATAAATGGATAATTTGTTGATCTGGTTATCATAAATGGATAATTTGTTGATCTGGTGTTCATAAATTGATAATTTGTTGATCTGGTTACCATGAATGGATAATTTGTTGATCTGGTGTTCATAAATTGATAATTTGTTGATCTGGTTACCATAAATGGATAATTTGTTGATCTGGTTATCATAAATGGATAATTTGTTGATCTGGTTACCATAAATGGATAATTTGTTGATCTGGTGTTCATAAATGGATAATTTGTTGATCTGGTGTTCATAAATGGATAATTTGTTGATCTGGTGTTCATAAATGGATAATTTGTTGATCTGGTTATCATAAATGGATAATTTGTTGATCTGCTGTTCATAAATGGATAATTTGTTGATCTGGTGTTCATAAATGGATAATTTGTTGATCTGGTGTTCATAAATGGATAATTTGTTGATCTGGTGTTCATAAATGGATAATTTGTTGATCTGGTGTTCATAAATGGATAATTTGTTGATCTGGTTATCATAAATGGATAATTTGTAGATCTGGTTACCATAAATGGATAATTTGTTGATCTGGTGTTCATAAATGGATAATTTGTTGATCTGGTATTCATAAATGGATAATTTGTTGATCTGGTTACCATGAATGGATAATTTGTTGTTCTGGTGTTCATAAATGGATAATTTGTTGATCTGGTGTTCATAAATGGATAATTTGTTGATCTGGTGTTCATAAATGGATAATTTGTTGATCTGGTGTTCATAAATGGATAATTTGTTGATCTGGTTATCATAAATGGATAATTTGTTGATCTGGTGTTCATAAATGGATAATTTGTTGATCTGGTGTTCATAAATGGATAATTTGTTGATCTGGTTATCATAAATGGATAATTTGTTGATCTGGTTACCATAAATGGATAATTTGTTGATCTGGTGTTCATAAATGGATAATTTGTTGATCTGGTGTTCATAAATGGATAATTTGTTGTTCTGGTTACCATAAATGGATAATTTGTTGATCTGGTTATCATAAATGGATAATTTGTTGATCTGGTTACCATAAATGGATAATTTGTTGATCTGGTGTTCATAAATGGATAATTTGTTGATCTGGTGTTCATAAATTGATAATTTGTTGTTCTGGTTATCATAAATGGATAATTTGTTGATCTGGTTATCATAAATGGATAATTTGTTGATCTGGTGTTCATAAATGGATAATTTGTTGATCTGGTTACCATAAATGGATAATTTGTTGATCTGGTTATCATAAATGGATAATTTGTTGATCTGGTTATCATAAATGGATAATTTGTTGATCTGGTTATCATAAATGGATAATTTGTTGATCTGGTTATCATAAATGGATAATTTGTTGATCTGGTGTTCATAAATGGATAATTTGTTGATATGGTGTTCATAAATGGATAATTTGTTGATCTGGTTATAATAAATGGATAATTTGTTGATCTGGTTATCATAAATGGATAATTTGTTGATCTGGTTATCATAAATGGATAATTTGTTGATCTGGTTATAATAAATGGATAATTTGTTGATCTGGTTATCATAAATGGATAATTTGTTGATCTGGTTATCATAAATGGATAATTTGTTGATCTGGTGTTCATAAATGGATAATTTGTTGATCTGGTTATAATAAATGGATAATTTGTTGATCTGGTTATCATAAATGGATAATTTGTTGATCTGGTTATCATAAATGGATAATTTGTTGATCTGGTTATCATAAATGGATAATTTGTTGATCTGGTTATCATAAATGGATAATTTGTTGATCTGGTTATCATAAATGGATAATTTGTTGATCTGGTTATCATAAATGGATAATTTGTTGATCTGGTGTTCATAAATGGATAATTTGTTGATCTGGTGTTCATAAATGGATAATTTGTTGATCTGGTGTTCATAAATGGATAATTTGTTGATCTGGTGTTCATAAATGGATAATTTGTTGATCTGGTGTTCATAAATGGATAATTTGTTGATCTGGTGTTCATAAATGGATAATTTGTTGATCTGGTGTTCATAAATGGATAATTTGTTGATCTGGTTATCATAAATGGATAATTTGTTGATCTGGTTATCATAAATGGATAATTTGTTGATCTGGTGTTCATAAATGGATAATTTGTTGATCTGGTTATCATAAATGGATAATTTGTTGATCTGGTTATCATAAATGGATAATTTGTTGTTCTGGTGTTCATAAATGGATAATTTGTTGATCTGGTTATCATAAATGGATAATTTGTTGATCTGGTGTTCATAAATGGATAATTTGTGGATCTGGTTATCATAAATGGATAATTTGTTGATCTGGTGTTCATAAATGGATAATTTGTTGATCTGGTGTTCATAAATGGATAATTTGTTGATCTGGTTATCATAAATGGATAATTTGTTGATCTGGTGTTCATAAATGGATAATTTGTTGATCTGGTGTTCATAAATGGATAATTTGTTGATCTGGTGTTCATAAATGGATAATTTGTTGATCTGGTTATCATAAATGGATAATTTGTTGATCTGCTGTTCATAAATGGATAATTTGTTGATCTGGTGTTCATAAATGGATAATTTGTTGATCTGGTTATCATAAATGGATAATTTGTTGATCTGGTGTTCATAAATGAATAATTTGTTGATATGGTTATCATAAATGGATAATTTGTTGATCTGGTGTTCATAAATGGATAATTTGTTGATCTGGTGTTCATAAATGGATAATTTGTTGATCTGGTGTTCATAAATGGATAATTTGTTGATCTGGTGTTCATAAATGGATAATTTGTTGATCTGGTTATCATAAATGGATAATTTGTTGATCTGGTGTTCATAAATGGATAATTTGTTGTTCTGGTTACCATAAATGGATAATTTGTTGATCTGGTGTTCATAAATGGATAATTTGTTGATCTGGTTATCATAAATGGATAATTTGTTGATCTGGTGTTCATAAATGGATAATTTGTTGATCTGGTGTTCATAAATGGATAATTTGTTGATCTGGTTATCATAAATGGATAATTTGTTGATCTGGTGTTCATAAATGGATAATTTGTTGATCTGGTGTTCATAAATGGATAATTTGTTGATCTGGTTATCATAAATGGATAATTTGTTGTTCTGGTTATCATAAATGGATAATTTGTTGATCTGGTGTTCATAAATGGATAATTTGTTGATCTGGTTATCATAAATGGATAATTTGTTGTTCTGGTTATCATAAATGGATAATTTGTTGATCTGGTGTTCATAAATGGATAATTTGTTGATCTGGTGTTCATAAATGGATAATTTGTTGTTCTGGTTATCATAAATGGATAATTTGTTGATCTGGTGTTCATAAATGGATAATTTGTTGATCTGGTTATCATAAATGGATAATTTGTTGATCTGGTGTTCATAAATGGATAATTTGTTGATCTGGTTATCATAAATGGATAATTTGTTGATCTGGTGTTCATAAATGGATAATTTGTTGATCTGGTGTTCATAAATGGATAATTTGTTGATCTGGTGTTCATAAATGGATAATTTGTTGATCTGGTTATCATAAATGGATAATTTGTTGATCTGGTTATCATAAATGGATAATTTGTTGATCTGGTGTTCATAAATGGATAATTTGTTGATATGGTTATCATAAATGGATAATTTGTTGATCTGGTGTTCATAAATGAATAATTTGTTGATATGGTTATCATAAATGGATAATTTGTTGATCTGGTGTTCATAAATGGATAATTTGTTGATCTGGTGTTCATAAATGGATAATTTGTTGATCTGGTGTTCATAAATGGATAATTTGTTGATCTGGTGTTCATAAATGGATAATTTGTTGATCTGGTGTTCATAAATGGATAATTTGTTGTTCTGGTTACCATAAATGGATAATTTGTTGATCTGGTGTTCATAAATGGATAATTTGTTGATCTGGTGTTCATAAATGGATAATTTGTTGATCTGGTGTTCATAAATGGATAATTTGTTGATCTGGTGTTCATAAATGGATAATTTGTTGATCTGGTGTTCATAAATGGATAATTTGTTGATCTGGTTATCATAAATGGATAATTTGTTGATCTGGTGTTCATAAATGGATAATTTGTTGATCTGGTGTTCATAAATGGATAATTTGTTGATCTGGTGTTCATAAATGGATAATTTGTTGATCTGGTTATCATAAATGGATAATTTGTTGTTCTGGTTATCATAAATGGATAATTTGTTGATCTGGTTACCATAAATGGATAATTTGTTGATCTGGTGTTCATAAATGGATAATTTGTTGATCTGGTTATCATAAATGGATAATTTGTTGATCTGGTGTTCATAAATGGATAATTTGTTGTTCTGGTTACCATAAATGGATAATTTGTTGATCTGGTGTTCATAAATGGATAATTTGTTGATCTGGTGTTCATAAATGGATAATTTGTTGATCTGGTGTTCATAAATGGATAATTTGTTGATCTGGTGTTCATAAATGGATAATTTGTTGATCTGGTGTTCATAAATGGATAATTTGTTGATCTGGTTATCATAAATGGATAATTTGTTGATCTGGTGTTCATAAATGGATAATTTGTTGATCTGGTGTTCATAAATGGATAATTTGTTGATCTGGTGTTCATAAATGGATAATTTGTTGATCTGGTTATCATAAATGGATAATTTGTTGATCTGGTGTTCATAAATGGATAATTTGTTGATCTGGTGTTCATAAATGAATAATTTGTTGTTCTGGTTACCATAAATGGATAATTTGTTGATCTGGTGTTCATAAATGGATAATTTGTTGTTCTGATTACCATAAATGGATAATTTGTTGATCTGGTGTTCATAAATGGATAATTTGTTGATCTGGTTATCATAAATGGATAATTTATTGATCTGGTGTTCATAAATGGATAATTTGTTGATCTGGTGTTCATAAATGGATAATTTGTTGATCTGGTGTTCATAAATGGATAATTTGTTGATCTGGTGTTCATAAATGGATAATTTGTTGATCTGGTGTTCATAAATGGATAATTTGTTGATCTGGTTACCATAAATGGATAATTTGTTGATCTGGTGTTCATAAATGAATAATTTGTTGTTCTGGTTACCATAAATGGATAATTTGTTGATCTGGTTATCATAAATGGATAATTTGTTGATCTGGTGTTCATAAATGGATAATTTGTTGATCTGGTTATCATAAATGGATAATTTGTTGATCTGGTGTTCATAAATGGATAATTTGTTGATCTGGTTATCATAAATGGATAATTTGTTGATCTGGTGTTCATAAATGGATAATTTGTTGATCTGGTGTTCATAAATGGATAATTTGTTGATCTGGTTATCATAAATGGATAATTTGTTGATCTGGTTATCATAAATGGATAATTTGTTGATCTGGTTACCATAAATGGATAATTTGTTGATCTGGTGTTCATAAATGAATAATTTGTTGTTCTGGTTACCATAAATGGATAATTTGTTGATCTGGTGTTCATAAATGGATAATTTGTTGTTCTGGTTACCATAAATGGATAATTTGTTGATCTGGTGTTCATAAATGGATAATTTGTTGATCTGGTTATCATAAATGGATAATTTATTGATCTGGTGTTCATAAATGGATAATTTGTTGATCTGGTGTTCATAAATGGATAATTTGTTGATCTGGTTATCATAAATGGATAATTTGTTGATCTGGTGTTCATAAATGGATAATTTGTTGATCTGGTGTTCATAAATGGATAATTTGTTGATCTGGTGTTCATAAATGGATAATTTGTTGATCTGGTTATCATAAATGGATAATTTGTTGATCTGGTTATCATAAATGGATAATTTGTTGATCTGGTGTTCATAAATGGATAATTTGTTGATCTGGTGTTCATAAATGGATAATTTGTTGATCTGGTTATCATAAATGGATAATTTGTTGATCTGGTGTTCATAAATGAATAATTTGTTGATATGGTTATCATAAATGGATAATTTGTTGATCTGGTGTTCATAAATGAATAATTTGTTGATATGGTTATCATAAATGGATAATTTGTTGATCTGGTGTTCATAAATGGATAATTTGTTGATCTGGTGTTCATAAATGAATAATTTGTTGTTCTGGTTATCATAAATGGATAATTTGTTGTTCTGGTTACCATAAATGGATAATTTGTTGATCTGGTGTTCATAAATGGATAATTTGTTGATCTGGTTATCATAAATGGATAATTTGTTGATCTGGTGTTCATAAATGAATAATTTGTTGATATGGTTATCATAAATGGATAATTTGTTGTTCTGGTTACCATAAATGGATAATTTGTTGATCTGGTGTTCATAAATGGATAATTTGTTGATCTGGTGTTCATAAATGAATAATTTGTTGATATGGTTATCATAAATGGATAATTTGTTGATCTGGTTATCATAAATGGATAATTTGTTGTTCTGGTGTTCATAAATGGATAATTTGTTGTTCTGGTTATCATAAATGGATAATTTGTTGATCTGGTTATCATAAATGGATAATTTGTTGTTCTGGTTATCATAAATGGATAATTTGTTGATCTGGTTACCATAAATGGATAATTTGTTGATCTGGTTATCATAAATGGATAATTTGTTGATCTGGTTACCATAAATGGATAATTTGTTGATCTGGTTATCATAAATGGATAATTTGTTGTTCTGGTTACCATAAATGGATAATTTGTTGATCTGGTGTTCATAAATGGATAATTTGTTGTTCTGGTTACCATAAATGGATAATTTGTTGATCTGGTTATCATAAATGGATAATTTGTTGATCTGGTTATCATAAATGGATAATTTGTTGATCTGGTTATCATAAATGGATAATTTGTTGATCTGGTTATCATAAATGGATAATTTGTTGATCTGGTTATCATAAATGGATAATTTGTTGTTCTGGTTACCATAAATGGATAATTTGTTGTTCTGGTTACCATAAATGGATAATTTGTTGTTCTGGTTATCATAAATGGATAATTTGTTGTTCTGGTTACCATAAATGGATAATTTGTTGATCTGGTGTTCATAAATGGATAATTTGTTGATCTGGTGTTCATAAATGGATAATTTGTTGATCTGGTTATCATAAATGGATAATTTGTTGATCTGGTGTTCATAAATGGATAATTTGTTGATCTGGTGTTCATAAATGGATAATTTGTTGATCTGGTGTTCATAAATGGATAATTTGTTGATCTGGTTATCATAAATGGATAATTTGTTGTTCTGGTTATCATAAATGGATAATTTGTTGATCTGGTTACCATAAATGGATAATTTGTTGATCTGGTGTTCATAAATGGATAATTTGTTGATCTGGTTATCATAAATGGATAATTTGTTGATCTGGTGTTCATAAATGGATAATTTGTTGTTCTGGTTACCATAAATGGATAATTTGTTGATCTGGTGTTCATAAATGGATAATTTGTTGATCTGGTGTTCATAAATGGATAATTTGTTGATCTGGTGTTCATAAATGGATAATTTGTTGATCTGGTGTTCATAAATGGATAATTTGTTGATCTGGTGTTCATAAATGGATAATTTGTTGATCTGGTTATCATAAATGGATAATTTGTTGATCTGGTGTTCATAAATGGATAATTTGTTGATCTGGTGTTCATAAATGGATAATTTGTTGATCTGGTGTTCATAAATGGATAATTTGTTGATCTGGTTATCATAAATGGATAATTTGTTGATCTGGTGTTCATAAATGGATAATTTGTTGATCTGGTGTTCATAAATGAATAATTTGTTGTTCTGGTTACCATAAATGGATAATTTGTTGATCTGGTGTTCATAAATGGATAATTTGTTGTTCTGATTACCATAAATGGATAATTTGTTGATCTGGTGTTCATAAATGGATAATTTGTTGATCTGGTTATCATAAATGGATAATTTATTGATCTGGTGTTCATAAATGGATAATTTGTTGATCTGGTGTTCATAAATGGATAATTTGTTGATCTGGTGTTCATAAATGGATAATTTGTTGATCTGGTGTTCATAAATGGATAATTTGTTGATCTGGTGTTCATAAATGGATAATTTGTTGATCTGGTTACCATAAATGGATAATTTGTTGATCTGGTGTTCATAAATGAATAATTTGTTGTTCTGGTTACCATAAATGGATAATTTGTTGATCTGGTTATCATAAATGGATAATTTGTTGATCTGGTGTTCATAAATGGATAATTTGTTGATCTGGTTATCATAAATGGATAATTTGTTGATCTGGTGTTCATAAATGGATAATTTGTTGATCTGGTTATCATAAATGGATAATTTGTTGATCTGGTGTTCATAAATGGATAATTTGTTGATCTGGTGTTCATAAATGGATAATTTGTTGATCTGGTTATCATAAATGGATAATTTGTTGATCTGGTTATCATAAATGGATAATTTGTTGATCTGGTTACCATAAATGGATAATTTGTTGATCTGGTGTTCATAAATGAATAATTTGTTGTTCTGGTTACCATAAATGGATAATTTGTTGATCTGGTGTTCATAAATGGATAATTTGTTGTTCTGGTTACCATAAATGGATAATTTGTTGATCTGGTGTTCATAAATGGATAATTTGTTGATCTGGTTATCATAAATGGATAATTTATTGATCTGGTGTTCATAAATGGATAATTTGTTGATCTGGTGTTCATAAATGGATAATTTGTTGATCTGGTTATCATAAATGGATAATTTGTTGATCTGGTGTTCATAAATGGATAATTTGTTGATCTGGTGTTCATAAATGGATAATTTGTTGATCTGGTGTTCATAAATGGATAATTTGTTGATCTGGTTATCATAAATGGATAATTTGTTGATCTGGTTATCATAAATGGATAATTTGTTGATCTGGTGTTCATAAATGGATAATTTGTTGATCTGGTGTTCATAAATGGATAATTTGTTGATCTGGTTATCATAAATGGATAATTTGTTGATCTGGTGTTCATAAATGAATAATTTGTTGATATGGTTATCATAAATGGATAATTTGTTGATCTGGTGTTCATAAATGAATAATTTGTTGATATGGTTATCATAAATGGATAATTTGTTGATCTGGTGTTCATAAA
>CM065662.1:12749809-12762309 GCA_033220385.1 Triplophysa yarkandensis | reverse complement strand
CCTCATGTGCCGGGGTCTCCGGCACGCTGGGGACGCCCTCTTGGAGTCATCCTGGTCGTACTGCAGGCAGATGACGATCAAGACATTATGGTTGCAGGTTGCTTTTTTCTTTCAGAAATTAGTCACCACTTCGTCTGCTTTCCGTGGGTGTGCACCCCCAGCAACGGCTTGGTCTGCCACCTAGGGGATCTGAGGATGATATAGATGTCCCTCTGGCAGCCTCTTGTTCGTAGACCAACGATATCCCAGAAAGCACGTCTTATCCGTCTTGACGAGAAGCTTCCATCCTTGGGTTAATGTTTGAGGAGGACGAGCTGTCTGTTACAGCATCTGGGAGCGAGCTGTTTGCTTCCGATCCAGAAGACGTCTTGTCTCCTGGAGCCCTGTGGAGCGATAAGCTTTGCCCCACTCCTGTGCTCATTTAAGATGAGTTTACTAAGACGTGGAAGGGGTCCCTCTCGGCCCGCCTCTGTCATTATTAGTCTGCCGTTTTCACCTCCCTCGATGGGGACATGGCCAGGGGTTACTTCGATGTCCCACCTGTGGAACATGCAAAATGTGCATTTATGCCCACAGAATGCTGTCATCTGACAGGATTGCTGAACGTAAGTGCTGCAACAAGGACACATTGCACAGGCTACCGTGGCCCTACACTCTCCAGTGGCGTCTGAGTCCATGCTCCCTGCTGCGGCACCCCGCAAGCTTCCCGCCCCAAAGAAGAAGGCCGCTCCGACTTGTCAGCAGCCTCCCAGCAAACAGCAGGGAAAATGGCCCTGACAGGACCCATTCAGGGGAGTTTCAGACAATATCTACCCCTATCCCAGACATTACATCTCCACGCGGTTGGGGCAGAAGGGTCCCTGCCCTATTCCATCCTGATCTGCCAAGAGTGGGGTGCACAAGTGGTCAGAGAAGGAGAACTTTTCTCCCCTGGGTCTTTTTAGCCGTGGTCACTTCAGCCTTCAACAGTCTCCACCAGTCAGTGCGTCAAGCAGTGAACGTTGTCAATCTCCTATGGATGGTGCACAGCAGGCGGAAACGCCTTCTCGCAGCTCGCACTGCTCTCCACTGGAAAGTGTGTCGTGCAGCAATCAGGGGTACTTATTCAGTGGCAGGAGAAGACCATCTGTCTCGGCTATAGTGTCCAGTTAGCCAGCACCCCATGCCAGACCAATGGAACCTCCATGTCTAGCTCCTGGACGGACAAGGAACTCCTTAACGAGGTGTCACCATTGGTCACAGATACCATCACTCAGGCAAGGGCCGCTTCTTGTCTTGGTGCTCCTCACGTCTCACATCCTAGCCGGCCGAGCACAGCGGCTTGCCTACTGGGCCAGGATTGCCACATTTTTTCCTACCGGCATCATTTGCCCATGCTTCCCAGTCTGGGTGGTACCACAAAATGTATTGTGTCACTCAAGGTTTCCTTAAGTAAACCCAGTGTCCTTCCCCATGGTGGGCTTCCACCTCAGCTGTTCCAGGTTCCTTAGCATAAAAGGTAAGGAATTATTTCTTCCATCCCCATTTATATCCTTCATTGTGGGCAAGGACATTAATTCATTTTTTTGCAAAATGGCCTTTTCAATAGGCTCAGAGACAAATGGTTCTCAATATCAACCACATTTAGTCGACAAAACGTCTCATTCCCTCCTTCAGGTTACCACATGTAACTGGAGAGATTCTCTCTTTCACTCCTATCAGCCCTACAAACCTTTATATTTTTTTTAGGTATCAAGTAAATTTGTTAACACTTTTGCTTGTATTTTAATATGAAACACACAAAGAATAACTTTCAAACATATAACAGATCTAGACCACACTCTTCTACACAAACACACACACACAGACCGTCCTTCCATTCTCGTGTGGCCGGATGCAGGAATCCGAAGAGTTCATCAGTGGTGACAGCTTTAGGGTTGATGTCTGTCCAAATGGGCTTCAGTTTCATGTTGGAGTAGGTCTTATGAAGCGTCTTCAGAATCTGACACACAAACAACACAACCTTCCCGACTATGATGTGTGAAGAACAACCATCACATGATCATGTTCTACACAAATATCCCTCCATCATTCTGACCTGACTCTTTCCTGTCCCGGCTCCACCCACCACAAACACGGAGTGTCTGACGGTCAGCAGTTCCTCCAGCTGAGTCACCTGACGTAGGGACAGAAGAGAAAAAATTAGATCACACACATCCGTACGTTCTCACACACCGTAAATGCACAAACCTTCAGTATGAAGTTCTCCTCGGGCTGCAGGTGAAGCTCCGAGACAGACTGCCTGACGTTCTGTTCCAGATTGTGGTCTCTTTTACGTGGGATGTCCAGGAGAGGGAACAGATCACTGATCAGTCCGAGGAAAATCGGAACGTCGCTCGTCACAACCTTTGGCAGGTTAAAGTCTCTGAGCGCCCGCATCAGCACCTGACACAACACAAGCATGACTATATTTAATTTATATTATTATGATGTATTTTATTATATTGTTTATATATCTTCATGTAAAAAGGAATCAGATAAAGAAAAGGTCACCTGCTCTTCGGGACAACTTCTGTCCTGTCTCTTCAGTGACCCGGCCACCACCAGAACTGACTTTATGGCTCTCAAACCCCAGTCATAATGATCCTACAACAGTCAAACATATTAGCAATCACACAATAATATTAGTTTAGAGTGTGTTTATGAATGTGTGTGTCTGTTGTGTACCTGTTTGGACAGCAGCTCTTTACACAGTGTATAAAGACTGATGAACTTTCGTGCGAGCAGACGTGCATCAATAAAACCTTCAGCAACTAACATAATCTCACAGATCAACTCATAATCCGGAATCACCATCGCACACGGCCTGACACACAAACACATACAATGTCAAATTATTCTTCAATTTTATTCAGATAAATAATAGCCAGCCACTAGATCATGATTACTGATGATTTAGTCAATGTTGCATTTAAATTACCCATTAATTACAAAGTGTGGTTGTCATTTTGTTACTCATTATTTATTACTTATGATGTGAAGTGAAGTGAAGTGAAGTGACGTTGGCAAAGTATTGTGTTCCATGCTTGGTATTTGTGCTCTGCCTTAAACCCATCCCAATGTAAACACACAGTATGTGAGAATACACACACGCACGCACACACACACACACACACACACAGTACGTGAACACAAACAGTAAGTGAACACACATACACCGTCAACACACACCCGGAGCAGAGGTCAGTCATGCTACGGCACCTGGGGAACAGTTTGGGGGAACGGTGCCTTGCCCACACATTTAAGTCTGTATTAACTTTGATCACAAATCGATATATTCTGTATATTCTGATATTCTGTAACATAAGTTAAATATAACCTGCTATAAATGATATACGTCCACACTTAACAAAACCAACTACTTCAAAAATTATTTATAACTCTTCTAAGGAGGGTCAGTCGTGGTCTAGTGTAGAGGTTCGGACTTGTAAGCGGAAGGTTGCGGGTACAAATCCCAGGGCCAGCAGACAATGACTGACGTGTTCTTGAGCAAGACATCTTAGCCCTGTTTACTCTGATGATTGACTACTCCATAATACTGTGAGTCGCTTTGGAAAAAATTATAATTGTAATTGTATAATTGTAATTTTTCTAAAACAACTCACCTAACATAAAACATATATTGAATTTTAAAATATATATATTTTATATTGTCACTTGTAACATCACAAGAAAAAAAATAACATAATGTAGCGTGTTTTAGTTTTATTGCTTTTTTTATACTTAACTTTTCATTTTAATTTTACTTTTAATATTTGATTTCTTAGTTTTTATGTTCTATCAATTAAAGATATTTTATATTAGCTCATATTCTAGTTTTATCTTAGTTTAATTTGTATTCTGTTTTTTAGTTTTTACAAATATTCGAGTTGATATTTTTGTTTTAATTTTACGAAAATATTAGTTTTCAAATGTTTAAGTGAACTACAATAAGGTATAAATACATTTTATTTTAAATTGTATTAGTATTAAATCTAACAAAAACAATACAAAATTATTTGAAATATATATATATAGTATGTACGTCAGTATCTGGCAACTAAATGACTTAAAAAACTCGTACTTTACGTAATTTAGTGGAACTGTCATTTAAATATGTTTTATAACCTGAAGAGAGCTTTGAGATTCTCTGGTAGTTCAGTTCTCCCTGCGTATCCAGGATTCAGAGTAATGAATATCCCCACAGTTGGTCTCAACTCAATCTCCTCTCCCAGAAAGTGAAACCTACAAGAAAAACAAAAGCAATGAGATGACAACATGACGTGTTAGATGACATCAGTGTTTATATAGTGTGTTTTCCAGCCATGAGTATAGATGTTCTGACCTCTGTCTCTTGTTGCGGACAGCATCTTGAATGGTTTTAACCTGCACAGCGACCACAGAAAGAACCTCCACAGAGATTCTGTTAAACTCATCAAAACATCCCCAAACCCCCGTCTGAGCCAAACCTTTATAGATATTACCAATGGACTGAAAGAAAGAACAACAATCATGTAAAAACGTGTTTCAGGCACATGATTATTAGGTTTTTGATATGCATGTACCTTGTAGTCCATTTGCTCGGAGCAGTTAAAAACATAGACCATAATGCCGAGCGAGCGGCCCAGATCTTTGGTGGTCTCCGTCTTGCCTGTACCGGCCGGTCCTGATGTTGCTCCGCTCATGGTGAGATGCAGAGACTGAGTCAGTGTGATGTAACATCTGAAGAGAGTTAAAGAACGTCAGTAAGCACATGAGTCGGATCTGAAGATGATTGATGTGTGTCACTCACCGGTCAGTGAGAGGAGTTATCACCAATCTGTTCGTGTTACCCAGATACTCATATGAGAACTGAAACTGAGCATCGCAGATGTTGATGAAACAGTGTTTCAGATGCTCGTCCCATCGGTGACGTAACTGTGACAACCACGCAAACGCCTGGCCATTGGTCACCTAAAACACAGCTCGTTATGACATCATGACGTCAACTTAAACAGTACAGATGTTCCGTCTAAAGTACCTTCTGTGAAATGAGTTTGGCGACCACGTCACGAGCATGAACATCGATGGTGCAGATGGTCATGATCTTCTGACGGTCGCCGGGCGTGAGGTCACCGAGCAGCATGTTTATCAGAGAGTTCAGCTGACTGATCTATAGCCAATCACAGAGAGGCGTTTAACACTCACTCAAAACATTTAAACAAAATTCCAAATATAATTCCAAGTATATGTTCAGTTGCCTGTTTTCTATTGTAGTCTTTCAGTGCTGTGTCGAATCCTTCTTCCACTCTCTCAAAGGCAATGCCTACATCTGTCGCCCACCAGATCTGACTACCGGTCAGTGCCACCTGACGCCAACACATACACACATTTGCTCGAGTTCACACAAATATGAAGAATTCTGTTAGTAGTGTACAAACACAAAAACACAAAAACACACAGACACACACCTGTGCAGGATAGTCAAAGAGCCATTGATCTCTGGGTTTGTCTTCATAAGCTGACACAGCTTCAGAGATCTCCTGACGAACTGTAGAACGCATGGCCTTCTCTAAAGCATTGAGCCAACACTCAGCCTGTGTGAGAGAGAAAGATCATAAGAAGTTATATTGAAACAGTAAAACATCATATATAATATATATATTTTATATATAGATCATATATAAAAAATATATATTTATATATATATATATGTGCGTGCGTGCGTGCGTGTTTGTGTGTAGTGTGCGTGCGTGTGTGTGGGTCGGTGTGTGTTGGTCGGTGTGTGTTGGTGTTTGTGTGTGCTTGTGTGTGTGTGTGTGTGCGCGGGTCGGTGTGTGTGTGTGTGTGTGTAGTGGGCGTGCGTGCGTGTGGGTCGGTGTGTGTGTGTGCTTGTGTGTGTGTGCGTGCGTGTTTGTGTGTAGTGTGCGTGCGTGTGTGTCGGTGTGTGTTGGTCGGTGTGTGTTGGTGTTTGTGTGTGCTTGTGTGTGTGTGTGCGCGGGTCGGTGTGTGTGTGTGTGTGTGTAGTGGGCGTGCGTGCGTGTGGGTCGGTGTGTGTGTGTGCTTGTGTGTGTGTGCGTGCGTATGTGCGTGTGTGCGTATTAGGGGATTGGTGTGTGCGTTACCTGTCCCTGACACACACAGGGTTGTGAGAACGGCACATACTCTCCCTCTCTGCTGTACATTCCCAGTGCAACTGTTGTTCTTGCTTCCACGTCTCCATTGTCCTCCTCATCTTCTTTAAAGCTGAGATCGGCTAAATTATCAAACAGTTTCAGCAGATGTCTGGTCACCTGCACACAAAACATAATTCACATTTAATACTTTAACTTTAAAGCTGTGTAATACAGTAATATAACACACACCTGTCTGGGTTGAGTTCCCTTTGAAACGATTTCCAGCAAATCAGCAGCAGAGACAAAATAAAACCTGGGAAAAGTCACTCGTTTCGTTTCCAAATACTCGGCCAGAGCCTTCTCACACACTGACAACCTACAACACACAAAAACAATAAATGACGTTGTATGTGATGATTGACGAAAGTTGTGTTTTTACCTCTGCTGAAGAGTTTCTAGATGCTCCAGGAAGCCTGACTTATTAGTGACTTCAATCACATTATCCGTCACTACAACAGCAACCATCAAACCCTGAACAAAAACCATTCAGTGTTGAGATACTTAATATCTGACCACAATCATGAATCTATAAAGACCTGTCCCACACCTGGAAATCCCGGTGAATGCCTTGAAAGCGTTCTGCATCATGTGCCAGCTGATTCCGGATATCTTCAGAGTTGGAGAAGATGCTCTGGAGGTGAGCCCACGTGCGCTGGACAGCCAGCCACGCTCCGATGACCAGATCAGACACCATCAGCTTCCTCTGCCAGCTGCTCACCTCCACCATAAAATACTCCACATACTTACTCATGAGAATATTCTGGAGCTGGACCTGAAAAACAAACGAGTGTTAATCTGAATCGATCCATCTGATCTCAGGTCTGATGAGAGATAAAGTCACCTGGTTGTCCTCCAGGGTTTCAATGAGGTTTTCGTTTGCTTTCAGCAGAGGTGTTCCTGTACTGATGTGTGTCTCATATGACAGAGACATCACAGACCATGTCTGCTGGATCTCACCCAGAATCTGAACACACACACGCAGGGTTTTATTCAGCACATCTGACACAAACACACACACACACACATGCACACACCTTCTCGATGGCCATCTCTTTAACTGCTTTATCCACGATATTCTTCACCTCCTCTTCCACACGGTGGAGCTGAAGCTCCAGTAGATCCCCCAGTGTAGTGTTGTCATCCATCACAAAACTCACCTAAACATAAAGTCATTTTTTGTCATTTACTTTTGAGACATTAAATAATTCAACACAATGTATAGAATCTTTCTGTGAAAATAAATTTGAAGATGTATTATTTATATATTTATTATTCATCAATGTATTTATAATATGCAATATTTGCTGTGTCAAATGTGAAAGTACTTGTTTAAAGTGCTTTTTATTTTATTTTATTTTTAGAAGCTTTTCTTAGAATCGTCTCATCTGTAACAGGATATATTTATCATAAATGGACACAAAAACATTAAAATAACATTAAACATTAAAATAACATTAAAAAAATGTGTTTTTTGAAGAGACATTTTTTTATTGCTTCTGGACTGTGTGTTTCAGTTCACAATAATATACTGCAGTGTCTCTTCTGTATTTTCTGTCATTTATAACATGTATTTTTATCTTATAAAACTCATTTGAATAGAATGATTTTATTCTGCTTTCTGGGCTGTGTCATAAAAACTCATTTTAATAAATCAATTCTTATTACTTTGTACTTCCTGTTGCTACATACAGCACAATGGAACTATAATAATGAATGTGAGATATGGGAATGCTTATGATGTGATAGTTACCCCTGTTGTGTTCATGAGTTGTTGCCAGTGTCTCTCTCTGACGGCTGAGTTCTGAAGTTCGTTCACAGCTCGTAATGATGTCAAAAGATTCTTTACCATAGACTCCAGACCAATGTAAACATCCCACGCTCGCACCTCTTTATCCAGAGTCTTCATTTCCTACACAAACATATCATCAAGTTAAATTTCCTTTATAGTTTCAGGCCATATATTTTCAATCTCCGGTGACATGAAAATGAATTCCAGCTCTTTTATTATTGTGAATGTAAATTAAATGTTACCTTGGCAAACCTCCTGAGCTCCATGTCCATCTGCTCCACATTGATCTCCTTCCATTGCGTCTTAGTCCAGTCTGAGATACTGGACTACAATTACCATTCATTCCCACAAACAGTCAATCAAAACAGACAAAATTTGATAAGCAAAATGTTTTTTAATAATTTATATTCCAGCAATATAAAAGATGTTCTGTGGAGATGCAAGAAGTCTGAATACCTTCACAAACATGACCATATCCCAGACGGCTTTAACCAGGATGATATCTGAGCGACACTGTCCCAGCTGCTTGTATTCAGGAAAACTGACCTCAAATAAATTAGCTGTTTGCTGAAGTTTAAACATTTCGCTTTCCAACTGAGCCACGGCACGATTCGCCTGAACACAAAACAGTCACAAAATCACATTTACATATGACGGTTAAGGAGGAAAATATACTTTAAAAATCATTTTAAATGATTAAATATTAAAACGAATTGAAAAAAATATACTGAATAAAAATGTCAAACAAACAATGGTGGCCAAAAGTTATATCCAGAGGGCTATATTTATATGAAATCTTGATAAATAGGCCATTAATAATAATAGTAATTAATTAATGTTTTCATCAAACCTAGGACATTTGAAAAAATAAAACTGCACTACACTTAAATAACTTAAGTAAAAATTTAAAAACTCTTAAACCAAATACTGAAACTTCAAGCGTAAAATAATGCATTTTAATAAATGTGTGCGATACACAACAGTGGAGAAAAACTAGACTTGGTTAAGTTTATTTTCTTTTGTGTTATAATATTAAGAGTTCTGTATAAACTACGTAAGTGTTTCATATTTTTTCAAACCTCCCTAAGTTTAAAGCTTTCAATTCCAAACTCTTTATTTACAATCCTAAATATATTTCATTTGAATAAAAAACCTAGCCTACATTTAGAGAATAGAAGAGAACAGAGGATAGAGTACCTTGTCGATGAGTTTATACGGCTCTTCCAGACTGATGGAGAAGATGGAATCTGTGCGAAACTGTTCTCTGAACTCATGCTGTTTAATCTAATAAAAACACAAAGGTTTCCCATCGTCCCCTTCAGTGCGATCACGACTTCATCGCTTTAATAAAACATCATTCTGGATTAATTTTCACATTAAACTGCTCAGACCTCTCACCTCGAACCGTACACATTTTCTGCGGATGACAGCCACTTCATTGGACTGTAGAGGAGCGACCTCGTGTTTCACTGTGAAGGCCAACTTCTTCAAATTCTTCCATTTATCTGGAAGTGACTGAGAGAATGTGTGTGTTAGTGAGCAGGATGTGCATGTGATGTACGTGAGCGTGAGCAGCTTACCTCCAGCAGTATATAGTTGTGCTCGGGCAGCTGTTGGTTGTATGTTTTCAGCAGGTCAGCCGTGTCTTTCAGAGGTCGGAAGTGTTGTTCTGTGTCCAGCTGACGGTCTCTGATGGCCATCAGGTGACCCATTATATCCACCAGTTTACCATAATCTCCATCAGAGACGGTCTTCGCCAAGCCAAGCTCTGTGTTCCCGATAAATGATGCCAAATCTTGCACCCTGACACAGAGGGGAACGTGCTGTGACTGTGTTAGGGATCGGAACATGAAGAGTACATGCAGAGATGTGTTACCTGTCATTGACGTGGTTGAGCAGGTGCTCTTTGAACATCCAGCTCCACTTCTTGATGATGTTCATGAGAGAGACTTTGAAGGGTTGGATGTCCACCTGACACCAGCCACAGAAAACTCTCTTCTCCTCTAACACACGCACCTTCTCGTAAAGGTCTTCAAACTCACTGATCTACACACCAACAGCACACAATTCTATGATCTCATCCGGACCTCGAAAACATCAAACTTACAACTGACATTTCATTACCTGCTCTCTGAAGTTCTGCAGTTTGGGTGGCTTTTTAGGCAGCTCGTAATCTGCATAAAGCTCCGCCTCCTCTGCAGAAAGGGCGTGTCCATACAACAGAAACTGTCTCATAAACTCCACCCTGTCCCCGGTCCAGAGGTACCGATAGGAATCAAAGGAATGTTGAAACTCTTTGACTTTAGTGATGGCTTCATGTGCACGACTGCGAACCAGCTGAGCCAACCCTGCTAACTCTGGTATCTGATTCACATCCGCCTACAAACATAATAAATACATTAACATTTACATGAATATATTCATTTATTAACATCTTTTTAAGTTTTGTTAAGGAAAAGTTAACCCTCTTGCTAGGAAATCTAACTTTAAGAGAAAGTTGTCTTTCTATTTATGAATTGACAGAGATGACAGGAGGACATTTTGCAATGACAGTAAAAATTACGTGACGTACAGCCAAGTATGATGACATTTAAACTATCAAAAGTGCACACACACACAGTAGTGAACACACACACTCACACACCAACACCGTAGTGAACACACACACACACACACACACACACACACACACACACACACACACACACACACACACACACACACACACACACACACACACACACACACACACACACACCAACACCGTAGTGAACACACACACACACACACACACACACACACACACACACACACACACACACACACACACACACACACACACACATGGTAGTAAAAACACACACACACACACACACACACACACACACACACACACACACACACACATACACACATACACACACACACATGGTAGTAAACACACACATGGTAGTACACACACACACACACACACACACACACACACACGGTAGTAAACACACACACACACACACACACACACACACACACACGGTAGTAAACACACACACACACACACACACACACACACACACACACACACACACGGTAGTAAACACACACACACACACACACACACACACACACAGACACACACACACACACACTCACACACCAACACCGTAGTGAACACACACACACACACACACACACACACACACGGTAGTAAACACACACATGGTAGTAAACACACACACACACACACACACACGGTAGTAAACACACACACACACACACACACACACACACACACACACGGTAGTAAACACACACACACACACACACGGTAGTAAACACACACACACACGCACACGCGCACACGCACACACACACACACACACACACACACACACACACACACACACACACACACACACACACACACACACACACACACACACACATGGTAGTAAACACACAAACACACACACACACACACACGGTATACACACACAGTAGTGAACACACAGCCTGAGCAGTGGGCAGACATTTGTGCTGTGATGCCCGGGGAGCTGTTGGGGGTTTGGTATCTTTCTCAATGTTTGTTGAACCAACAACCCTAGGAGTCAAACTAGGCCACTAGGCCATGACTTCCCCAAACTACAGAACTACATTTCCCAACATTCACTGTGGTAGCACAAAACATGTCCTTTATAGTACTCAAAACGCTTTTTACTATGTTGGCAGGTTTTAATGAGAAATCTATATGATATGTGACAAAAACAATGATGTATGTACATTGTACATTTACCAATTCATAAAAATCAAGAAGCAAACAGATAGACACACCTGATAGGTCTCAGATTGTTTGATCTTAGACAATCTTTTCATGAATGAAGCCATTTTAAAAATATCTGCCACCATCTGATCAATGATGTCGTAGAAGTTGTCTTTCTTGGACAGGTCGAGTGAGGGGTGAAAGGTCATGTCGGAGGTCAGGGTCAGCTGGACTTCAAACAGAGGAGCGACACAGAGCACTGGATCTGTATTCTCCATTAAATACTGCAGCGAACATCTCACGGCACTGCAGAACCCTGAGAGAACCGTTCTGTCCACGTGTTCCGTGTAAGACTGCCACGAATCTGAGTTTACATCTGCACCCAGAAGAGCGGCATTATCCTGAACACACACACATTCCTCATCTTTAAAACATCTGAATCAAAAACTGTACAGAATGAAGCTCTTTGTTTATTTCTGAATGAAACACCTGCACAAGTTCATGGATCTTCTCTCCTGTCTGTGTGATGAGAGAATACTGACGGTGAAAGTTCTCCTCTACATCAGTGAGGTTGAGCAGGTTGCCACGGCGACCGGTCCTGCGTGTGATGCAGGCGGAGTTGCTGAAAACTCCCATCAGTCCCTGCAGCTTGTCCAAGTTGACCTTGCTCTTCTGCACACGCTCGGACACACCGCAAACCAGATCACGCGTGCTACGAGAACACATAACACGACGGGGGTAAGAAAAAAAATGTCATTGATTAAAAAGAGTAATAACAGTA
>CM065662.1:12737309-12739809 GCA_033220385.1 Triplophysa yarkandensis | reverse complement strand
CACTCCGGACACACAAACTTCTTCTCGCCTGAAAAACAAACGCAAAAGAATGAAAACCAAACACGGTCAAAGGTTTTTTAATGTGCTTGGGGATTGCCGGTGAATGTTATATTATTGTACCTGTGTGTGTTCTGCGATGACGCTGGAGCTCATCGCTGCGGGTGAATCTCTTTCCACAGTAGCTCCATGAACAAATGAAAGGTCTCTCTCCTGAGTGCCAGCGGAGATGAGCTCGCAGATGAGACGTCTTACCGTACACCTTACCGCACCCTGGGATATGACAAATGTGTTGCTTCTTCTTCCCCATACCTGACCCTCTGAAATGAAGAAACACACAATCAGAATAAAGTGTATTTGCATGCTGAAACCTGTTTTTCATCCTAAGCAAGTGTGCATTACCTTCCTCCAGCCTCTTTGCAGTTAGGACAGGTGCAGGCCACCCTACGCAGCCTCTTTCCCTCTTGGCTCCCCCCGTCCATATCATCCTCAACCATCCGGACACGAAGATGGGACAAATCACTGGTGTTCAGGGTGGAATTGGACCAGTCGTCTGATTCTGGTTCTTCTTTGATTTGGATATCTGTAAAGTAAGAGAGGGGTCTATGGTCTGTGCACAAGACCTCAAATCAATTTTTGCTTAACGAACATGACTGTAAATATAAGCAAATTCTCCGTTTTGTTTTGTGCGTTTAACATACCTGAATGGCCTTCTGTGTTCTCCTCTTGCTGATACTGACCAACAGAGTTGACCGTGACTGTCTGAAGGTTAGGCATCTGACCCACAACTCCAGTGGTGCCCGACTGGCCGATAGAAAGGGTCTGCACGGGGGCAAGGGTTATCTGAGGAGACGAGACACCGCCGCCTGCAGGCATCTGCAGATTCTGCAGGTTTTGAACTCCCTGAACCTGAAAGGTCTGCCACTGGATCTGCCCGGTTGGAGAGACGGTTTGCGCTTGGATCAAAAATGTACCAGCGTTTAACAGCTGCACGCTTTGTAGTGTCTGCGCTCCTCCATCAGCTGCCTGCGCTGGTAAAATCTGCACCACTTGCTCGCCGCCTGCAGCATGGTTCTGCTGGATATAGGACGGATCCTGTTGCCCGGCTGACACGGCGGTCGCTTGAGTGAGAACCCCGGTGCCATCTATCGTCTCGGGCAGAGACGTTGTCGTGGAAGAGGTGGTGGTTGGCACAAAGGCGTTGTTATTGAGCGACTCCGTGCATTTTCCGCCCGCGTTCTCGCTCTGGTTCTCGCTCGTCGCCGAGGTGGTACCGGTCATGATGAGCTGGCCGTCTGCCGTGACACTCGTGGCTATGGTCTGAGCACCGGCCAACCCCAGGGACTCGAGGTCCATGTTACTCAAGCTGTTTATCGGCACTAACGTGATATTCCCCGGCAGCCCCATGGGTACGTTGGCGACGACCTGGCCCTGAGCGCCAAAGCCCGAGTGTGCCAACGAGACGGTGGAAATCTGCTGCACGTGCCCCGTTTGACTCAACAGGCCCTGGAGGTCACTGGCGCTCGCCGCGATTCCTTGAGTTCCGTCCGGGAGGATGGCGATGTCTGCGCCCAGCGTGGCTCCATCTGCGTTGGCCGTTGCATAGCTTATTGCTCCGTCCGCCCCCTGGAGCTGGGGGATGACCTGGTACTGCACCCCGTTGGCACCGGTGCCGTCCACTCCGGCCGTGACGAAAACAGGCTGGGTCTGCCCGGCCATAGTCTGTAGCGGCACCACGTACTGCCCGTTGCTGCCCACCTGCACCACGGCCGTGTCGTCTTTACCCGAGCTCACGGGCGTCAGAACTTCCCAGCGGTCCGAAGAGCCCGTCAGCTGGATGGTTGTGAGGTCTGTGTTCTGCAAGAGAGCGAGAATTAAGCGGAATAAAACACAAAACTTGCGAGAACAGAACCAATGTGTGATATCTCAACAACATCAAAGACAACAAAGACCCCCACAGGAGCCCGAGGAGGGGGGTGAGGAGGGTGAGAGGGGTGCAGGTCTGTCCCGGCGGGCACAGTGCCCCCCCCCCCTCACGGACTGACCCGGGATCATCGCAGGTACGGCGGGTTAGGCGACTCTGTCCGACCCCACAATGGGCGGGTTTAAAGGGGAAGAAAGTGGGTGGCCGTACGAGCCGAAGGCGTTCGACTCTCTCCCCCCCGATTTAAACCGGAGTTCACCGAACCCCCGCGAGCCCACAGAAGGACGGGAGACCCAGTACCTGGTCCTGCGTGCCGGCGGCGGGCTGGAGGAAGTCTCCCTGACTGCTGTCCACGTCCAAGGCAGCCATTTCCTGCTGCTTCACCGGCTGTTCTGGGGCTACGGAGACACAGCGAGAGAGAAACTCAAAACACATTCATGCTCACCGAACTCCCACCTCGAAACGAGGCGGGGATTCGACACCGGAACCGGGCGCGCGGGTTGCCCGAGCGACGCTCTCATACAATGTTTACTTTGTTCGAGGCTATGCTAGCTGGCTAGCCGTTAGCGTCGCCGCTGA
>CM065662.1:12732309-12734809 GCA_033220385.1 Triplophysa yarkandensis | reverse complement strand
TGCAGCTTTTGTAGCAGTTAAGCCATTATGTTAATATCAACCATTAGCCAAAATAATCAAATAAAAAACATTTACACCACTGCGGTGCCATTGTGTTTTGAATGTTCCAGAGATCAAAACCTAGAACCGGTAGAGTTGCCAAATAAAGCTGCCCACAGGCCGTTCTGTATAGTCCCATCTGACTGACCTCCATGATGACATCACTTCTTCTTGGGCTGATTGGGTGTGTTGAATTTAAAGAAGATGATGTCACCATCCTCCACGGTGTAGTTTCGTCCCTGTTGTCTGTATTTCCCTGCAGACTGAAAGACATAACAAGATCTTATCACTTCAGTGTTTAAACGTCTCCGGAATTCTCTTAAAGAAGAAAGAGATTCTTACTTTAGCAGCATTTTCACTGCCCTCCTCTTTAAAGTCTACAAACTTCATGACTTCAGCCATAATGAATCCCTTCTCAAAGTCCGTGTGGATCTTTCCCAGCAGCCTGCGGAGCCTTTGTGCCTTTCTGTTAGGTGTTCAAACAAACAAATGCACATAAGAAGTGCTGAAGAACCAGAATGTGGATGCACAAAGGACTGTGTCGCTCACCCTGATGGTCCACGCACGGACTTCATCCGGTCCGGCAGTGAAGAAATACTCCAGCTGTAAGGCCGCGTACCCAGTCTTTATGATCTTAGTCAAAACACTGAAACAAATTGACAAAACGATTATACTGATCAAACCAGTTCAACCAAGTAATGAAAGCAAGCTGTAGCGGGTGGATACCTGATTTGCATAACCGCTGTGATTAATCTTAAACAACACACTTGTTCATCCAGCAGAGGGAAAAGTCATTGTTCTAACCTTTGTGTTTTTGTTCTCCTCACAATATTTCTGTTTTTCTTCATCAGTCATGTCCTGATATTTGCTCTCAAATCCTCCACTGAATGGGATTACCAGAGCACCTGGATCATGAGCATCTACCCACTCCTTTATCTTCACTAACCTATGAAAGAAAGTTAACACGGCATGTGTTAAAAAAAAATTCCAATAGAACGAAGAACTGTATCATCTGACCAACAAGCACGTCTCACCATTTATTCTTTTTCCTGATGTAATCTTTCTCCGACAGGTTTACTAAATAGATCATTGGCTTGGATGTCAGTAATAGATACTTATTCAAGACCTCAATCTGAAAAGGGAAAATATGATTTTAATTTAGATTAGAACTTAGAAAATTACAGACATTATTCAAACTCAATTTCAGAATAAACTATTCTTACCTCCTTGTCATTCCAGTCGGGGTAATAACGGAACGTGTTTCTTTTCATCCACAACCCATGACTTTACTTTACACATGATGTCCTGAGAGAGAGAATAAACAGTAAAAAGATACAATACAAAAGAGACATACATTTGCATTTGCATTTAATCATTAAGCTGACACTCTAATCCAATGCGATTTACTAATGAGATCTACAAAATAACCATTTAGAACAAGAGGTAACAGAGCAATGGTAAGTAAGACTTTTGCAGGTATTCTAGAATAATGGCATAAACGGTGAAACAATCCATTTTTAAAACTGTGATATGTAGTTAACTCACATATTCAGGTTTGAGTTTTTTGTCTCCTCCCCTGACAGCAGTTTTCTCAAGTTTGTCTATGATTGGAGCGATCATCTCCTCATCCTTCAGTCTCAGCTCCTCATGAATGATCTCCATATCTCTCACCGGATCAACATTGCCCTCAACATGAATGATGTCTTCATCCTCAAAAGCTCCTAACACACAAACAGATAATGTCCATGTACAATAGAAATGTATCCTTCAAATATACCTAATTTTAGATTTCAAATCTTAGATACTTTTCAAATTCTAGCCGTTGAAACTCTTCAGTGTTTCATCAGTAAGAAATAAAGGTGATGTACTCACGTGTCATGTGAAAGATGGAATCACAAGCACTGATGTGAGAGAGGAAGGCATTCCCCAAACCTTGTCCTGCATGAGCACCCTTCACCAATCCGGCAATATCCACCACGTTTAGAAACGCTGGAACCTTACTGAAGAGAAACTGAGGTTAAGTTCCGGGTCCAGAAGTTTTTTTAATTTATAGGACATTAGCTTTGTAACCATGCGGTGAACACCTGGCCGGTTTGTGGTACTGGCACAGGAAGTCAAAGCGATCGTCTGGAATGGGAACGCGGCTCTCGTTCGGGTCAATGGTGCAGAAGGGAAAGTTCTCAGCGGATGCTTGACTCTTGGTCAGAACATTGAAGAACGTTGACTTCCTGAAATAAACAAATCATATAGATGAGGTTTTGACATTTGATGACATTGAGATAAATGTGTGTCCGGCTGGAGCACGAAGCCACACGTGTGACACCCACCCAACATTGGGCAACCCAACAATTCCAATTTTCAATGAAGTCCCAAAGCGTCCAATCAGGGGCGGTTGTTTTGGTCCATCTCCCTTCTTTGGAGGCATCTGTGAAGAGAAACACTTTGATTTAAATGAAATATA
>CM065662.1:12711775-12731809 GCA_033220385.1 Triplophysa yarkandensis | reverse complement strand
GTGTCGTGTGTGTGTGTGTGTGTGTGTCAGTGTGTGTGTCAGTGTGTGTGTCAGTGTGTGTGTGTGTATTGTGTGTGTGTGTGTGTGTGTGTGTGTGTGTGTGTGTTGTGTGGGTTTTCCTCTTGTTCTGATGCCACCTGCATCATTTCTGCAGTGAAGCTCGCCCTCAGATGAATGCTCAGATAACTCGGGTTGCATAGAGACGCTGTAAGAGCTTTTGCTGCTCGTCATAAATATTTCTGCAGCTGTAAAGCCATCATTATTCATGCCACACAGTGGGACAAATGAAGCTCTGATCGTACACGTGATTAGATGTTAACCTGAAAAATTTGCTTGGTTAATGAAACTCATTTTGCTGGTCAAAATGCTGTTCAGTTTTAATACATTTACATTTATAAATTTGACAGTTGCTTTTATCCAAAGTATCTTACAGTATTATACATTGAACATCTATCATAGCAAAGTAAACAGGGGTAAGATGTCTTCAAGAACACTTCAGTTATTATCTGCTGACACTGAGATTCAAACTTCTAATTAAAGTCCAACTCTCTAACCACTAGAACACAACTGACTGCTACGTCCTTGGCAATATCAGGTACAGGGACAGAACTGATTTGTTGTCAGGTGTACACACACACACACACACACACACACACACACACACACACACACACACACACTCACTGTGAACACACACTAAGAGCAGTGGTCAGTCACGCTGTGGTGATCAGGGAGCAGTTTGGAGAACAGTGTCTTTACTCAAGAGATTTATCTCCATCAGGATGTTTGTGGTGGAGGAGAGTGCTGTTCTTCACGTCCTCCATCTACAATCCTTGCTGGTACCGAGTATCCAACCAATAACCTTAGTATCATGAGTCCAACACTCGAACCACCAGACCACAACTGTTCAGTCAAGTGTAGTAGAGTAAATCAGTTATAGAACGTTAGATCAATATATAGCAGAGAGTACTACAGTGCTATGACACAGAATACTTCTGTTGAACATCTCTTCATGTACAGCCGCAGAATTATCATCGATGTTTCTAATATGACAGGTGTGTGGTACATTATATGACATGTGCTTAACCTCAGAGGAAGTTCTGATCGTTGTAGTCTGGGACAGAGGAAGATCTGAATTATTGATGTACTGTCATCAGTTCTCATCAGTGGATCAGTCTGCTTTAATGTTGTCATCTCAGATTGAACTTGCACTGGATTCTTTCATTATTAAAGGCAGAAAGTCGTACGTCAATGTGTGTGGAGAAGGTTGTCCTGATCTGACCTGTTTAAAACAACAAAACATAAGAGTCACGTACAGTATATATATATATATCTCTCTTTTATCTCTTTTATATATATATATATATATATATATATATATATATATATATATATATATATATATATATATATATATATAAGAGATATATAGAAGTTAATATGTGATGTTGGATTGAGATAATGCAGATGATGCTTCAGTATGTCTTAGAGCAGAGCTTTTGGCTTTCACTTAACTAGTAGACAATGAAATATACATAGTTTCTCTATAATATCTATCTATATACATCTATACAGTATCTTTGGTTAATTGTCTGTATCATGCGTTATTATATGTCACAAGATTAAATTTAAAGTGCCTAGTAAAGTAAGGCACATTTATATTATATTATGTTAATTTTCATTCATGATTTAATAAGCACGTGCAGTTTGCTTATAAAAACAGAGCTGAGAATTAGAGTTTTGTTACAATGTTTCAATCTTCTCTTCTTTACACAGCTTTCAATGAAACCTTTTCTTACTGTGTTTATATTTACAAGATTAGAAGAGTAAAATAAGAACTATCATATCTTATTATCTAATATTAAAAATCAATATTCGTTTATTTTATTAATAATAAGTAGCAATCTGCAAAAATCTGTTTATTTTTTCGCATTACATAAAAGAAGGTGTATGGACACAAAGTCACAGACATTTCTCAAAATATCTTTTTATGTTTCATGCGGGTTTTAAATATATGTCAATGAATAATAACAGAACGTTTTTTTTTGACGGAGCTAGCACTTTAGGATGTAAACGCACTACAACTACATCCAGTTAAATGATTTCAGGGTATCACAATAAAGCTCAATACAGTTACAGTTCAACCAATTTTAATAGTCCAACACACAAATATTTGGTGGTGCATAAATAGTTTTTTATGCCCGGCTGGTGCAGCTGCCCCGGGTCGTGCTGTGCTCTATATGTGTGTGTCAAGTCTATGATAGCCCGTGAAAAACAGCATCTGTCTTTAGGACAGATGTGGACAGGCAGCGCTTGCGTAACTTTGGAGCAATTCGTGTTTATGTGTGAGTAGGTTCTAGAGGTTTGGTTTAAGGTCTACGAGGATCACTCAGTGACACATTTTCCCACAAGCTCCACACGCACGCACGCACAAACACACACACACGCACACACATACACACGCATGCACACACACCCCTATTTCAAAGCCAGCCCTTCCTGGATCTTGCCTACACATGTATGCTGTAGGTTTATTTTGCTGTAAAGGACATGTGAGTGTGATGTTGTTCCTCCCAGGCGGCTCTTCGCAGGAGCTCTTCATGTCCATTTGCTTTGACCAAACGCTCAATGCTGGGCCAGTTGGAGGTGTAGAGGCTGAGGTCTTCCAGCTGTGTAAACTTTAAACCCCCCTCATGATTTTGGGTCTTTTATCTCTGCTGCTATCCTCCATCAATGTGGACAGTTTACTGTAAAGCTCTCACTGCATCATTGTTCAGTTATACACATAGTATTCAGAGAAAATGTACAACGCTCACACTGGGCAAGCACCCTTACATGCATATGTAAAATTATGTACAGAAATATGTATTTGGTGCCAATACTGTACCTTTAAGGTAATGTGCAATCCGCCTCTTTTTTCTGACAGTACACTTTAACTCTTCAGTCTTGAGTGAATGGATGACTTGTGAATGGTTAGCTGAAGCCCTCGGGCCGAACGGGAATGAACAGTGGGAGACCTCTGGAAACATGAACATGGTTTGGGGCAGTATTGTGGCCGAAACGCAACTGCAAGACTTCACAATAACTAGCTATTAAGAAACATAATTAAAGGTTAATTCTGCCCATTATTAGCTTGCAATTAACCATTTAGTTTTTGAGCATTTATTAAATCTTGTTAATGGTAGTTCATGGTGCATTTAGTAATGTTACTAATGAAATTAACATAAAGTAATATGAATAAATATTTATTTTAAGTTTTATCCAAATGTTGTTTTATTTAACAGTTTTCAGTTGTAGCTGTGTTCTACTGGTCTTGTTTATGGAATGGCTCTCGACAAAATCCTGCACAACTATTTTGTCTCGGTCTTAACTGCTTTTGATGTGTCTCAAATCACACATATGGTGGCCGGTCAGAAGACTATGAGCTAATAAATGATGGGCCGACTGTTTCATTTTCTGTTCCTTTAAATAAGCCCAGAATAAAGGGCACAATTCAAAACTAAATGATTTTCTAACAGAGGTGTGTTTAGACATATAAAGAGTAACACACAAGTTATCGTACAATAAGTATTGTGAAACTATACATTTGACAACAAGACTCCCTTTTACTTTGAGGCACATGAGCAACATCAAGTGACATGTGAATACAGTACTTAATGTTAGTCCATGGTGCATTTACTAATGTGCGTGCGTGCGTGCATGTGTGTTCACTGGTGTTTGTGTGTTCACTACTGGATGGGTTAAATGTATGGACTGAAATTTGAGTGTTGGTCACTATAATTGGCTGTTTGTCACATCACATTTCAACACAGGTTCTCTTTTTACCCCCTTCTGCACTTCACAAAGTTGAACATTGGATGTAAGGCATTGGGCCCAGGTTTCTAAGTCTGAATAATGAAACATTGATAAAACTCTTAATTTACCTGACTGTTTGTTTGAAACAACACCACACATGTTATAAAATGATCAAACTGGTTAAACGGGAGCAGAAGGGGAGACATTTCAGAGCAGTGTTTGAGAAACTCCTCATTATTTCTCTGCTTTTCTGTGAAAGGCCATAGAGTCACACAAGACTGAAGAGAGCAGCTTGATTTAAAAATTTGAATGTCATGTCAAAACACTCTAGAAGATACTTGGGTTGATTTGCTGGTCAGAGATCAGAAGGATCTGTTTTTAAGGTTTTATTACCAGAGGTGTCATCTTGCAGGTCCCGTGCACTAAAACCTTTTCTTTTGAGACTGATTGAAATAGCTTTTGGCCAATTCTGCACCTATATGACACACATTTAAGTTCCTACTACTGCCTTGACCGGTTCTTTACAACACTTATTTGAGCAAGTGCCAATGTGTTTGTTCTCCTTCATGTTCTTCAAGCCATTACTTGCAATTGTGAAAATCCCCAGCAGACTTACTCGTCTTTAAAGAATCTCTTGATATTTTCTGCAGGTTAAATGTGATCATATAAGCCTATGGGTTTGCACAATTTGTAAAATATTAGAGCACAGATCTTCTTTTTTTGTCTTTTGATTTGCACCGTTTCTAAAGCATTTCCTAAGAGGTTTAGCGAGTGAATAAATATATGTTGTAATCGTGAGATCTCTCGAAAAATGTGGTTGCTTTCGTAATTAACCATATGCAAGTTAATTTCTTCTGTAATTCTGTGGAAGACAAAAAGATGTGGCACCCGTTTACAAAAATAACAGTTGTTCTTTTGTGTTAATGGTTTGAAATGACATGAGGGTAAGTAAATGTAAATGATGACAGAATTAGCATTTTTGGGGGAAATAGAATTGTGACAATAACTCTCCAACCATGGGTTATAACAATGCAGCAGTTTTGGGTGAAACAGCTCAGCATAGGTTGATAAATCTAAATCATTATTTGAAATGATTCAATATTAACCGAAATATAGTTTATTTGAAGAAAGAGCAATATTAAGAATTATTGAAAATGATCATGCTTTAAAAATCCATTAACACTTGATATTATTAAAAAGTCAATTAATTTATCAACATAATGTACCTCTCTCTTCCTTTCTTTTATTATAGGTCCTAGAATATAGAATGTAGAATCAGAAACAATTCAATAGTCAGTAAAGTCAGTGACTTATGGATCTAATAAACTTTACATAGTTAAATTAATAACTTAATTATTATTCGTTTATTCATTTTGTTTCAGTTCCACTTGAGTATTGTGATCAGATCTGTGTACCGTGAACTGTATTTACTCTCCTGAAGTGATACAGAAACAAATATCAGACATAAGTCTCATTTCTCTATGACTGATGAGGCACACAGGATGGGCTCCATAACCTCCAAATGATTCAATATAGACATCTTAATATAAATAGATTGCCTAACATGTTATTGAAAGAGGATGGTTTTATTCTATCATGTAGTATGAATTCGGGATCTTGTATTAGTTTTATTTGAAACCAGCTGGGAAATTGCTTTGTCTAAAGTGAGGCTGAATATCACTGTCTGGTGCTCACAGTTCAAGGGGCCATGAAATGTTTAAACATTTGTAATTAAACTTTCTTTATTGGTATTGCCTAGTATTCTGACAGTTTTGGATATCTTGATCAAAAAATGTCATTAACTTTTGGTGTATTGAGATCAGTGTTACAACAGCTAGCACTGAAGTTAAAGTAAGATTAAAAATAAAAAATAACTCATAGGCATGTGAATTCAAACCTACAAGACTTTCTTTCTTCTGCAGAACACAAAAGAAGATACTATGAGAAATATTTGTAACAGCAGTGGCACCTATTCACTTTTAATGTGAGGACACAAAACCTATCCAAGTGCCAGTAACCAACATTTTTCAAAATATCTTCTTACGCTTTCTGCCATACAGGTTTGAAATCATAAATGATAACACAATTAAAAATTTTTGGTGCACTATTGTTTTAAAAACAAAAGAGTAAAAGTGAAAAAATGAAATACATAGTTTAATGTGATAAGATGAGTCACAAGCCTGGGGCAGATTGCAGTGTTGCTTTACAACCTTAAATAGCAAAACTTTCAACACAATATACAGGCTCATTTGGGTATTTTCCCACTGTCACATTTTTCTTAGTTTTTATCACATGTAACCCAAGTTGTAGAAATATCTTCCTTAGTATAAATCATTTAGTAATAACTAGGCCAATGGACCCTGTTGAATGATATGTATGGCTTCTTTTACACTTCAGCTCAGTTTTGATGAAGACAAGTGTTTGTTCTGTATCAGCACCCTTCACACAGCTGTGGTTGATGTTTATATCCTCAAAATGCCACTGCGCTAAGGCCACTAGTGACAGACAGGACCGATATAAAAGGATTGACAGGACCCTTTCTTAGCTTGACCTTGTTTCCCTTTAGGGCCTGATAGAGAAGTGGACAGTAGTATCCTCCCGGTGGCCTCCGGAGGAAACAGGGACCGGGATACTGCCGGGCCAAAACTAAAAATACCAGCGGTGCGTTTGAGTCACACGGTAGCCTGAGCTTCCTGTTTTCACTCTCCCATATTTACTTCCCAGTGAGATAGAGGGATGTATGAAATGATATCAAGACATTCTGCTTATGCTTATCAGTGATGATTTCAACAGAAGAGAGCTGAGAGTATCCTGGCTTTGGTTCTGTACAGATCACATGCTTTATCTGAGCTCACTTAAGTTTGACACTCTCAAACAATTCTTATATAGTGTAAATACTTACTATGTAAATTAAACTATAGCCATTATTATATATTAAATTAGGGTTTCACCCCAAAATAACAATTATGTCATCATTCATACTAATGTTATATGAAACTGTATATGACTCTTTCCCATGTGGAACATAAAAGATGATATTTGGAGAAATGTCTCCAAAGGGTTTTGTATTCATGCAATTTAAGTCAACAGAGTCCAGTGTTGGAAGGTTTTCAACATTCTTTAAAATATCATATTTTGTATTGTGTGAAGGAAGTCATGAGGGTAAGTGATAAAATATTTTTAATAACCCTTAAATGAATGTTCTGTACTCAGAGTCACATGTCTTCACAACATGTGATTATCCATCGCCATGTCATTAATACTTTTGTAGTCAACCTATCAGTCCCTTACTAATGTCTGATAAACCAAAATAGCTAATTTCAACAATACAAACTGTGATTGATTGCTTTATTTGTCAGTCTGATAGCACTTCCTGTCTGTTTAGGCTGTTCTAGAAAATAACGGAGTGATAAGTGATAGTTCTCCCGAAAATGAAAATAGAACGTGTAGAACAGTTCTTGGAAATTAACTACCATAGTAGGAAAAATTATAATTATAATTTTGTTGTCTTACATTCTTCAAAATATCTTAATTTTGGTTAGTCAAAACAAATAATGTATAGAATATTTTTCCTTTCAATGGGATCCAAGAACTGTTTTGTTATACGCATTCTCTCAAATATCTTAATCTTGAAGCATCACTGAATTGTTTTGTTCATGTCATGGGTCATACCATGTAATAAATTTTTTAACAGAATCTAATCATGGTAAGTCTCGGGACACAACTTGGGAATACAGGTGTGAACAGAAACATGTCTTGGAGGTCCGCCACACACATTTGTAAATACCAGGGGACTGAAGTTTAAAACAGAATCTTACCTGAAGATGTCTGCCTGAAACCATTCATTTAGTTTAATTCATTTATTTATAATAGATTTAAGCTGCTATAGAGAAACAATGTGTTGAATAAAATCTGTTCTGTTACTTTAACATCCAATTAGATTTGTTGATTGTGTCCATAAAGACTTTGGTCTTAAATAGATAATTATATAGAAGAGCATACATGAAGGCTTCTTTTGTTTCTGTGAGATCATCTTCTTACATTTACATTTATTCATTTGGAATAAATTTACGCTTTTATTTAAAGTGACTTACAAGTATTATTCAGTGCTCAATTATCACTGTAGAGTAAACAGGGATAAGATGTCTTCAAGGTCACTTCAGTTATTATCTGCCGACACTGAGATTCAAACCAACAACCTTCTGATTACAAGTCCAACTGTCTAACCACCAGAACACAACTGACACACAACTGACCACACAACTGAACACAACTGACCTTTAGTACATTTCTAAGGAATGGGTTTTACTGAAGTTGACAGATGAATGAAATCGGTCTTGTGGTCATCTAGGACGGCGTGATTTGAGTTTGCACTCATGTGATATAATCCCGGACTTCTTTTTGCTCCCTAAGTACATTTACATTAATGTAATAATGTCGTTCAGGAAGGGAATTACAAGATGTGAAGTGTATGACTGATCATTTGTGCTTACAACTGTCCCAGAAATTGAATGGCTTTGTAGAATTTTCCCAAAGACAGATGTGTATATACAGCATATACAGTAAGGTTACAGCATTTCTAGATTTATTGTCATCATTCCAGTTCCGTTTCTGTTGAGTTACAATGAAACCAAGCCTAAAAGTGACAAAAAATCATCAAAATCCTGGCAGCATGACAAAACACATGAACTGGGATGAAAATGAAAAACTGTTGCAGGCTTGTTTAATTTATAATATTTGGGGTCTGTAAAATACGGAGCATATTCTTCATCCTTCTATATATATATATATATATATTCTTGTTTGTTTTTTAAATATATTTAGAAATGTCTACTCTTAGATGCAGTTACTTTGGCTGATCTGAGGGCAGACTGACAAATGAAGTTACATTTTGTGAAAAGTGTAAAAGACACAGGTAGTTTCCATTGTCTGTTCATTTGATCACATTGCTTAGTTGTAGAAGAGTTCAGCTATATTAAAGAGATGTAACTTGTGATGACAATCAGAGCAGTCATAAAGAAGTCTAGAGAGACAAAGAGACAGAATGTATGTCAGGAATGCTTTTAACTCTGGGTCTCAGATTAGAAATACGGCTGTCGCCACTTGAAATATAAACTAATGCACATACCGAAACTTGTAAACATGTTAACACACGCATACTGGCACTGAAATGTCGTGCAACAGTAAACATGTTTTGTGTACAACGTATTGTGAATCCAGGTCACAATCCATCCAAAATACAGGGTGATTAATATGGAAAAAAGTAATGATTTGACATGATAAAATAAGATAAACTGAAAGCTTTTCTTCACCATCAAATGTTTTGTCTTAAAAGATATTAAAGAACATACTCTTACATCATTTACTTACTCTCATGTCATCACAAAAATGTACAGCTTTCTTTCTTCTGAAGAAAGCAAAAGAAGATATTTGGAAGAATGTCAGGAAACAAATTATACAAAATTGACATCCATTGTATGAACAACTTGGTATTTCTCAAAATATTTCTGTTTTGTGCGTGCGTGTGTGTGTATGTGTGCGTGTGTGTGTATGTATGTGTGTGTGTGTGTGTGGGGTTGTGTGTGCGTGCCTGCATGCGTACGGGCGTGCGTGCGTGCCTGTGTGTGTGTGTGTGTGGGGGGGGGGTGTTTGTGTGTGTGTGTGTGTGTGTGTGTGTGCGCGCCTGTGTGTGTGTGTGTGTGTGTGCGTGCGTGCGTGCGTGTGTGTGTGTGTGTGCGAGTGTACTGTATTGAATGTGTTTGTTTCAGTGGGGTCTCAATTAGCTGTGAAGTGTGTCTGGTGTGTGTCAGCTCTTTCATGAACACACACTCAGCAGACGGTTGTACACAGTGTCATCTGAGATATAAAACACAACATGTCTCTGTGTTCTGCCCTTCCAGCTGAAGCCTCTCTCACCGTCTACTGCTTTATTCTTTATTCACTTATTTGGAACATTTCTCTTTCGCCCGACATTTATTCACTTTTAACAACATTGATGTTATTTCTTCATTTTGATTTTCAAGATTCTTAAACTACAAATGAGGTAAAATACACCTCAACCCAAGACCATTATACTTAAACACTCTCACACAACACACAGTCTTGGGTTGAGGTGGAAGTGGCTGTACATTAGCTGTCTTTATGTCAATGATTGACAGGGATGAATAAACATCCTTTTTGCCTTTTTTCAAGTTTGTACATTCACAGGTCATGAAGAGACGTACACCAATAGGGCTACAGAGTTTTATGAGGTCATGTTAAGCTTTTTAAAATTCCTCTGTGGTCACACATTTAACACTTCTTTCCTGTGATTTTTCCCCTGTGTTAAAAAGCTTGAATTCATTAAGTATATACAGATACATTAATATGCAAATAGCAAAGAGATGTCATTTCAAACAACATAAACTGTCTTTAATCAAAGGTTTACAATGAATTATTTGTACATATTTATTATCATAAAATTTTACTGCTGTTTATGAAAACACTTGGAGGTCCCTCGAAATATCTTATATATTATATCAGTTTATCTAAACACACGGGGTCCTGATAGATATGGAGCGGGATGGCATGAAAATGAGAGAGCGAAAATTTGCCAACCAGGGTTTTTTTCTTGTGCATTTCTTGTGTAGTTTTGGGTGTATGTGTGTGGCAGATGTCATAATAGGAAAGCAGCTTCATTGCTTCTGCAAAAATCTCATCTGTGTACTGTGTATACAGTACATTGAGGAACATTTAGATGATATCTTCAGCTCACAGTTCCTCTCCAATGGCCTTGTGTTTAGTCCTTTGTCCCTGACTGGGGTGTAAATGTGTGTCGAGCAATGGGGTTATTGCATTTCTTCAGCACAATTAAACTACTACTAATACTACTACTACTAATAATAATAATAATAATTATCACACATTCAGTTTTTACATTTATTTATTTTCACATTGACATTTTTTTTTACTCTTGATTATATTTTGTTTTTTTATGTTTGTGTTTTTTATTTTGCAGAATACTAGAACATTGTCATCAGTGTGGGTCATGAGGTCAAAAATGAAGCTTTTCCATTTTTGTGGCAGCACTAATGGTCTTTCTTTGGAAAGAAACATATTCTTTAATTGTATTTCTTTGTTTTCTACAAATTAGTAATTTACTTTGCAGGGCATTACAGGTCAACATAAGTGCAAACATTTCCATTGAGATTGTTTTTCAAGTAGACATGATGTGTGCACAATCTCAAACATTCCCCCAGTCTCTTCCTGCTGCGACGAGCTGCTATATTTGGTGTGTTGCAGCACCTGCGGGATGCAGAGCGTTCAGAGATCAGCCTCAGAATGACATCACAGGAAGCGAAAGGAAGGGAGAAGTTTGTGGGGTCATTCTTTATGACAAACTCAAAGTGTCCTGTGGTGGATTTTTCTCAACATCAGCCAATCAGAAACAAATTCCTTATATCCAAAATATGTTTTAACCGCATTCTTGTATCTATGAAAACTGATTCATTCAAACAGGAAGAAACCTGAACAGCAGCCCTAGTGCTTGCAAAGACACATTTTATTGGTTATTTATTAGTTATATTTCTAAATTCATACATTGTGCAACTTGTGAGTTGTTAACATGAAATTTTTTTGGAAGTTCTTGTATTCTGCTGTATTTAAAAGAGGAACGTGGTTAAATTGTGTGATAAAATAAAAAGGCTAAGGCCATCTTACGCTTCAACTACTGTTGTGGCAATATAACATGAAAGGTACTAAAGGACATTTTTACCCAAAAAGATACATAAACTGTTGGCCAGCTTTAACTTTGGTGTTGTATCTGTACAACAGAAGTCAATCGGGACCAATAGTTTTTGGTTAGAAACATTCTTCAAAACGTCTTCTTTTTTCCTCTGCAGAACAAAGTCCTTCAAGTTTAAATTTTAGAATGATGAGTAAATGGTGACAGAATGGTCACTTATTCATTTCTTAATTTACAAGACAAAATGATAAATTGCAATTTTTAACTAATACTTAAAACAACTAAAAATAACAAAAAAGCAATGTATGTTTTTTTATATCACTGAAAAATAAAACAACACCTTAGACAGTTGTATCTTGTACAATATAGGCAGAGCTGAACTTAATGAATGTGTAAAGAATCTCAGCTACTGTACTCTGTTTCCCGCTAGTTTTTGGTTATGGGTGTGATATTCACATGAGATTCTATAAGTGCACTTGCAAGCATTTTTTTTTGCACTGGTGCATCCTGTGTAAAACCTGTCGACTGCTCTAACATGATACAGCTCGCCTCTAACCCGACTCCCACACACATCCTCATTCTCTCTCATAGCTTGTAGAAATCTCTCCACTCATCCTCACATCCTCCCTCTATTTCCTGCTGTGATCTGGTTTTGATGGAGCAGTCATTGGGCCGTCATTAGCTGCTGAGGGGAGAACCGCTTCTAATACAGAACGGGTCATTTCAGCCTCAGCACAAATCCTCACAGAGCTCACGTTCACATCATGCTGTTTCCTCTCCCGCTGACACAGAAGCATGACACAGAAGCATTCTATTTGCTTCATTTTGACCATGTTAGAGTGATTATTTTCTTATTTTTAAAAATGTTGGTAACTGAAAAGTGGTGCCAGAAACGCTGGTGTCCATATATTGGATTGAAATGGATACCGTCGCTGTTCAGTTACCAACCTTCTTCAAAATATCTTCTTTTTTGTTCTGCTATCATTAATGTTTGAAAAGACAAGAGATGGAATAAATGGCTTTCATTTTAGGTGAACCATCTATTGAAGGATCAAAAGGTTATGGATGTTCTAGTCTTCCATCTGTAAACTCGTTAAGTTTATCTTTCATTTAACTTGCGTCCTTGTTGTGAATGGGTCCTCAACCAAGACTGTTGCACATCTTAAAAATACATCATATAATTCATAACATACAAATATGAATTTAGTTGTTGTTTTTGAGTTGTGTGTTGGTACATTGGTTTAGTTTTCATGGAGCATGGCCCGAGATCAGCAAACATTTATAAAGTTTTCTGTTCATGCTGCTAAAACGTTCATGTTTTTTTCTTGCAGATAGACTTGGAGCCAGAGGGAAAGGTTTATGTCATTATTGACTTGTCTGGATCATCAAGTGAAGGTAAGACAACAGCTTTGAGATGATCTCATGATTATCTTACACATCATTTAAATGCAGAAATCATGTTTCTGAAAGCATTATCCTTAAAAATGATTTCCCATGAACACAAACTGCACAGAAGTGTTGACTCAGACAAGAGGTTATAAACTGTGACGGGGTTTAATGAGGCCATAAGGGACATTCGCATTGCAGAAAACTCTCATATAGTTCCAAAAAGGATTTGCTGGAAGTTCTATCTTTTTACAGTGTTTGCAGCACAGGAACAGACCAAAACTTTAGTTTGGGGACGCCTTTTAGAGTCTAACCCAGTTATAAATCTAAAAGTGACACTAGCGAGATTGAATGTATGACATAGTACAGACTTTTCCTCTATTATCCTCTATTTTGTGTTGCTTATATCTCTTCATTACAACCCTTTCATTACAAAACACCCCACGGAACACCAAAACACAACTCCCGCTCGAATGTCTTTCAATGTTTTATGTGTTTGAATGCTGCGCTGCCCGCTGGCTCACATCCTCCCAGAGTTTCTAATGTCAGTGCCAATGCAACCGAGAATAAATCTTAGATCACAAATGTACTTGCTGAGAAAGGGTCTATGGAAGGACAGTTTTGGTTTAAATGGTTTTAGCAAGAAACTTTAACATCCTAAGGATTTTTATATTGGCACAAAATGTTTTTAAGACAATAAAAAAGCTAAGAAAGAGATGTCTTTTAAAGAACATTTGACTAATCAATTCTTTGTCTAACTAAATATGGTTCTTAAAGGAAAAGTTCACCCAAAAATAAAAGCTCTATCATCTTTGCTTATTTACATCATTTACTTTGATCAAATCTGTATATATTTCTTTGTTCCGATGAACACAAAGAAAGACATTTGAAAGAATTCTTGTAACCAAACTTTTCTTCAATACTATTGACACCATAGTAGAAGAAAATACTTTTTTCATATTTTTATTGTTCTGTCGGACACAAAGTAAGATATTTTAAAGAATGTGGTCATTTTGATTAGGTTCTGTATTTTTTCTACTATATTAGTCAGTGGGGCCCAAGAACAATTCGGTTGTTAGCATTTATTCAGATGTCTCTGTCTGTTTTTAAGCAGATAAAGAAATTTTAACAGATTTAGATTTTTGTAATTCATTTCAGCATTTACATTTGTGGGTGGACTTTAAATGGTTCTTCTGCATCATCCCTGTATAGAAACTGTATGATACATATATATTCAGTATTCTGAAGCAAACGTGTGAACTTTCAAAGCCAAAGAACAGAGTTTTGTTCAGTTTCTATCGGACTCTGTTAGAGAGTCCTTTGATTTTTGCCTTCAGTTTTAATACGTGATCACTGGACTTCAGCTTAATTCATGCTAGACAATCACTCAAATATTCCCCGATCACTGACATCATTCCACTGTTTTATTACTGAATACAGATCAGAGATGGTTCACTTCATGTCTTCTCCCCTGTCTTAAACACTAATCTACATTCTTCATGTCAGTCTACATCTACATGTGCATGTCATGTTACTCATACAGTGTTAGTGATGTAAGCCGGAGATTTCTGAATAATTTGTCCTGTCGGTTAAAAGGTTCAGCATTGCTGGTCACCTGCATCATGTGTTAATGTTTAAAGTTAGCTTGCCATTCCCTATACATACTTTATGTAGGAGAGGGAAACTACAAGTTTATGTGACTCATTTCAGTGCTCATAATCACTGTTTGCATCAGGAAGTGAATACTTAACATTTCCTCCGTCTGAAAGCTCGATGAGTCATCAAAGAGTGTCAGAAAACAAGCGTTTGCCAAACCATGCTTCATTTTTCTGTTTCATAGATTTCAGTGAGAAAAGAAATGCCAAAAAGTTGTCACATCGATTTCAAGCATGTCCTGTGTGTTGACCTGTATAAGGGGACATTCTATTTAAAGGGCCCTTGAGATCAGATTTTTGAAACTTATTGAATTTGACATTTGACGTGTTGAACATGTGCAGATGTGCAGCTTTCCTCTGCAGTTTTCTGGTGAAAATCTGATACGTGCACACATCGGCTCTGTATTGGCCATCAGATGTATCGGATTTGCACACAAAGACGCTTTGGGGTCGTTTTTTGACTGATCAATTGGTCTGTTGGAAACTGATCCTAGGCCAGACAAAATGTCACATGATTAAGTAGAAAGTAGTGCCAGGGTCTCTTTAGGGAAACTGGCACATCAAACCACAGGCACTAGATCAATTCACATATTGCTCACTCAGACACTCTTCGGTCAGACAAGACAGATTGGGCTGTTTACATGCATCTCGGAGACGTCTCAGTGATTGTATAACATGTATCACAACACTACACATTGTTTATATTTTTCCTGTATTATAATAATATCAAAACGATAAGATATCAACAAAAGAAATTATGGAAGAAATCCAAACTATGAAATTGCAAAGGTATGCATAAATATGTACAGTTTTGTTTTGACACATACACACATAAAAATAAATGTGCTGAACAGTATTTTGAGAGCAATGCCATAGAACATTCAGTCAATATTATTGAATAATAGATCATGTTGTCTAACCATATCCCCACACATTTCAGATAAACACAATTTTTAGCAGCTATGAAACATATCAGCTTTGTGTATTTGTTTTCATAATTTTAATTAATTTTAAACTTCAGTTTACCAGGACGAAATTTGTGAGATATATTTAAAGAAATAGTGAAATTTCAAGTTGTTTCAGTCCTGTAAAAATGTTTGTATGAACACAAAGGAAGATATTTGTAAGAATGTTTACAAGTGAGAATTTTGAGGCATCAATGACTTCCATTGTAGAAAAAGTATTGTATATGATTTCTGTTCTTTTGAACTCAAAGGAAGATATTTTAAGAATTTAGGAAAACAAACTATCCTGTAGAAACTTTGACTTCCATAGTAGTCTTTTTTCCTACCAGTATAGTCAATGGTGACCCAAAAAATAACATGTAAAGAAACTTTCACTAAAATATCTTTACAGATTTGTAACAACCAAAAGTTATACAAATGATTAATTTAAGTTATGGATAATTTCTGGGTCAATTATTCCTTTAATTTGTGTGTACAGCATCTAATAGGATTCTTTAATGAAGATGTGTTTTGGGTGACTGGATAACAAAATGTTTTGTGTTTCAGTAATATCTGATTCATGCCGTGTCATTTATTCGATGGTGAAATTTAAGCGTGTGGCACTTTAATGCTTTGTTCTCTTAGTTTTCTTCTAAAAACAGATCATCATGTTCCTGGAACTGTATTTCCAAGAGAAGACTCCACGCGTCTGTTTTATTGTTTGTAACCCATAATAAATAAGTTGATTAAGCTTATAATCCAAATCCCAACGTGAGCGGTTATTTTATTACTAAGTTTTGTTTATAAATCTTCAAACACTACAGTACTGTATTTACAGTGCGTGTTGGAGGTTATGGACTCTTTGTGGGTGTCTTTTGGAGGTTGTATAAAACCTCTCTCAGTTTGTTTGTCTACTATCGACATGTTGCCAGTGTCCAAGCTCTTAAAACATACACATGTAGCTCGCAACCAATGGCCTGAAGTGACCCGAGCGTGACCACAGAGACTCAGTTATTGATAAATCAATAATGAGTTAGAACAAAACCTAATGTTGAGACTTATCCCTAATGTTGTCAAAGCTTATGAGAACCACATAAGGTCACACTTCAGGCATCAGGATTCATGAGAAGAGTTTCATAGATGAGTGTTGATGGAGAGATACAGAGTCAAATTTGCCACATGTGGAGACATCAGACTGAGATCACTTTAGTGTAGCCGGAGCCTATATTAACTTTTAGTGTGTAATGTATCTGCATTTCTTAAAAAAACAGGAAAAGCAACGGTCCAGGTATGCACAGTAGTGTGTGTGTGTGTGTGTGTGTGTGTGTGTGTGTGTGTGTGTGTGTGTGTGTGTCTGTGTTTGTGTTTGTCTGTGTGTGTGTGTTTGTCTGTGTGTGTGTGTGTGTGTGTGTGTGTGTGTGTGTGTGTGTGTGTGTGTGTGTGTGTGTGTGTGTGTGTGTGTGTGTGTGTGTGTGTGTGTGTGTGTGTGTGTGTGTGTGTGTGTGTGTGTCTGTGTGTGTGTGTGTGTGTGTGTCTGTCTGTGTGCGTGCGTGCATGTGTGTTGTTGGACTGTCTGGCTGCCTTGTGTCAGTTCTGCTCAACATCACATACAGACACTCAGGTACAAAGACACTGGACACAGACATGCTGGAGACAAAAGATCAAGTGAGACCCACACGAGACGGTCATGGATCTTTTAATCGAGCCGTTCCACGATGAAACAATAAACATAACAGTTGTAAATCCAGCGGTGCTTGTTACACACTTATAAAGCTGTGTAATAATGTCTACTGCGATGAATCAATCAGAGCTTGCGTCTTTATATTCCAGCACGAACAACTGCTCCACAATCACATCTCACATTGATTCTTTCATGTAAAGAAAAACCTTTATTTAAATTTTCATTTGAAGTCTGTAAGATGGAAAATTGTGCTTTGCAAATTTCAGTCAACACAGATTATGTGTGTGTTTGCACCATGATTTGATTTGTGTAATTTCTTTAGCGAACAGTGCAGACATCCCGTGAGGACAAACAGAGCTATCAGCTGGTGACTCTCCAGTGATTCAGTGTAATAAAAACAGACATGTCCTTTATTCTCTGCCCTCTGTAGTACAGAAAGTGCTGACTCATTATGCATTCCAGATGTGTAATGTGTGTGTGTGTGTGTGTGTGTGTGTGTGTGTATGTGTTTGTGTGTGTGTGTGTGTGTGCGTGCGTGCGTGCGTGCGTGTGTGTGTGTAATTTAGAGAGGTCTTTAAGGCCCAGATGGGTCTCTTCTGAGAGATGTGATGATGTCTGAAAGTCTTTTGTGTCTGAAAAATAAATATGTACACGAATAATATAGTGCTTTAAAGGGGTGACTTCTGTCCAAACTGTTTTGTGAAAAAAGGGGATCATGTGTTAAACTTCGAAACGCACTAAAATAAGTGTTGTGCATGTTTCTCATTTTGTTTTCTGGCAATCTACCTGAAAGGACGCGTACTTGCACGTCTCGATCCTTCCTCGACACCGACCCTTGCTCTGGTTCACAAGTGACAAGCATGCCAGTACGAGGTACTACCCTTCGGGCTCTCTCTGTCCCCTCACGTCTTTACGAAGATTGAGGAGGCGCCGTCTCTCCCCTTAGGCAGAGAGGAGTGCAGATGCTGAACCATCTCGACTACTGGCTCATTTTGAGCCACTCACAAGAGATGTATGTATGTCTGTATGCTCAGTCTGTGTGCTTCACAGCGATCCCATTGAATTTTTTCCAGAACCTCCTGGGGTATATGGTATCCTCGGACGTAGTAATTCCCCTCAGTTGGCACACTGGCAGCAGGCGTGTGTTCTCATCAGGTCCCTGTGCCGACACATCTTTGCCCCTTGGTCATTCGAAACCTTTTTTTAAATCAGGTTCCCGCTCTTGCAGGTAATGAGTCACGTTCTAGTTATGATGGATACTTCCTTGCAAGGCTGGGTTGATGGACAGGTCCCCGCCTACGTTGGCGTATCAATGTTTTGGAGTTGTTGGTAGTGCGGCTGGCACACAGGAAATTCAGGCCTCTGATTCGGGACATAAATGTCCTGGTCAGGTGTAACATGTATCTCCAAGGTGGCTCTCGGCACATGTCGCAACTTGCAAGGGGCTTTCCGACCTGGAGTAAGCGATGGGACAGTGCGGGGATGTCGACTCCATCCGTCCAGCTGAAATGGGAGTACTTTGGCCAGGAACAGGTAGACCATTTTCCCCATGGTCTACCTTATGTCAACTTGACTGGATTATTTATCTCCTTTGGTCTTTAAGGTGACTTTGAAGTGGAGCTGCAATGCATTAATACTTGCAGTATATTTACACCAGACATGAATTGTGAGAAAAAATCGAGTTTACTGAATATTTTGAGACATAATACACCCTTAGATACCTAGATACCTAGTTATAAAACAGTCTGCCTTAAATATATGATCCATTAAATGACATCGCTGGCTCGGCACAGAGACAATTTCAGCTGTCTTCTGAAAAAACTTCACAGACTTTAAAGCCTGTATTTAACAAAGCCATCGCATGGACATCCCAGGAGGTGTTTCAAAACTAGAACAAAAGTCCTGAAAGGTTAAAAACCGGTCCGGGTCATACCTGTCCTGTTTAAACTTTTGGCCACCAGTCATGTATTTTAGGTGTCGGGGATTTTGATAGACGCATAGAAGACAATGTAGAGCATTAGAGACTGATAGAGATGGTGTTTACGTGACAGCTGAAGGACATTCATGTGATGGATGATGTCATTAATGTGTCTTTTATTCGCTTGACAAGCAGAGGGCATCACACCCTCAGGGCATGGCTACACCTGTTGCTAGGCAGCTGTTGCTTGTTGCTAAGCGATGGTTGCTGTGAAGGACTTGGGTAAAAGTAAGGTCATAAATTACACACTGGAAACCCTTTGTTTGTGTGACGTGAGTACATGTTAAATATAGTAATGCTGGTCATTTTCAGCAGGTCTTTTTCTGTTAAATGAATATCTGAGGAGACCATCTGTAGTCTTGAACTTTGACCTGGGATGCACAGAAATAAATACATGCACTGATTCAGAACATTATGGGTTCAGATAAAGTTCACTTAAAATCTTCTGTAGGACACATGAAAGTCAAAGGTGTTCATAGTGTTTGGTTACCATCATTCTTTGAAATAACTTTATTTGTGTTCTGAAGATTAGAGAAAGTCATACAGACCTGAAATGACAGGAGGGTGAAAATGATGATGACTTAATTTTCAGTTCCAATTTTTTAAGGATAACATGAGATTAAATGCACATAAATGTTTTTGCGGCTCAAACTTACCTTCTGGTACACATCTCTAACATTTAGTCCCTTCAGTCCCAGAAGATTATTTCTGTGATCTATATAACATAAATAACTCAATTAATAAACAAGCTAGCAAGGAAAGTACACAACCGGTTTTCACTCAAGGATCTTAAAACGGTTGTGCATGTCTAGTTGGTATTATTTTGTGTTACCAGTAGAAAAGCTGTTACCTGGGTTAACACTGACAGTTAC